>JAUMHM010000078.1:1167619-1179357 GCA_032362435.1 Melikaiella ostensackeni
TTCAAAATCGCGTTACGTAATTTATGGATGGCCCCTGTAGCTTTGTGCTCGCTTAAAGAAAATACCATGATCGTTTATATAAATCAAAGTAAACACGAAGCTTATTATCATTTGCAGATATGATGGAAATGGTCAAAGAAAGCGTCACAGTAAGAATTGCAGAACGCACTGTAGAGGTCGAAGTACCAGGTTGCGCTCATTCCCAAACGTCTAGTAGTCAGTCCTATTCGTTGAGAAGTCAAGAGTCAGCCAATATACAAGATCCCGTATTTGTTCATAAGAATTATTGAAATAATTAACATTTGTTCTCAGTTTGAAAAATATCACAAGAAATCATTTATAAGACATTTTCAGTTAATTCATTTCGAAAAATAAGACTATTCTTGGAAGAAAAACCTAAACGTGCATTTTTTATATAAACTGTTTAAGTAATTAACATTGATTTTTAATTTTTTTTATACAAAGCTTTTACCAAAGAAATATTTTTCATCCGATGCTGTCTAAGAATACTTGGCCAATGTTTTAGCAAGAAGGTCCAAGTGGCTAGATAGCTCAATTGGTTAATGCGTGCGGTCTAAAGTTTAGGTACTTTCAGGGAGGTAGGGTTCAAACTTCAGCGAGTGCGGGTTCAAACTTCAGCGAGTGCAATTTTTCAAAGCATTTGAGCATGCGATTGTATGTATAAGTGACTGTGTATTAATAACATTAAAAAATGAGAAATATATAATCATAATTCGAAAAATGATTTATTTTTTTTCGTTGCAAAATCTCGTTTTGCTTCTTAGTGACCTTCACCCTGAGTTTCGAACTTTACATTGGTAGCCACCAGACTTTCTTTGGGCGACGATACTTTGTTCGTCTTCATCCCTGCGCACTTTACACTTGGTCTGGGAATGACTCCTGTGCTGTACTGGAGGGCTCGCAGAGCGTCTACTTACTTGCTCAAGGCATTTGGCCCCCACTCTTAAGGCTTGCATGTGAATCGTGGCATGAAGTTCGTGTACGCTTCACGCTTGGTATGCCCCCCCCCCCCCTCCCGTCACTATACTGGAAACTCTTTCGCTCATAAATCGCGTACCAAATTGTTCTTACTGTTTAACTACCGATTGAAATATTTGCGCATTAAAAATTTATGGTAGTCGCATCCTTGATCTGGAAAAGTAGACCAGTTTGGGAATGAGATCTGAATGCTAGGCACTGGAGACTGATATTTCCAACCGTTTTTCTCCGTATAGTATAATTAAGTTAACGATCGAGTTAACGATTATTCCTAGAATAACCCCAATAATTAAAAATTCAGTGTCAGAAATAGGTACATTGAAAAATAAATTTTTCTCTGAGTATAAAAATAAATTAACCGTTGTAATAATAAGTGTCAGTATATATAATTTAAGAAAATGGATTTGTTTCCAGGTCTCGATTCTTGTAAATAATGCTGGAGTAGTTACTGGAAAAAAGTTCCTCGACACTTCAGATGAACTTATCATTCGAACCATGGATGTAAACATCATGAGCCATTTTTGGGTAAGTTCAAATTCTCCTCTAAAACTTGAACTTAGAGAAAAAGTATGACAAAACTGAAAAATGATTCTCTGAACTACAATTTTTTATGATACGACGAAAACAGAAAAAAGAGTAGTCAATTTTTGTTTCTGATAATTTTCAAGTGGGTAAAGTTGAATTTTTTCGCAACAAAACAAAAGAAGATACAATAAAGTTGACATGGTAACCATACCCAATGTGGTGGGTAAATCTTACCACGTGAAGGTAAATTTTGTGCAGGTAAAGATTACACTTCGTTTTTTTTCTGCGAGAGTCGATTTATTTTTAGCTCTAACTCATTCTCATTAAATATTCTTTGCCAAACAAGAGTAACAACTAATTGGTAATGGTTCAACGCAAATGGATGAAATGTATCTGTGACATATTGATTCCAAGCAACAAGGAAGATCTTTGTAATTTATGAAGAAAAATGACATTTTTATAATAAAGTTTAGAGATATAGATGTAAATCTTGTCAAAAACATTTAAGTTCAAAACAAATTTTTTTATGACTTGGTCTCATCTTCAGAATAATGAATAGAGTATGTATATTGAATGTTTTATTCAAATGTTGCCGATCTTCTGGCGTATAAGTGGACATTTTTTCTTAAACGCTAACATGTGTCCTGAAAGTTTTTCTCAAATGGCTTTAGGCTGACTCAATTTGGTTTGTGTGTGAAAAAAATTGCTTGGAGTCAAGATCGATTTGTTCTTCGCGAAATATTTCATGTATTTGTCCTTAAAATAATAAATTTTTTTAATTTAAATTTTTTTAAAAAAATTTTTGATTTTAATTTTATTTTTATTTATTTATTTTTTTAATTTATTTTTTATTTTTTATTCAAATAATTTTTTACTTATAAACCAAAAGAGGGTGCCTGGTTCGTTTGCCCTCACGGTCGATCAGTTAAAATTTCTAGGTCTAAAGGGATAATATTTTCGATCTGTTTACCGCTACGGAATTTTCCGCAAGACCAACCCCTTTTCAGCTCGTTCGGGGCTAAGGTTACGGAATTTTCCGTAACTGTAGTCGTAGCGCCGTACTTGACCGTGTTATTCTCACGGGAAATTCCGTAACACTAGTCAGTGCCTAATATTTGTTTGTCCTTACAAATTTTGATGTTTGATTCGTTCAAACTTACAACAAATTCATTTTTATTAAAAATTTGATGACATTTTTTTTTAAGTTTAACGTTGAAATCTCAAAGATTCCATGAGGACCCTCACAGGTGGCCCTGCTGGCTTCTCTTTTGTCTAAGTTTGCAAAAATTAAACGATTTCTTTGTTGTAATAAATTGACTTTCGTGTCAAATATTAACAATATTTCATACAAATGTGCAGTTATTGAAAAGAAAGATGATAATGATAAAAAGATGATAATAAAAATGACAAGAAAATTTGCTAAAGAGAAGGCGCTACTGTTAGAGGGCACTTTCCTGCAATATTCACGAGATACCCATATGATTTAAAAAGTTTTTAATAATAAATGAAATCCCCTTTTTACCTCAAATTGAACTACAGAAAGGCTGTGATCCCTGATTACAAGTGTTCTGAAAGATTTTCTTAAATTTTTTCAAGCTGACTCAGTATGGTTTGTAGTGACAGCAGTTGATGATGATTTCAATGGACTTTGCGTCTAGAAGATCAGTTCTGAACAGCATAATGTGTGAAGAAATTTGCTTGGAGTCAAGGTTGATTCGTTCTTTGCGAAAGATTTCATGCATTTGTCCTTAAAATAATTCCACTGGACGTAAACAAGTCACTTTTTTTTTAAACCATAAGAGGGCGAAATTGGTGTTTTATTGCGAATGTGCAAGAATATTGTGGAATTCAAGGACCACGAGAATCCGGTCTAGGAATTTGCCAGTGAGAGGCATTTTGTGCACCCTGTATTTCTTCACAAACACAAGTTGGTGTTGGTCAGGTGCAAAAACCGGTCGGATAAGTCGTTAGTACCGTCGTCATATCACTTGCGAAACTATCAAGACCTTCCAAATAGAGAAAGATCACTGGATCTGATCCATGTGGTCTCCTTGTGCAATAATTTATAGGGTCAAGCCAAAAATGGGAAAATAATTTATTCATTATCCATTTCTCATTCAATATGTAGTTGCTCCTTTTGTGTTTTGTAATAGATATTATTTTTGGAAAAGCAATTTTTATGTCTTGCGCCAACTATTTGCAAACTCGGATTCTCATAAAGCCAGTAAATTGTGTCCCTTAAATTTTACATGGAAGAAACCATCAGTCATTCACTTGTTATGTGGCAACATAAATCAGAAACTCTGCCCATCTACGATAAATTTACAATTTACTTTCAACAAGATATACGAGGGTGGCAATTTGACCTGTAAACCTTTTTTTCCTCCTTACCTTTTCTCCTCCCAGCTACCTCTTTTTTATCCTTCGCTGTCTTCTTTCTTAATTATATCTTCTCATATTCTTTTTACTTTTCCTATATCACTATTTCCATCTCCTCGTTTACATTTCCCCCTTCCATTTATCTTTTTCCTAAATTCTTCTATTCCCTCTGCTGGCTAATTACCTTTTCCTACTCTTTTTTCTTTCGCTGTTTTCCGTTCATCTCCCTTCCCAATCTCTACTATCACTATTAGTGGGAGATGATCCCAGTCTACGTACTCCCCTATCTCTAGCCTCCTTATATTCTCCCTTACCTCGTCGTCACTAACATAATCTATTACTGTTCCTCCTCCCCCTCCCCCCTCCGTATAAGTGTACTCTCCTGCTTCGTCTCCCTCTATTCAGTTATTTCCTTCCCTCTCCATTCGCTACTTTGTCTTTGAAATTCCTCCCAGTCCCATCCCCTTCTTTTCCCCATTCTTTTCCTCCTCTTTCTCCTGTTTTTGCACTGAAGTCTCCTCCTATGATTAGTTTCATTCCTTTTTTTTTCCTTTCATTGGCGCCCTCAACTCCTCTGTTTTCCTCTTCATATTCCTATTTACATACACTCCTACTTTCTTTCATCTCTCTCCTATCCTTATCTATGTTTACATTAATCCTTCTTTTTCTTTCAACCCATTCCCACCTTTTTTCTTCTCTATCAGATCTTTCCTTATTCCCATCACCTATCCTTCCATTGCTCTCTCTTTTATTTTTTCTCTTTGCCTCTTGTAGCTCCCACCTACATCCCCTCGGTAGCCTTTCCTCTACTCTCTCTCTTTTTCTCTCACCATGATGTCTCCATAATCACCAATACTTTCCATTGCCCCAAAGTTTTCAAAAATTCCCTATCTTTCTTTCCAAATCAGCTAAATTCCAGTAGCAAATTTTCCATTCTTCCCTTCTTTCATTCGTTATCTCTTCTTCTTTCCCACTATCTCTTATTTTTCTTCCTTCAGTTCCTTTCTCGCATGTTCCCCGTCCTCTCACGTTTTATTAACTCTTACCTCTCTTCGTCTCAATCCCACCATATACCTATCTGTATTTTCCCATATTTAACTCACGTTCTTTTTCTCTTCTTTCTTTCCTCTTCCGCTATTTTCCTTAACTTATACTTATTCCTTTTTTCCCATGTTAAATCCTCTATTCTCTCCAAGCCTCTGTATAATCTTTTATTTGTCATAACTTCCCTGTTATGTGCCCTATTCTTTAACTTTCAAGCAGAAAGATTGAACTTCAAGCAAAAATAGTTGAATTTTGAAGCCAAGAAGACGAATTTGTTAGAAAACAATTGAATTTTCAACCAGAAGAGTTGAATTTTCAACAAGAAAGTCTTTTTCAACTAAGAAATATTAACTTTTAACCAAAGAAGATGATTTTTCTACCGTGAAAGATGAATTTTTAACTTAAAAGTTGAATTTTCCACCTAAAAGATGAATGTCTGGAAGACAAAAATAAACAACCAAACAGTTGCATTTACAACCAAATAGTTAAATTTTCAAGGGAAAAATAATTTTCAACCACATACTTGAATTTTTAATCTGCAAAGATGAACTTTCCAACCATATGGTCGAATTTTCGAACAAAAGTAGTTTAATTTTTAGCCTGAAAAGTGGAATTATAAAAAAAAATATTTTTAACCGAGAAAGATGAATTTTTAACCCAAAAAGGCGAATTTTCAACCAAAGAGTTGAGTTTTCAACCGAATGGATGAATTAAAAAATAATAATAATAAAACTTCAACCAAAAGGAGTTGCATTTTTAACCGAATAGTTTCATTTTGAAGACAAGAAGATGAATTTTTCAGAAGGTAGTTAAATTTTCAACCTGAAAAGTGGAATATCAAAAATAAATATATTTTTAATAAAAAAGATGAATTTTCAAGAAAAAAAGATTATGTTTCCATCCGGAAAGATGAATTTAAAAAAATAATAATTCTTATGCAAAAGGTTGAATTTACAACCAAATAGTTGAACTTTGAAACAAACAAAAAAGACAAATTTTCAACCAAATGGTCGAATTTTCATACAAAAGTAGTTGAATTTTTAAAATTTGAAATATTTTTTCTGTTCGTCCTACTGTACACTTTACTAATTTTCTTTTGGAATAAATAGGGATTGTGTACGTTTGCTGAAATTCAAAACTTTATTTAATGATTTACCTATTGAATAATTGAATAATTTAATATATAGAAATATCTACAGTTTATGCTTTTGTCTTTTGACATTTTTGGTCGATAATGGAGAAAGTAGAAGTTTTTAAGTATATCATTCACATTATTGCAACCGATTTATTTTTCCAAAGACAGTGTTGAAAAATAGAATGAGCAAACATTGGTATCGAAATTTCAAATAATGTTTTTTGTTTTAAACTGAAGATTAAAAAAATAAGGATTTCAAAAAGATTTAAACTTATTATCCCTAATTTTTTAATAATAAATTGAAAATGTCGTAAAATTTATAGTACATATATTTATAGGAGTGCATTATACTAATAATATTCTTAACGGTCACTCTAATATAATGGTGATGATACTTGTGGTGTAATTGACCTGGTTTACAAAGATTCGTCAAACTCCAGCCAGGCATGAATCTTTTTCTTACGTATTTCAATGTCAGGGTCATTTAGGGGCAATCTCACCATGCACTTTCTACAACCTCCTCTTCCACTCACGAGTTCACCTTCTCTACTCTGTCCCAAAAACTTGTTCAAAAAATTAGTGAAAGTAGGTGACATGCGCCAACAAAAAACGGTTTTGTAGCCCATTTAATATAATATTTTAAACTTTCAACTTCTCCCCACCCCTCACCTCACTTCCATTAACTTCCCCACCCTCACTTCCTTTTACTTCCCCTTTTTTATACGACGGATGGACACCCGACTGAAACCATTAGAGAATTTCATAGCCTATTTAAAATGTTTGTATTCAAATTTTTAGTTTCATTTATTTATTAATTTTAATTTAAAATCATCCTATCTTACCCTACCTTACCCTAAGATCCCTTCACTTGCCCTCCCCTCTATTCCCTCCCCTTACTTCCCACTCCTGGTTTAGCCCCCAATCACCCCCCCCCCCCCTACCATTCCTCTTTACCTCTCACTTCCCCCTTTCCACACTTCCCTTCTCATGTTTGCCCCTCCCCTCCCTCACTTTCCCCCTTAACTCCCCCTTACTTTCCTTTCTTTCCTCTCAACAACCTGACTTCCCCTCTCGGGAAAGAAGTACGACGGACGTATACCCGACCGAAACTCTAAGGGTTTCTACTCGGAGCTTCAAAACCCTAAAAATTAGTTAAATAAGGCGACATGAGCCTACAAAAAAAGGATTTTGTAGCCCATTTAACATAGTATTGAAAATTTTAAGGTTTTCCCACCCCAACTTCATCCTCACTCATCCCCCCTCCCCGCACTACCCCTTTTCTCCTCTCACTTTCCCCTTTCCACACTTCCCTTCCCATTTTTTCCCTTCCCTCCCTCACTTCCTCCTTAATTCTCTTACTGCTCCTTACTTCCCTTCCTTTCCCCTCACCCCCTTACTTCTCCTCCCGGGAAAAAAGTATGACGGACACACATGCGACCAAACTATAAAGGTTTCTCCTCGGGGCTACGAAACCCTCAAAATTAGTAAAATTAGGCGACATGCGCCTGCAAAAAAGGGTTTCGTAGCCTATTTAATATAGTATTTAAAATGTTCAACTTCTCCCAGCTCCCCAAAGGTGATGTTATCCTATCCTACCTTACCCTACCATCCCCTTACTTACCCTCCCCTCCTCTACATCCACTCACTGTCACTCCCCTCAGTTCGCTCCCCTTACTAGCCCACCCCAACTTCAATCTCACTCATCCCCCTCCCCGCACTACCTCTCTTCTCCTCTCACTTCCCCTTTTCCACACTTCCCTTCCCATTATTGCCCCTTCCCTCCTTCACTTCCCTTCCTTTCCCCTTACCACCCTCTCTTCCCCTCCCGGAAAAAAAGTGCGACGAACACACACTTAACCATACTATGAGGATTTCTGCTCGGGGCTACGAAATACTAAAAAATCATCAAAAATTAATTTATTATTAATAAAAAAACAACTTGGTTTTTCCCGAGTAGTAAAAGGTCCCTTTGAGATCCTATTGGAATCCCGGATTAAGTCCCGCTAAAGTACTGGGTATGAGACAAATCAGTACTTGAGTACCAACTTTTCTTAAAAATTATTAAAAGCCCAAATAGGGACAGAAGTACTAGAAAAATTTAATTACTTTTTTTAATTTTCACAAGATTTATATCCCAAAAAAGTACTCCTTAAATAGGACTAAAGTAAAGAAAAAGTTCAAAATATGTCCCGTTTCAGCAGGGCTGTTTTAGGACAAAAGTACCGGAAAAGTCCCTCCTAATTTTTTTTGGACATAAGCCCCATCAGCGCTTGTGGAAATTTCGTAAAAAAAGAAATGGAACTTTTCTAGTACTTTTGTCCGAAAAATTATTTAGGAATTGTAAAAATTTAAGCAAAAAATTAAGTGAGACTTTTCTGGTACTTTTTTCCTACAGAAGTCTGGTGGAATGGGGCGTATTTTTAACTTTTTGGTACTTTAGTCCTATTTTAGCAGTTTTTTTCTAGGACTGAACATTTTTCAATTTTAAATCTTTCAAGTTGAAGATATTATGCAAAATCAAAAAAATTAAATTAAATTAATTTTTAATTGGCGGGTTATGGAATTTCAATTTATAAACCTACGAAATGCAACATTTTAAAATTAAATGCCATTAAAATTGAACAATTCCGGAAATACTTACTAAAACTGTACAGCTTATGAATTAAACAACAATTTGTGCCGAGATGATTTTAGTTACAAAAAACTATACCTATTTTTTTAAGCTTTTAAAAGATTGCCGTCGAATTTCTTGAAATTCTTTGTAAAGATAAATTTTAAAAGAATAATTTTTTCCCGGTAAGAAAATTTCCAAAATTGAAGCTTTTACAGAAAAAGTTTAATTTTAAGTATTCAAAACTAACTTGGATATTTCAGCATTGAAAGTGAAACTATTCTAAATTAAAAGCATTTGAAGTTCAGACACTTCAAGTTCAAACCTCCAATGAGAAGAAATTAGATATTTTTTTAATTGAATGACAATAGAATAACATCAAGTAGAATTGGAATCCTAAAAACTTGGATAATATCCAGATCATAATTAATTTAAAATTTGGCTTTATTTCAAATTTCATTTCAAAGCTTTTAACATTAAAAAATTTCAGTTTTCTTCTTAGCGTATGAATTAAACAACTACTTGTGCAGCTATACGTAATTTGTTTAACCTTTTAAAGGATTGCCGTCGAAATTCTTGAAATGGTTTGTAAAGAGGAATTTATAAAAGAAATCTTTGGAATCACCCAATTAAAACGCGACTTGATAATTTAATTGGCGATTTTATCAATTACATATTAAACAATAATCACATAATTATTACAGTATAATTTGTATTACTGAACAAATATAATTGTATTTTATTCTTTCATGATAATTAATTTTTAATCTACTTTTGTGAATTTCTAGTTAATAATTTTTTATTTTGTTACAGACAGTAAAAGCATTCCTTCCTGAAATGTTGAAGGAAAATAAGGGCCATATAGTTAGTATAGCCAGTTTAGCAGGTCACGTAGGAATTTCCAAATTGGTAGATTATTGTGCATCGAAGTTTGCCGCCGTCGGTTTTGATGAAGCTCTGAGAATGGAGCTTGAAGTAAGTACATTTTTTTGCGTTCGAATTTTTCAAATTCAATAATTGGACTTGAAAATAATTTAATTTAAAATTTTGAGATTATTTGAACTCTTTTTTAAAAGTAAACCCTAAAATCCAGTATCAGGCTTCATAGTCATTCCTCAATTCCTTTTTTTCCCTCTTTTTCAAAAAATTCCCCTTTTTTGAGAAATTTTCTCTATTTTTAAGATATTTCCTACATTTTTTCATGCTTAGGTACTTTTTTAACGCTTACTTCAATGAATACTTATTTCAAAAATGTATGTTGTACCCTAGAGTGCCCAGCCATATCTCGATTTTCGGGTTTTTTCAAACTTCAAATTTAAAAATTTTCAGTTTTAAAAGGTTGAATTTTTTAATTTTAATGACCGGGGAAACTGTTGGCTGACCGCATGCTTCACAGTGATTTCCCTATTCCCCTTTTTTTCCTCTTTTTCAAAAAGATCCCCTTTTTCGAGAAATTTCTTCTTTTTCCCCTATTTTCAAGATGCTTCCTCTATTTTTTCATTCACACGTACTTTCTTCACGCTTACTTTAAAAAATACTTCTTTGACAAAATTTAAGTACCGTAGGGTGCCCAGCTAAATATCGATTTATAGATTTTCTAAAACCTTGATGGGGAAAATTCTTTCTCGTGGTGAGAAAGTTATTCTGTATTGTTTCTGAAATAGGCAGAATAAGTGATCTGTATCTGCCCAAGGTGGTGGAGTAAAATAGCGCTTAATTGTACCGCGACGAGCGGCACGTAAAGTAAGGAGGGGGAAGTGATAGAGTGCGAGAGAGAAAGATGCACTCTCTCACTTGCCCCTCCTTACTTTACATGCCGCTCGTCGCGGTACAATTAAGCGCTATTTTACTCCCACACCTTGGGCAGATAAATTCGCGCTTACTCTGCTTCATGCAGATAAAGTATCGTATGCACCGCAGCAGTAAGTTGACTTTTATACTCGGATGTAGTTTTACCGTCCTCGGCTTCGCCTCGGACGGTAAATTCTGTATCTTCGTATAAAGATCAACTTTACTGCTTAGGTACACAATGTACTATTTTCAGACTTTTAAAAAAATATTTAGGGGTCGCTGAAATTGTTTTTATGGACGATATATGACTTTTATGCGTTAATAATTTTTTTTTTTTACAATTTCATGTTTTTCATCAAAACTTAAGGTGAAAGATGTAACCTTTCTTCTAAACTGTTGGTGAGAGAAAAAAAAATTCAAGAGGTGTTTAGCATCCGTAGACCGTCAATTTTGTGATAGACTTCTTCCCTAATATGTTGACAATCCTTCTCTTTTTATTACCTTATACCATTCATTGTATCTTAATCTATTTCCTTCTTCTCCTATCCCTCAATCTCTATTCAAAAACTCTCTTCTTTCTTCTTCCCATTCTTCCCACCTCTACGTTTTTCTCTCCTCTTTCTTTTTCCTTCCACATCTTCGTAAAACTTTCTCGCTAACTCTCCTCCCTTTCCCTCCCTTAGTTCTTCTTCGAACTTCGACGCCCTCTTTCCCCGCCCTTGTTCTTAATCTATCCCTTTGAGCCTCTTCTCTTGCCATATAACCCAGAATTCTCCAGTCTACCCCTAATGTTCATCTAATATATCTCTCTTACAACTTCTCTATCTCCTTTCTCTCCCTCCATCCCCATATCTCTGCCCTATAGCCTAATACCGGTCATGCCAGCGTATCAGACAACCTCAATCGTCTATTCCAATCTTTTTTAAGCCTTTTTTTTCCTATGCCTCATATCTGTTTCATTACCCCCGCCGCTTTCATAATCTTCTATCTAATATGGGTCCCATGTTCCCCAGTTTGCATTATAAAACCAAGATATTTAAATTCCTTTACTTCCTCTAATTTTTCATCTTTCTATCTCGCTGACCATTTTTTCTTTCCCCCCCCCCCTATAAACCTCATTACCTTCGTTTTATCTGTATTAAGCCTCAGTTTTTTTTATATCGAAGTATTGTTCTACCTCCGTAATTAAACCCGCCATTCCTTTCTCCTTCTCCGCTAACAACACTATATCATTCGCAAATGTCAGTGCATATA
>JAUMHM010000078.1:1179457-1199071 GCA_032362435.1 Melikaiella ostensackeni
AAACCAAGATATTTAAATTCCTTTACGTCCTCTTCCTTTTCATCTTTGTATCTCGCTGACCATTTTTTCTTTCCCCCCCCCCATTATAAACCTCATTACCTTCGTTTTATCTGTATTAAGCTTCAGTTTTTTTTATGTCGAAGTATTTTTCTACCTCCGTAATTAAACCCGCCATTCCTTTCTCATTCTCCGCTAACAACACTTTATCATTCGCATATGCCAGTGTATATATTTTTTCTTCCCCTAGGCTTAATCCTCCCCATCCTTTTCTCTTCATCTCTTCTTCCAAATCTAAAATTAATATATTAAACAGGAGCGGTAGAGGACAACCCTGCTTTAAGATTTCTGCTACTCTTTTCCTTAAACCTTCTCTTGTCCACTTTTTCTCCATAGCTTTATCTATCTCTTCTCTGTCCAATGAGTGAAACACCGCGTTCAAATCCACAGACATTACTGTCATGCCCCCTTTATTTCTCTTGATGCTTCTATTTATAATTTAGCACATAAATATTATCAATCACTTCCATACCTATTCTAAGTCCTGCCTGGCTCAGTGGAATTATCTTTTCTTCCTCTATTTCTTTCTTTAACCTCTCTTATTTTGTCCCATATTTTATGGAAAATTCCCGTTTTCTCCTATTTTGTGAAAATTTTGCTTTGTGAAGCCTGCAATATAATAGTGTTTTAGCTCTTTATTTTTTAGCAAATTTTTCAACTTAGTTAATACAATTTATGATTATTTCTGATCAATCTGTGTAAATAATTAAATTAGCAATTTTCAAGGCATCCTATTTAAAAGTCGTATTCAATTAAAATTCATCGTTGAGAAAATTAATTTCATAAGAGCTGCACTTTCAAAATGCACGAAGAAAATTGAAGTAAAAGTTGAGAAATAAGCAATCTTGGATTATTTCTTAATATGCATCTATATAAGACAGAAGTATGTTCATAGTGGAACGTATACTTTCAAAGGTACAACACTGTAATTGGAAAAATTATCTGACTATCTGGACATTGAAGGTTAATTGCAGTATTATGAAATATCTTTCCTCTCTTAATCTTGCTACAAAACTCGCACTCTAAAGCAATCAATTTTGATCTTGGTAATAAACGCAAATTGCTTTCCCCTAGAACATAAAATCTGCATTCACTTTTATTGGCAGAAATATCGTCTGACAGTTTTAAGAGTGTTTTGCAATTGTATAAACACTTAAATTGAAGCTGAATAGTCAGTTTTAACGTAAATGTAAAATTTATATTTCATACTGCTATTTAAAGTCAGTCTCATGTCATATTAAAAATGACAAAAAACCCTCACAGTTGTTCAATCATTTTCATCACGCAAACTAATCAGTTTGATTAAACGTTACAGACTAGAGACAAAAACCAGATAATTTTAGCCCTTTTTTATTATTGAGAGCGGTATTGGTATTGAAAGTAATGTTTAAAATTGAAAATTATTTTTGTTATTAAATTTGAATTAGTCAAAAGTGACTTTTTAAATCAATCAATTTGACTCACTATTGAAATCAGACATTTTGAATGATCCTATCTGTAATTTTCACGAACGAAATCAGTCATTTTAAATGACTTTATCTGTCATTTTCACTGATGAATCAGTCAATTTGAATGATGGCTGATTTGTCTTAGCTAGATTTCCTACGTATTCATCGACGCTTGTTTCGCTCTGTAAATAAAAAGACACTTTTAATTACGTGTCTAAATATATATTTAAACTATATTTTCATTATTACATTTGAAAGTAAAATTCTTACTTTCGCAAATCATATGAGATTTTTTTTGGAATCTCACAACCTGGGGTTCATTTAAAAAAAATTTCATCAACCTGTGTAAAAAAAGAGAATAAATTTTCAAATGACGTACATTTAATAATTTTCAATAGAAAGGATTTTGAAATAAAATTAGAAATTACAAGGTGAAATATCATTACTGATTCTTCAGGCAACTTTGGAAATAATTTATAAAACTGAAATATTTTTTATTTACATTGGGAAACAATTCTCTTCTTTTGCATTATAGAATTCCACAGTTTATATTCTGTACACATAAAATTCTTGTCTTTACAGGCTGAAGGTTACAATATTAATACCACCGTCGTGTGTCCCTATTTCATCCGCAGTACGGGAATGTTTGAGGACGTTCTTTCGAGGTACTGATTATATAAATTTGTATATCTTTATATCAACCAAAAATGAATTATGCCTATATAATATTCCAGTCCAAAGCTTCTAACTTCAACAGTAATTTCAAAGAATTATAGATAATACTTGTGTGTTCAATTTTAACTCGGATCTTTGAGAATGAAGAAAATTATAATTTGTACATTGTTTTTAAAAAATACCTTGAAAAGTGTTTTGAGTAGTATATGAATAAGTTAACTTTTTCACAGGTTCGTACCAACACTAAGTCCAAACGAAGTGGCCGATAGCATCATCAAGGCGATGAGGTGCAACGAAAAGTTTGCGATCCTTCCGGGTTACCTACAAATACTGCTTGCAATAAAATGGTATGACTTTTATAATTTATAATTTCATTATTCTTTCAATTTTTCATTATTATTAGTAGTAGTAGATTTATTGAAACACACTTCCAAATGTCATATAAATTGCACATGAAGTAAATAAATCGATATACACTTGCTGGGGACCATTAGGTCTATGCAAGTAGAAATCCGAAAGTACGTGAATAAAAACATTTTTATAACAGTAATATATGTTTATGCTATATGCAAGGACGAGTCAAGATAGTACATTAATTATTCTGTGCATAAAGTCTAAGAAATAAAACTGGTATAAAAGTTATGCGCACGCATTGTAAAATTTCGTCAAGCATTTGCACAAATTTTTTAATAGAGTTGGAATCGTGAGATGACAGGATAGTTAACCAGGCATTTCTGAGATCTTCACTGTCGATGATTAAGAAATATTTACTTCGAATGTGATTATAAGCGGAACATGTGATAAGAACATGTAAGGAGTCGTCAATTCCGAGTTTGCAAAATGCACACAGCTTGGAACCGAGGGCAAGATCGAATTTTTGGTTTTTAATGTATATTTTTGGCGTTTTGGTAAATGTCTGTTCAAAAGTCTGAACTGAGCAAAAACACGTTTGAAGAACATCGACAAACGATGGTGTAAGTAAGACTGCGTTCCACTTCGCAGTGCAATTCGAGGGTAAATTTGAAAACTCCTTGATTTCCTACAGCATCGTAGGTCGCGATTAATTAAAAGAGATTATGATTTTCCCCAAGATCGTTCGCGTCAGCTGCTAGGACTTCAGATGAAAGAAAGAGAGCCATCCTTAGCAGAAAAAAGGAAAGAATCGGAAAGAGTGTTCTTTCTGAGCCTTTCCGTTTTCTGTGTGAGCTTTGCTTCCGAATCCTTTCCGAACGTCTTTCTTTGCCGAAGCCTTCCGAAGCTTTCCGATGTCAAAGATATTATATTTCTTCAATTTCATTCATATCGATTGTGGTGGGTATTCGACTGCACCAATACTCAATTGAGCCAACGACCATTTGAACAAAATTAATTTAATGTGATTATATTTTTCGTGAGATCTTGAAGAATCATCGAACATCACGGGCTGAGGTTCACGCTCACTAGCGACATTTTTTTTTAATTATAGTAAGGTTAAATTGTTTTAGTTTAAATGGTCTTTGGTTCAGTGGTTCAGACGAATATTGATGCAATCGATTACTTACCATCGATTGCACAACTTCGAGCGAGCGATGAGAGAGTGATTGACTATCCTAGATCAAAATGGCGCTGGCTAACTTACTATAGTTCAACTATACTATATATGTTAGCCTAACATCCTATAGCGTTTTCAGTAAAAAATCATTGTGTGCACTTATTAATTGAGAAAATATTGTTTTTTTAGTGTAAATATAGAAATTGAGCAAAGTACCGCTACTTCGCACTTTTACAAGTCTAGCTCAAAGCAATTTATATTTCATAGTGTATTGTTTCGACAATAAAAAAAAAGCAATTACATGAAAAAAGGCGTATAGTAATTACAAATGAGAGTTGGGCAAATGGAATTTTCGAAATTGAGAACATTCAGAAGTGATAATGTGAAACAATGACATTCGGGAATGTTCGGAAAGCATCGGAAATATTCGGAGAGTGGACATTCGGAAAGACTCGGAAAAGTTCGGTAAGTGGGGCAGTTCGACATTCGGAAAGAATTCGGAAGCAAACTTCACATACACTTCGGAAAGGGTCGGAAATACTCATCTTTCCGAACCTTTCCTTTTTTTCCGCTAGGAATGTATTGATCATTCCACAGTACTATATTCAAAGAAATGTGTAATTTGTAGATACCAATTGAATTTAACATCTGATTGATTTCGCTGAGATAAATTCTAAAGTCTCTCAAGAAATTGCCTTCGGTATCGAAAACTTTCCGTGCAATAGATTTTATTTGGCCAAGATAATATCGAACAGAAGACCTGGTGGGACAGAAGCAACACTCCCACCTCTTATCGCACAGCGTAGTTAGGAGTATTGCTGTGAAGAAATAATAATTTAAAGAAAAAACGATAGCTGGACTCTCTCAATGAAGTCCAGATGACAGAAGCTTCAGATCTGGGATCCATACAACAGCGTATTTGGTCAAAGGCTTTGGTACAATTTATCATAGGTCGGCCAAGAGTCTGATGCTTTTGTGTTATGAATTATTTTTATTGTCGCTCCAACAGCCGTTTTTGCAGAAGTTACGAACTTTCTTGTGGCGGCGGTGAACGATACGGAGCTGGTTATACGGAGGCACAGATATGTGAATTCGTTGAGAACTTCAATTTTGTCTTCTCCAAATTAAAAGACTTGAATTTCGGTGGTTTTTCCGTAGAATTTCTTTGAAAGGTCATGATTCCAATTTTGACGACGTTCACTGTTAACCTTTTTTGTGCGCAGTACAATCACAAAACTTCTAATCTTTTACTAAGCTCTGTTGGAGTATCAGTAAGAAGTACAATGTCATCTGCATAATCTAGCGTTTGCACTTCCGTTTTGCTATTAATAGAAAAGCCTCTGCATCCTCTGTACCAGAGAAATGATGGTAAATAGATTGTCTGTGCAACTTTTCCCCCTCCTGAACCCCGACTGTGATTCTGGAATTAGATTCACATCAGTCGCCCATCTAGTCAGTCGATTGCAAAGTATCTGTCTGAACATTTTTGCTATGCAGTTTACCAGTGTTATTGGTCTGTAATTGGAAGGACCATGTATGCCACCTTTCTTGAACAGCGTGGACATTGTCAGTTGATCCCAAGAACTAGGTATTATTTCAGTAGTCATGATTCTATTAAACAAGAGCTCGAGATATTGTAGCCAATTTTCAGGAAGCCTTTTGTAGAATCTGCAGTTATTGAGATCGGAGCCAAAAGCCTTTCCTTCTCAACATTTTGCAATGCTTTTCTTAATTTTTTTAATGCCGTTATGTGGTAGTCAAGAGTTGGGTTGGGAATGTCTAAAAATTGAGACACATCCATTATAATAATGGGGTACATTTTTTGAGATTTAGAAACCAGGTTTTCATATTAATATTATTTCAATAAGGTTTTTTTCTGGAAAAAACTGTTAATAATAATTCAGAAATGGAAAGAGCCACGAGCATCTGCTAGTAATTGTATTGTTGTGCTTTGAAGCTCTATCTTTTTAAGTTTTAGAAGTTTTTTTATATTCTCTCCTTAGGCTTTGATAAAATGTGCGCGTGTATTCAGATAACATGGCCCTTTTGTAGACCTCTCATAGATTCTTAGCCTCTTTGCATTCTCTGTTGAACTATGATTTGTGACTCTTCCTCACACAATTGGATTATGTTTTATTTTTAAATCGTTAGCAACTTTTATTATAGCAGATATTAAATTTTTATTTAGAATATTTACGTCGTCATCTACAATGGAACATTCAGTAAGACTAAATCGTTTTTTTCATGTAATTCACGAATAACTTACCCCTACTATTTATAAATTTATATTTAGAACGTCGGTTAGTGGAAAAAGCCTTGTTAGATAAAATCGCAGAGTTTAGCTGATTCAAATTAGCAACATGGCAATTGAATACGATTAAGTCGAATTCATAATAATTATTGCTGTAACACATGAGGAGCCCTTTATGGTTGCTGGACAACAAACTGCTTGAAAGTTATTAAGAAAACAAGGAAGTTTTACAGTATCAGCTGTTGACCATGTCTCGCAGATACACAGGATGTCGTTATACCTAAGGGTATGCTCAAAATCGGTGAGATTGTCAAGTCTGAATGTCCCAATGGATGAACCTTGCAGCACTAGAATTGTTTGCGTTGTTGACAGAAATTTGAGTGGCATCTTCTTCATGGGATTCTAGTTACTACTTTGAAGTGTCATTTTTATTCTTCGAGTCATTGTGAATTTCTGCATTCGCAAGGTTGCTCATTTTTGATTCGTTTGGCATGCTCGGTTGGCATGCCTATGCAGTTGTTAGTTTTCGTTTGCAGCAAGCGAGTAGTTCGTCCGGTTTGAGGGCTGTGCAGGAGGTCGAGGAGAAATGAATTTAATGATAATCGGGCGTCCATTCCAATGCTTCCAAAGTCGAAACACGTCTGGTTTAGGGCAGTGCGGGGGGTCCCCGCAGAACTAAGTGTCAAGTCTTTTGTTGACAAGGTTCTGCCCAGGACTCTTGGGCGAGGAAGACTTCTTAGGGGGGTGGCCTTTCCTCTGTCTGAAAGTGCGAAGTTCATTGAGAGGTGTTTCCTCGAGCCTTCGCACGTGATCAAGAAGAACCTTTCTGTCCTCTCTCTTTCCTGGTCCCTTAACTCGAGAATTTTCTCGAAGACGGATCTGACCCATCGAGAAGAAATTACTTTAATGATAATCGGGCGTCCATTCCAATGCTTCCAAAGTCGAAACGGGAAAGACAATGCGGTTTTAGGAATTTTTCAGGTCGATCTTTTTGAATAATTTGAGGATTGAGGAGTTGATGTAATTGTTGTGCGCCTCGTCATCCGGTAAGTTTCACAGAATTATATTCTTTGCTCGATCATGCTGTTGAAGGTTCACTACTTTATTCTGTAGTGTCGAATGCCTTTTGTGTATTTTATCAACTTCCGAGGAAACAGTTTTTTTGTTATCATTTAGGGCTTGGGCTTCCTTGCGCAGTTCACCATGAGAAGATATGAGCTGCTCGATGCTTTTAGTTAATTCATCAAGAGATTCGTACAAGGGCACGCTATTACCTGCCATTGTTTTTATGTGTAGATGATTCACAGAAGAAAGTTGGAGTATTTAAATAGACACTGAGCCATGAATGTAAGGCAGCACAAAACAACAAGAGACACATCAAGTCGCGGCAAAAGAGCAAATAAGAGGTCATGACCCTCAAAAAACAAGATGCACCACAACACCAAGCACCTCACAAGTACACCGAAAAACTAAGACGCGGAAATTATTCAGAGTCTCAATAATCACAGTACGATTCCGTATAATCATGACAAAGGCCTTGGGGAGCTCTGTCAAAATACGCCCGCACGCTATCACAGCTCGGACGGATCATTTATTATTATTATTTTTTGTTCCATTGAGTTTTTGTACTTAGTATATATACAAAGAAAGTAATATAGAAGTACCTTAGCCTATGCGCCCATAACCTTCCTAACTTATATTAATAGTAGTGTACTTTCGATAGGTGATTATTTGAACAGGATGAAAAAAGGACAGAAATTATATATTATCATTTCATAGAAAAACAGAAACCTTGGCACTATATGTGTTTTGAATCGCTTGAATAATCATATCATACAAGTGACCGATTTCATGTGACCACTCGCGGAAGGAACGATGCGTTCCCAAAAACTCCGGACCTGAAACAGAAAAAGCTACATGACTTTTTTATTTAGAAAAAAAAGAACAAGAAAACACTTTTGAGCTATTACTTAGCTCTATTAAACCAGTAAAGGAACTTTCTTCGAGAAAAGCCCTTGTCAAAGGTGCGGTGCGTCCCGAAAAACAGAAATATTGACACCCAAAGAGTTGCATAAGTTTTTTTATCTTTTAATTAAAAAAAAAAAAAGAAAATACTTTTGAGCTATTACTTAACTCTATTGAATCTTGAAAAGAGCAGGCGAAAAGAAGTATTCTTTTTTCTTTAATTACCAAACATGGATTTTGACCCACTTCTCAATTAGACTGGACAACATTATTCTACAGTGACATAAGCTAGGTCAAAACAATTAGTTTAAGCCAGTAAAACGCATTCCCGAAACCAGAATGTCCAAAATCCCAAAATTAGTAAATTCTTGATTTTAATTAACTTTTCTTCGTAATTTGAGGAAAATTTACGAAAATTCCGTTATAATTTCGTAAATTTATGAAAAAATTCATAAAATTCAGTTACAAATTTCGTAAATCAGTGATGCGGTTACGTAAAAGTATCGAAAGTTTTGTTGAAATTTCCGTCACTTTTGTAACGTAATAACTTCGTAAATTTCAGAATATATTTAACAGAGTACATTTACAGAAAATACAGTTACAAAATTTAGAAATATCAGATCTTTTAGATTTTAAATAAAAAAATTGATGAAATTATTATTTTTCCTGATCTGTTTTGATTAATTTTACTTCTTACTTTACTAATTTTGCCTTTTCTGTTTTATCGCTTATTTATTAGGGTCAACTTCAGACAGAATTCAGTTTGAAGTTGACCCTTATTAACAAGCGACAAAGTGGGATATTTTAATATGGACGTACACATATAAAGGGATAGTATAGCGAGGACAAAACTCACAGGATGTCTCCCTCACATTACTATGAATCTAAAAAAATCAAGAAAAAATCAAAGATGGCCTTTTTGACAAAAATCACTTTTTAGTTTTTCCGAAAAATTTACACCATTTTTATAATTTTTCAAGTTTTTTGAAGATATTTGAAAGAGTGTAGATTACACTACAAGTTGTAGTAAAGAAAATTGAATTGAATTACAATTTGTTCCCAAGATACAACTTTTTAAAGGAAATTTTCGTTAGTTTTTTTTACAATTAACCTAAATATTCAATTAGCCCTGAGATAAGTTCATGAAAAAATTTGTTGGTAAAAACAAAAGATGCGCGTCTCATATTTTACTTAGAAAAACAATATAATAATATATATTCTACGTTTAGTTTCTTTTTAGTTTAGTTTTTTTAAAATCATTTGCTACATTATACTAAATAAATTCACATAGCGAAAAATTATGCGATAAAGAAATGGCAACACAGTATTGAAATATATCGAAAAAATTACTATTTGCAAAGTTTCAAACTTCAAAAATGTTGTTTCAAACTTCAAACAGCTTCTACTAACTGAAGATGTCGTTTTAAAAATCTGAGAAGTATCTTTGAGATACATTTTGATATATAGAAAAAGATTTTTCTAGCCGTAATGAAAACTAAAAAAAAAGTTTTCGCCCACCCTAGTGTCTACACTATATTTGAAAAAATGTCCCTATTCTTTTTTAACCTTTTTTTTCTCTTTTAGGATGTTCCCATGGACTTGTGTTGGCATGTTCCTCCGTGGTCTCGTGAGGGACGCCAATCCAGGATCGGAGAAGCCCATGGAGCCAGCAGAGAAACCACAAGTGCCAAATGAGTCCACCAAAGACCAAAATGGATCTGCGATACACCAGCAACTGACCAGGCGCATCTCGAGTTCGGAAAGAAAGCCCTAGAATATATTTTAGCGTACCTCGGATCGCGAAACGATCGATTTATCAAGCCATAATTTTCGAAATCATTGACCGCGAGGAGGATTCTGTACTCTCAGGCACAAAGCCAGGGTTCAATGCAGTGCTGCCAGGTCCAAAAATCCATAGAAAATTTAAAAATTCTTCAGATTGGCCAAAAATGTATTAGCGCCTTAAAAAAATCTTGGGACCCTGTGGAATTCTAAGGATTTTATCAACCAAATTTCTTCAAATCTCAAAAATCCGCAGACCTGGCACCACTAATGCGGAAAGTATCAAGAAAGAAGCGCACGCTTTCGCGAGCACCTGCTCGTGCGGCAAAAAAAGGTTGTGACGTGAAAAGATTGAAAGAATGCATCCAAGAGAGAGGGAGAGAGAAAGAGAAAAAAAAGAGCAAGACAAAAAACTGAGCATATGAGAGAAAAGGTAGTAGAGCAGCAAGACTGCTTGGATTTCATGTACATTTTGTATTTCTATCCATATTCTATAATTGCTCAAAAGAAAAGGGACCCATTGAATAGTTGTACATACGCTTACAATCAAACAACAAAGTTTACATTAAAACGAGGTCTTCCATTCAATAAAAAATAAAAATCTGTTAATCTACATCTTTGTAATGGAAATATTTTTTATAATCTACCCAAGAAAAACAAATCGATTGAATGAAAATTATTTGAATCGGAGAATTTAATTCAATTGGTCACCATACAGCCACCACCGATTTAGGAAAATTTCGTTGAATTATTTTTTTGTAATCGGAACCATCGAAACGACATTTACCGGCTAAGTTTCTCCCATTTCAGACAACTCAGCCAGTAAATGTTGTTACGATTAAAAACGAGATTATTCAACGAAATTTGCCTGAATTGGTGGTGGCTGTGTGGTGACCGATTTCAATGACTAAAATTCGTGTAAATCGGCATTCTTAAATTCTCCGATTCAAATCATTTTCATTCAATCGATTTTTCCCTTGGCATCGCGAAAGGAAATTGTTTACAAAAGGACAAACGCTTTCTTCTCATAGTGATTCTGTTAGTTTTTTCGATTCAAATTCAAAGTTATTTTCTTCCAACTGAAAATCTGCACAGTGAAATGTAGACTTTTCTAATTTGACGATATGTAAAACAAAAATGCTTTCCCACATAATTAAAAATTTTCTTACCAATGGGTAAATTATTTATTTAAAAAAATATATATATATATTAGCCGTTTTCTGCTTAGTTTGACGGCATTGTAAATTTGTAAATTTATTGTCGATTGCCATGAAAATGTCGGGCCTAGTGCCATCACTTGCCTCTGTAGTCTTAATTACTAACGACTGTATAGACTTCAAAATATTCGGGATAATTGTAATATTGCATTTTTAGAATAAAGAATTGATTGCTATTAATTTTTCAAAAAAAAAATTTCTTTTTTAATATAGTTGCGGAAATAAAACAAATTTAAAGCATCTCTACTTGAAAGACAAAAGAATTCATCAATTTCAAAATGCAGTCTTCAAACTTAAAGAATTTATGATTATATTTTTATTTTGAAATTTTTGCAACAATTTCAAAATTAAGTAAAGGTTTGCACAACACAGTGGCATAAACGTCATTATGAAACTAAAACATTCCAGGAGGGAAAAAAACGTTTTCAAAATCAATCAATTTTCCATTTGAAAGATGGTAAGAAAAAACTTGACAAATATTTCAGTGCTGAATTGAGGCATAAAATGTTTGTTGGGAATAGGGATATTCGATTCTTCTGAAGAGATCGATTCTTGGATTGATCTTGAATCTGACACATGAGAATTGATTTTAAAAAATCAATTTTTTTGACCACTTTTTTTACCATCTTGACAAAATCGAGCTAAAAATCGTTCAAAATTGCGTTATGTGGGTAAAGAATCGACTATCAAAAAATCGAATAGCAAAGAATCGATTAAAAAATCGATCTTTTCAAGAATCGAATCGGGATTGAACGTTTGGAGAAACTATTGTCGTCTTGAGGTTGATTTTGAAATTTAACAAGCCTTTCATTAGATGAGAGCATTTTAGAAGATTCCTTTCTATTTTTACTTAAAATCAGATTCTTCCCTCAAATTTGATTTTCAATTTATTTCGTGCGTCAAGATGGCGTTACACAACTTCTGAAAAAAATAATAATTTTAGGAATTTGAGCAGGTTAAGAAAATCAGAATTAACTTTAGGAAACTGTATTTACGCTAGTAATACAAATATTGTATGAAGATTGTAGGAATAAATTCACTCTATAATAAATTACATCTCATTCTTTCAGGCAATATCATAGGATTTGACATAATAAAAACGGGTTGGCATAAAAAGTCTCTAGTTTTGAGTTTCTTGTTTTACGCACACAGCACTCGCATTTTCTACATTTAAAAATATATTTACAAGCAAATCCCCTCTATTGAATCACTGATTTGCGGATGATGAAAATTTCACTTTATACAGTTGAGGAATAAGAAAACTTTTATATTTATTGGGCTGCGATTGCAACTTGCACTGTTTCTTGACATGGTACCTGATTGTTTGCTGACTCTTGAACCTTTTCAAGTTTTGACGATTCCTGATTCGAGGTAGCTTTTTGTACTGACGCTGTTGCCTACAATTTTTTATGAATATTAAACCTTTTATTAATACTACAGACCGAGTTAGAGAATACGTAATATTTTTTCCGAAAAAACTAAGCAAACTGGAAAGATTAATTATGAAAGGAAATAATGAAAAGAATATACACAAGTACCTTATTTTCAGACTTTTTCTCACTATCGTTTTTCGCGTCCCTTATCATCCGCGTTACTTTATTCCTCAGATCTTTAAATTCCTCCCATTCCTTGCCATCTTTACTTTTTTTCGCTTTCGCGTAAAGTTTGTTTTTCCTTTGGATTTCACTCCGTATTTCAACAGTCATCCACGGTTTTTTCAACTCAATTTCCTAAAAAACAAAAAAAAAGAAACAAGTATGTATAAGATGTTTTTCTGCCCTTTGAATTCGGATAATACCACCTAAATATTACTCTTTTATACAAAAATTGTATACAAATTTTTTTTGTGTAGTGTTTTAGGTAGCAAGTAAGAATACAAAATTGAAAAAGATGAAAAAAATTCCTGCTGAATATAGGAATTATTTTTTAATGAAAAAAATGACTTTTTTGGATTCGGCTAAATTAATATTGATCTTGAAAAGTTAAAACTTTTTATACCTAAAAACTATTCAATCTAAATGAGAATAGCAAGCCATTATTTTTTTTTTTTTTCAGAAAAAATTTCTGTGCTTGATAATAGCAGTTTGAAAATCATAAAAAAGGCAAGACTGACTGAATCGAAGAGTCATTTTTTCTTCATTAAAAACGAATTCCTGTATTCAGCAAGAATTTTTTTCATTATTTTGAATCACAGATTTTATGGTGTTGTGCAATTTTATAGATGCAAAGTTTTAGATAAATTTTTTTACTTAATTTAATTTTTGGACTTAAGACGATTTCAGAGTACCGCATAGTACCTGGCGGCTTAGTCGACCTTTTCTATTGTCTTGCGCAGCGTGTACCCTAAACTCGTGCTCAATGCGGGTCGAGACGAACCAGTGCTCAACCGGAGGCTCCTGTATTACGTGGTGTACCTTCAAATTGAATTCATAATGAACTCTGTTCCACACCGCCATGGAGGTCGAGTTGAAGGCGCGTTTTTTTTACATTCTCACTTCAATGAGAAGGTATTGGTTTCATGTGAAAATCGACTTTTGCGGATTTCATCAAATCTCGACGTTTTAAGACTCACTGAATGAGAAAAAAATGAATTTTACTTCGGTGTCCGTCTATCGTTGACATGCATTTAGTGTGGGTAAAAAAAGGTAAGTGCTCGAGTAAAGTCTGAGAAGTTCTTCAACTAAGCCATGCATACTTCTCCACACATAGTCTACCAAATAGTCATCTGTCCTAGAAACTGCCATTCCTTATAATTTTACATCGCCGGAATTAAATATTTGAAATTAAAAATTCTAATTGTTATTAACAAATCATACCTATGTATAAAATTATGTAATATTCGTATTTTTGGAAATAAAATGTTAACAGGTTAATTAGCGTGATAACTCCCAGTATATTTTTCATATTTTTTATACATCTACTATGTGTCAAAGTAGCTTCTCAAACTTATTAAGCTACAGAATATGGTAAAAATTTAGTTTTTTTATAAATAACTTCAATAAACAAATACACCATCCTCATCCTTTTTTCGCGGAAAAAATTCTTTACCGCCTAGTACATGTGTATGAAAGTAGCTTCTCAGGACGTAATAAATTCCATAAAATTCTTATACCTTAAAATTTACGTTCGTTATACTTAAATAATCGAGTCGAAGGGCAGTAGTAAGAATGGGGAGGGGGCCCTCAAGGCCTCAATTTAACATTTAACCTGAGTCATTTTTCCATTAGTATAATTCTAAACTTTAGAGAAGAAAGTGTATAATGTTAAAGTAACGAATTCAAAATGGACTTTACTCCAGCATCATCCTATTTTTAACCACACTAAATGCATGTCAGGCGAATTTTGCATATTTAATTGATAAGCGGACTCCATATACTAGGAAATACCACGCTGAATAATCTGTTTTTTGGGAGAGAAAACCGCATGTTTGATTTGATGAATTTATTGAGTAGAACAAAAAAAACGCATGTTTAATTGACAAGTGGACTAGGCCTATTGGGGATCACCACATAAAAAATACGCGCCTTCAACTCGACCTTCAGGGTGGTGTGGAACAGAGTTCATTATGAATTCAACTTGAAGTTACACTACGAATACGTAACACAGTAGCCTTCGGTTGAGCACTGCTTCGTCTCGTCCCACATTGAGCTCGAGTTAACACACTGCGCTCGGGTACACACTGCGCAAGATAATAGAAAAGGTCGACTCAGCCGCCAGGTACTATGCGGTACTCTGAGATCGTCTTAAGCCAATTTATCTACATTTTTTTCTATAAAATTATACAACACCGTCAAATTTGTCATGAAAAATTAGGCTAATATTGTCGTAAACCTTTTTTTGTCAGCACGAAAGCAATGAAGATATTTAGAGTTTAACTTTTGACCTCGATGAGAGAGTGCAAGATTTCATACGATTGGATTAAATTTTTTTAGGGATTATCTTTTTTTTCAAAAAAAAGTAAGAATTTCCACATGCCCATTGTACTTTCCAAACTTGGCAGTTTTTGGACCACTCTAATGATTAAATCATCAGTATCGTGAAAGAGAAAAAATATATCTCACACTTTATTGAGATACTTTTGTCCTTAAAAAATTCAATTTATAAATAAAATGTAATTTTATTTTTTAAGAAAATTTGTGGTTTCTTATAAATGAGATGCATTTTTAAATTTTTTTCATAACGCAGGTATTTTTAAAAGAAGAAAATTCCCTTTTTCGAGAAAAAATCACCTATTTTCCCTACAACTGAATTGGTGATCGACTGTGACCCCTAATGGGTGATTGTCAAATCGAAGGCAAACTTGAACGACTAAACTGGCAGTCAATTTATTATTGATAATTCAATAAGTAATGAAAAAAATAGCGTATCACTTATAAAAATAATAAATCTAAAAAGAAAACTTCGGAAAATAAGAAATAGTTATACAATTTGTATTCGAAATATGGGAACTCAATTTGAGGTTGGTAGTTCGGTGGAAAAGCGCATACTTTTAAATAACTCAAAAATGATAAAATGATCAAAAATTCAACAGATCAATAAATTAATCATGAATTCTTAAAAATAAATCTACCTAAATACCAATTTCATTATGTAATAAACGAGACTCCAAGACACAGTACTTTATAGTAAACCTAACTATACTTCAAATCTTCAGAAGTCTCTGACATTTTTTGAAAGGTAAGAAAATAATAAATAAACAAACATTTAAACCAACGATCGATCGATGCGCATAAACGTTTATATACGCTGTCGGATGGGAATGAGTCGACAAAAATAATTAAATCAATCCTTTTTGAATATGAAAAAAATGAACACATTGTTATTATAAAAAGTCGCCTAATTAAAAAAGGGGACTTCGCCGAGAAGGTAATTTTAAACCCCCCCCGAAAACCGTTAATTTAACATACATAAGATAATGAATTTCGCGTTGTCAATATGCATCTTTTAGTTTGAATAAAGAACTTTAAAGAAGCAGGGACCCGTCCCATGAAAACACGATTTCCTCGAAACGCTGAAAAGGAGATGTAAGGTCGGTTTCTTCGTTCCACACCACATATTTGGCATCCGCTGCAGAATCGATACCAGGGAGTTTACCCGACGGATGATTTTGAAATTCAGGTTTTTCCAGGTCAATTTAAAAAAGTTTAAAATATTTGAATGATTTAAAACGATTTTTAAAGATTTCAAAAATTCCTGATCTGGAACAGACAATTTCGTAAAAGAATTTTAATTCTGAATTTAAACAGGCGTTTTTTTATATTCCCTTCTTCTGAATCAGAATAAAAATTATTTTCCAAAATTTCCGTTCCATGTCAAAAAATCTCTGTTCCAAGTAAAATTATAATTCTTTACGGAAACTCTCTGTCCTAAAGTAAAAATTATAATTCTTTACGAAATTTTTTGTTCTGAATGAACCTAAAATGAAAATTATAATTCTTAAGGAAATTCGCAGTTCCAACTTAGAATTATAATTCTTTTAGAAAACTTGTTACTAAAATTCCCTGTCCTAAAGTAAAAATTATGATTTTTTACGGAAACTTTCCGTTCTAAGTCACAATTACACTTATTTCAAAAAATTCTATATTGCAAGTCAGAATTATATTTATTTACAACATTTTCTATTATAATTCAATAGCAACTCCCTGTTTCTAACATTTTGAAGAAGGAAGTTTTAAATTCTGACAAAATCTTATTTACAAAAAAGAAACAAAGAATTTTTAAATTGAAACCAATTCTGATTTGGAACAAGAAACTTTCAAAATCTGACGAATTCTGACTTGGAGCGAGGATAGTTTTTGTATATTACATTTATATAAATCAGAATTAAAATTACTTTCCCAAATTTTCTGTTACATGTTAAAAATTACCTGTTCCAAGACAAAATTATAATTCTTTACGAGAATTTTTTTTAATTTAATTTTTTTACTCCCCGTCCAAATCCAGAATTATAATTCTTTTAGAAAATTTCCTATACCAAGTCGCAATTAAATTAATTTTAAAAATTCCCTGTTCCAAGCCGGAATTATAT
Organism: Melikaiella ostensackeni; assembly: GCA_032362435.1. NCBI lineage: Eukaryota > Metazoa > Arthropoda > Insecta > Hymenoptera > Cynipidae > Melikaiella > Melikaiella ostensackeni. The sequence continues at coordinate 1,196,412 of JAUMHM010000078.1, forward strand.
TTATCTACCAAATTTTCTATTATAATTCAGAAATGTAGTAGCTCCCTTTTTCCAAAATTTGAAAGAGAAAAGTTTCAAATTGTGATGAATTCTGACTTGCAACAGGTTTTTTTTTTAAATTCCCTTCTTCTAAATCAGAATTAAAATTCTTTCACATAACTCCCGTTCCATTAAAAAAATTCCCTGTTCCAAGTCAAATTATAATTCTTAACGAAATTTTCTGTTCTAAAGTGAACCAAAAATGAAAATTATAATTCTTTACTGAAATTCCCCGCCCCGATTGGCAATTATAATTCTTTTAGAAAATTGTTTACTAAAATTCCCTGTCCCAAAGTAAAAATTATAATTCTTCATGGAAATTCCCTGTCTTAAACTCAAAATTATATTTCTTTACTGAAATTCCATGTTGCAACTTGGAATTATAATTATTTTCAAAAATTCTTTGTTCCAAGTCAGGATAATTGTGATTTTTTACGTGAATTGTTTATTATATTTGTTTTATTTATTCCTTGTTCCGGCTGAAGAATTGTAAATCTTTTAGAAAATTCCTTTTCTCATAGTCGAAATTATAATTCTTTACTGGAATCCCCTATCCCAATTCAGAATTATAATTTTTTCAGAAAATACCCTGTTCCAACTCAGAATTAGAGTAAGAAAATGTATAAAACTACTTTCAATATGCATATTAATACATTCGAGAGAGAAATCCCTTTCAAGTAGACACCCTGGAAACATGTTGGCGATCTTGTAAATAAACATAAAAAAACCAGAAAAGGTCTACACTTTCTTAATATTAGATTACCGGCAAAAACCAAAATATAACAAATTTAATTTTATTGAATCATGTTCTAAACGATGTGCTTAATACTTCTGTGTATATAATTCAATTTCAACTATAATTTTTATTTAAAAAATGCACGCATGGTTGTGAAGAAAAAAATTATGAAAATCAAGGGACAGGCTTTAAATATTTTGTAAGAATATTTGCTTAAAATAAAAACTACATATGCAAAAATTATACTTTTGTTCCTTTAAATGTCAGAAACATGATACAATAAGTGTTTTTTAGATTAATGTTCCTAAGAAGAGAGAATAATTTTATCGATGTACAGATTGAGGTTGGAACAAATAACGGGAATGAAGTTGGAGGTGCTTTCATATTGAATTAAAGTGAATGGGAAAAGAAATTTAAAAAAAAAGAATTGAAAAATTTCTAGAGTATGATAATAAGTATGGATTAAATATGTGATAAATAAGAACAAACCCCTATAAGACTTGCTATTTAATTTTTATATTACCAGGACTTGAAGTTTTCTACCAATTTAACGATCACCCTGATATACTTGACGTCAAGTCATCAGTCTACTTTGTAATGCAAATTAATTGGGCAAACCGTAAAGTTATTTGAAGCAAAACAAATGCGCGAAAGCGCTGCGATACCTCGAGTTTGTTGGCTTTTTTAGCATTAATCGCGTTAATGCCTTTGCTCCTGATGGCGTTATTTCCTTGGGGGAACTTTGGTGGAGGCATACCTCTAGGACCAGGTCTCACGGGTGGTCCACGATGCCCTCTTGGACCCATCATCGGTGGCCCCATGGGTAAACCGTAATTCATAAAATTGATTCTGGGACCAAACATGGGCGGTGGACCACCCGGTCTCATTATAGTACCTGGCCTTGGAGGAGGCATCCGTTGTCTCATCGGCATCGGCGGGAACAATCGGCCCATTGGTGTTGGTCGAGGCGGCATCCTCATCCTCAACGGTGGAATACCCGGTGGAGGTAACCGCACGCCAAATCTAAAAGGCGGTGGACGCATGCCGACCAGTGGCATTTCAGTTATTCTAGACTGATCTAGATCACAAAAGAGGTCCTCCCCCGCTGACCGAACTCTTATGTTTCCTCTTCTTCTGCAGAAAAAATGGGAAAACTCTTACTGGCGTCGTTCCGAAGCGTCCAAAATAAACACTGACGCTATTGGTGATTTTTCTCGAATTTATAAGCGTAAACACTTAAAGGTTGAATTTGAGGTTACCAGGAACTGATTTTTGTAATTGAAAGATTAGAGGTACCGATGTTTGTCAGAAATTGAAACTTTATACTGCAAATATTTACTTTATCGGGCTATCGGCTTCGACTTTGAGGTTATTCTACTGACTACACACGCTGCAGACCGAATGAGACCGACCATAGACAAAGATATTATACTCCTAAATGCGAAGCCGAGCAGACGCCGTGAAAGTTTTTGCGGAGGGCATCTAGTGAAGAATGGAACAATTGCCTAATTCAATTTTGGAGATTTTGGATAGAAAAATCCAAGATGTCTGCACGCCGAGGGCCAAACAATAATGCCAGATGCATGGACGAAACTTCATTTTTTGAATAACTTGTGAAAATTTATTTTTTACTACGAGAGCGCTTTCCACAACATGAAACAAGTAATATTCTTGCCACGTGACCCACTCGTTACATGGCCTTAAAATCAATTCCCTGAGTTAAACTTGTACATTTCTCTTGTCCGCCCGATTTGGTGCTGCATTGCACGACACATCACACTCGCGCCATTTTTTCAATTATTTCCTATTTCTCGCATTAAAAACACATTAAAAACGCGATGTAGAATGTTGACGAAAATGTAAACACCAAAGTGTAAGCAACTCC
>JAUMHM010000078.1:1240840-1252199 GCA_032362435.1 Melikaiella ostensackeni
AAAGCCAATAACGAACATCAACATTCCTTACGAATTTTACTATTGAGGGTCAATACAATTTCCCCACCGATTATTAGGCCAAGTATCTTTTGGGGTAGGTGTAACTCGCTCGGTTCTAGCCTCGTTATACTACCGGGGATTAAGGAATTTATATGGTAAGGATAACTAAAATATGTGCAGGAAAAGGGATAAATTTGAGATAAATCTAGAAGTCGTTAGTTGTTTATTCAAACATACTCGTGCCACAACACCGCCCTGACACGGGTCGCTGATCAAACGTTCTAGCAATCACCCCAGATGATTGCTAGAACTATGATTCGATGTACGATGGCATCGCAAAGCATTCGTACATCACGGTTCATCCCGCTGACATTCTTCGTCACACATTTCTTATAAACAACTTTCCGCCACACATCCATATCCCGGCATACATTTTATGCTTCCTTTGCATCCATACATCTTTCGATGTAAGCTTTTGTGTTTCTGTTGGGAATGTTAGTTAAATATTTCGCCACCTGGTGCCAAAATCAGAACAAGAAAGAGCAGGTAGTGAGCTGTCATAACTCACGTCAAAACACGTGCTTTTTATAATTAAATACTATTCAAGTTATAAAAATGTGAATTTCCGTGAATAAAATCTGTACTTTTACAGAATCTACACCTTCTAGACGTAATTTTGTTGAAGGTGAGAAAGTTTTGAATGACAGTCACGTTATATTTTGCGGTAAAAGAGGTGGCGGAAACCCCCATGATATGTTTCTTGAATTTTATTTGCAAACTTCTAATTTGAAAAGTAACCTCCACGAAATTACGGGATTAATTTCTCCAACTGGCGAAATCTTAGACGTAAAGTGTTTATACAAAGCAGGGTTAAGCTAAAAATGCAAACATAGTGTGGCTGTTTTCCTGTACCTAAACAAATGTGTTTTTATTAGTGTTTATATACTTTGTATGAATGGATTGATCATATAAATAAATTAAAATTTTGAATTTCGAATTTATAGTACCTGTTTTTAGGTCAAAATACAGAATTTAATTTAATTTCAGAAATCATCAAAACTCATACCTTTATTATTATCCTGCCTTATTAAAGATTTTTTTCCAAAATGGATGCATACGATTTGAAATTGGTATCTTCTACAAATACTTAATTTTTATGAAAACTTGCCGATGCAAAATCTATGGACAAATACACTCCAAAGCCTTTAAGTGAACAGCCACGTTTAAGTGTGAAATTCAAGAAGAAATACCCTGTTCGGATATCAGAAGAAAAAAGAACGGAAATAAATGAGATTCTGGTATTGAGTAACTAGAATTGTGCTCTGTATAAACACATGTACGAATAAGTTTGACAAAATTCCTTCTGCATAACAATCTTCAATCAATAAAGCTAAATATATCAAGAGATTCAAGAGTAATGAATTATTTGAAGAATTTATTGATAAAGATGTATTGATTCTATTTACACATTAAGGAATATAACTTCCAAATGTTGCACGCAATTCTTTAAAATTGAGTTTTAAACATTGTATACAATTTTTCGTAAAAGGTTCTTCATACACATTATACTCAATTTGTAGGATTGATTTTAAAATATTATATCCGATTCTTACAAATTGTTTTTATACATTACATTTAATTCTTACAGTTAACTTTAAATGTTTTTTATGCTACTATTATTTGGCCATTCAATTCACTATTGAACATCTGTTTTCTATACAAAATTATAGGTTTTTTAATCATTATTTTGAGTTTGAAGGAAAGTTATTTACTTGGACACTCATATAACATATTATGTGGTATATTCAATTGTGTAATTATTTGTTTAATTAATTTAATGGGTCCGGGAGACATGAACCTTTTGATGTTGGATTTGTCAATAATACCCCCAATTCAACCGGGGAAAAAGTGATGTGCAAGTTTGTTAAATTCACTGGGTGAATGAGGTGGATGAGGTGGTCCTTCTGAAGTCATCAGTTAGATTCCCACAATCGGCGTTCTGCCATGGTGTGTTATGTAAGTGTATGTGTGTGTGTTCATTACTCGATATAGACCTACGACCACCAAGCGGTAGTCTCTTAAAGTCGACTAGTGACCCCCTAGCAATTTTCCCCTCGACATTGAACCTCTTCCTTGGGAGTTCACTAGCCTCTATTGAGGGGACATACAGTTTATAGTAGAAAAACTGATTGTGAGAAAAAAACCCCGTACTACTCTTTTCCAAATTCATTTTAGGAAGGAGCGCCCATTAAATACGGTATTAAATAAGAACCCTTGGCAAGAAAAGCTTACGAAGATAAGAAACGTGTTATAATTGAAGAAATAGGATTAGTTGTACTAAAAGAAAATCCATGGCTAAGATATTCTCCGGACGGTGTGATCTTAGATGAACGCAACAAACCTATCAATTTAATTGAAATAAAATGTACATTCGCAGGTAAAACTCATGGTGTATCAGATGCTGTTCAATCTCTTAAATATTCAAAGAAAGATTTTACTCTCAAAGAAAAAAAAAAACAGTTATTTCGCACAGGTTCAACTTGAAATGGCAATTTTGAATGTTCAAGTACCCGGCTTTATCGTATACGCGCCTTTTGATGGAACTATTCGTATTATAGATGTTGAATTTGATCTCGAATACACAAACAATATGTTAACGTCCTTAAAAGAGATCTTTTATAATGAAATTTTGCACCACATTTATATTAAAGGATGAATTGGAAGAATAAATTATGATTGAAGTAAAAATAATGTTTTTTCTTTATTATGAATAACAAGACAAGCGTTTCAATGAGACTATTTATGATAAAACTATTAATAATACAAATAAATATTAAGTATCTGTGAAATATACGCGCATCTGTAGTGTTTATTTATCGTGTTCAAAGTATTATGAATGAAATTTGTCATTAAAAAAAAACGAGTGCTTAGATTTACCATCACACAAAAAATATTCATAATTTTTTCGCTCTTTGGCACGAAACACGAGGACATTTTGCTATCTAATATTTCAAATACTTTTAATCTTTGGTTGAGTTTTTCGGCGTGGAATCTAGCACTCGCAAAATCTACATTTTCCACCGCATCATTTGCAGAAAATTGAACCTCATCTCTAAGGAAGGGCGGTCTAATTAGTTTTACGTGATAGACGCTGCATAATTCTTCTATCAAAAAACCTTTATCAGCCATTACTGAAACGCCCTTCTCTTATCGCTCCTGAAAACCGCTCTGTTCAAGAATTGATTAGTCAGAGGCTCTACCGCCGTAACCTTTGCTGACGAAAAATATTATTCCACCTGGTGTTACTCCTGTCATATATTTGACTATATACCTCCCTTTGTAGTGGAAGTTAGTTGATATTTGGCAGCATACATTTTCTTGCTTCTGTATCTCGATTTCAGTGCAATCTAATATAATGCGAGTGTTTCCGTAGTCAGCAAAACAATGTGGAATATTGCAAAAATGTCATCTTTCGGTAGGGAAAAGTATACAATGAACAATATCTTATCGTTACCGTTGGGTTACAGATGGATACATCAACATAGAAAGGAACGAATAACTTTAATTCTGCTTCAGTCTCATGAATGTTATGAAGACTCTTTCGCGAATACTTAAGACGCTCGTGTGTTTTTCTAATGTTGGTACCGCTTTTTCGTCAGCAGTAATGATACTGTGCAACAGTTCAAAGCTTTCGATTCCAGTATCAGTGCTCAATTTTTTATCTGTCGGTAAAAAACTAAAAAAATAGTTACTAACTAAATCTTCACTTTCTACTTGCACTTTAAAACCAATCAAAACTTTTTCTTGATAAGCTATATTAGCCGCTTCTTCCAAGGTAAATTTTCCGTTAAGGAGCGTACCATTCTGAATATTATTATCTACAACATTAAGAAAACAATCACACGTAGTCTGTTCTTCTCTTTTATTTAATTCAATATTATTCAGATGATTTTCCAGTCGAATTCGCCTCAAGTTGATCTTTTCATCCACAACCTTAGGATTTTCTTCGCTCGATTTGGGCAAATGGACAGATGGTACACTTGTTCCTTTCAAAAATTTTTATACAGCAAACAGAGAGAAATCGCGAGATATTAATTCACGGAACTGCTCCTTGATTTATAATGAGTTTTTGCCGTAAAAAAAATCACGGATTTGTAATTTCCGATCTCAGACGTATCCGTGACTTTATTACTCCATAGCTTAAGGATATAAGTAGTCGGAACTGCGTGATACGAAGTCACGCTTTGGCGCGAGAACTAAGATCTCGGAACCCTTGCTTTCAAAACAAGGGTCTTGAAGTTTCACCCATTCAGATGACGGAGAAAGGGAAAAGTGGGCGGAGCCCTAACTCTCAGGTCTCGAATTCTATGATCCTGACATGATTTTATTTCACGAAGTCGGAGACTTAAAGTCACAAACAAGGAGAAATGAAATCATGCGCGCGGTGATTTAGTTTCACTGATGCGGCCATGAAAAAAAATCACGGAGTCCGAGAATTCATATTTTGAATTCTGTGTCATTATTTCACGTAAAAATTGTAGATCTAAAATAAAGCGCTTCCGTGAACTAAGATCTTGCGATTTGTCTTCGTGCGGAGACATCTTAAATTTTTTTAACTTTGAAGTGGAAAAACTGCAGTTATTTCTAGCAAATTTAATTAAAATTCTGCTTTCATAAAATTTGAATGTATTATCAGCATAACATTACACACACATGATTAAAGGTTGAGGTTAGGTAATGAGGGAAGTTCAAAATACAGTCAATATACATGCAAATACAGTTAAATTTCCAAAATGAAAGAACTTAAAAATAATCAAATAAATAGATTCTGGACTTGCCTGGTTATTCCTTCCCTAGAGACTGTAGCCCCTTGTAGTTGGGAGGGAGGCTTAAGCGTACGGGACAAGGGTGTCAAACGGCCCTCGGCCTGAATGGATATGGATATAAATGATAGGATCCCTATAAACGGGATCCCCTGGGTGAAAGTCGGATCCCTATAAACGGACTCTCCAGTGAGTGGGCATGGATGATTGTACTGTGATAGAAGGGTGAAAGAGCCTTGCTAACGCATGTATTGCTGGATCCCTGGGCCGAGGTTCCTCCCGGACCGAACCCAATTTGGAATCGGGACGGGGATGACCGACGGCCAGTATTGCGACTAATAAACAGCCCTTCGTTGGTGTGGTGGCCAACGAATGGATACCCTAATATCACGGAACGTTCCGGGAACGTTCCAGGAATTAGCCGCTGGGACTTTCGGAACATTCCACTGGAACCCTCCAGGCACGTCGCTGGGCCGTGTGAAATGTCCGCCCTCTTGGATCGTTCCACTGGAATCTGAAGAAGACTTACTGTTATTATTATTTTTAACAACAAATATCTCGTAAACCGTAAGAGATAGGTAAAAGTGGATGTCATTTTTGAGTTTTAAGAACCGCGTATACTATACTCTAATATGATATCCATATTATAAACTAACATCGATTTTTACCGATTTGTTACGGTTTACGTGATATTTATTGTTAATAATAACAATAACGGTAAGTCCCCTTCAAGTCCCAGCGGAAAGTTGCTGGAAGGTTCCGCTGGAACGTTCCAAGAGGGCGGACATTTCACACGGCCCAGCGACGTGCCTAGAACGTTCCGAAAGTCCCAGCGGCTAGTTCCTGGAACGTTCCCAGAACGTTCCGTGCTATTGGGGTCCTCTCTTCGACCCAATCCCACCATATACCTTCTTTCTATATTCTTCTATACTTGACTCATGATCTTTTTTCCTTCTTTCTTTCCTCTTCAGCCATTTTCCTTACCTTATGTTGCATATTCCCTTCTTCTCATATCAAATCACCCTTTATGCTCTCCGCAGTTCATATAACGCTCTTTTCTTTGTCGTCACTTCCCTCTCATGATCCCTCTTTTTTAATTTGACCAACGCAATGTACTCTTCTTTCTCGCCTTCTCTTCCTACACTTCTCACTTCCTCTACCTCTACCTTCGCATCTATCCTCCTTAGCAATTCTTCTACTTCTTCTTTCAATTCCTTCCTCTCTAATCCTAGACCATATATCAATATATTCTTTCTTTATTCCTCTCAATGTTTCCTTCCCATTCTTCTCTCTATTTTTCTCCACCTTTCCTTATTCTCATTTTCGATCTACCCCCCCCCCCCCCCATCAAACTCCTGAATTTAACTTTCTATCATATCTATCTTACTTTTTATTCTTTTTAACTCCTCTACCTTTTTATTATGCTCTGCCTGTTTTTCTAGACTTATTGCTCCAAGCTTTGCAACCTTTTTTCGAAATTTTCCCTGCTATCTTCCCATTTTCTCATATCTGTCCTAAGTTCGGCCATTTCCCACCTAACTTTTTGCTTTATTTCCTCTTCCCTTCATTCCTGCTTTAATTCCTTCATCTCCATTACTCCATCATCATTTTGCTCATTTTTTTCAAATTTTCCTCTACCATATAGAGTATATATAGATGTACTCTCCGTGTTGTAGAGCTAAAGTTCACCGACCGACCAATGGCGGCGGTAAATGCCAAGACCTGTTTCAAGTCGCTTCAACTTTTGTACAGCTATTATATGGCAATCCTGTATTATTAAGAAAATAAAGTTTCGTCCCATTAGGTAGAATTAAGGCGCAGTCCCATGGAGGTAGATTAGTAGGTATGTATGTATTTAGCAGAAAGTTCAATTTTCCTGGAAATAATTTTCCCAAAGAACCACTAGATTACTAGTAACAATCGATCATTTCGTTTGGAACTTTAATATTGTTACCAAAGATTCATTAGATTGTTTTTAGGGATTTAGTGTTTTTTTTGGGAAATAATTTTTAGGGCTCTTTCGCACGATCGTTAGTGAGCAGTCGGAACTCTTTTTCTCTCACTTTACCATGCAACAAGGCCCTACTTTTATCTCACTCTAAATTTTTCTCCAGTCATCTGTTAAATGAATACCTACCAGACTAATAGAATAGTGGAATAGGTTTGACCAATGAGGTGATTGCACAAACTCTAATGATCACCGCATTGGTCAAAACTATTCCACTTCTATCTCCATGGGACTGAGCCTTTGAGTTGCTTTGAGTTGCTTTGAGTGCCTTTTCAGGGCTTGGCCCTCAGCATGCATACAAAATAAAAAATAAATTCAACAAATGAACTTTCTCGTCAATTCTCCTTTATTCGGTAACTTACTGGTAAGTTTCTTAGTTACCTTCTCGAATTTTATATTACCGAGAATTTTCGAACCCTGGAAATACTTAATGGCATCTTACTCTTCAATTATAGAGTCTATGGTCAAAAATCCATACACTTTTATGAGTGTATGTAGACGTATGAACAATCCTAGTTTATTGTAGTAAAAACAAAAATACGGATGAAAATTTATTTAGAAAAAGCCTTTTTTCTGTTATAAGTTGGCGTCTAAATTTTGGGAATTGGCGAAATTTACGACGGCCACGCTGTGGTGTTTGCACCTGGAACTAAAATATTGAATCGTTTTGCGCCTGGTTTTGGTATTTGGTGGCATTACTCTGGCATTTAGTTTCATTGTGCGTGAATTTTCTCCCATTTCTCTCCTGTATAAAAGTTATAAAATCAGAAAAAATATGTTTCGCCAGTAAAATTCACTGCGCCATTTCCGCGTGTGACATTTTCTCAAAAAAAGTGTTAACACAAACACCATGGACAGGAGAAAATTATCGTGAGTATCGCCCTTTATGCGTAAAAATTTTTCAAAGTAGCAATTTTTCGCACCCCCTTTTTCTGAAACCAAAGATTTACAAGCCTATTTTGCAAACGAAAAGCTTGTATTCAAATATCTTGAATTCTGTCGATAATTTTTTAGGCTTGTAATTGCACGCAATGCAAAATAGGTTAGAAAACACGCTTGCAACGAATTTTTCCCCTATATTTTGAACAATTTTCTGACGCATTTGCCCTTGACTCCACCCGTGAACAAACATTCGATTTATGCATTTATTTCTAATCCCATTTGATTCACCTTTATGGCCCTTTCAAGTCTTCTTTTTCTTCTTGTTTGGTTGATCCGTACAGAATTTTGCTCCATTTGTTTAATTAGCGCTTTTAGGTTTTTAGGAGCTTCGTCCATTTTGTACGAGAAAATGTTTCTGTGGAATATAATGAAGCTTTTTTAAACCAAACATTTGGAGCAGTGGAATATATACAGAAGAATTGATTTTAATAAATAATATTTTTGAATACATCTTTTTCTTAAATTTCGACCTTTGAATGATGTGCTGTAGCAGTCTCCGGATGAAGAGGTCATTAAAAAAAAAAACTTTATTTGCTTGAAGAACCAATGGCAACGTTTCGGACCAAATGTTAATATTTTTGTTTATTTTTGTTTGTTTGTATATATATATAATACTGGCTCCCCACGTTGGGCGCCAGTGGCAGTGCTCCTAGGTCTGGGGATTCTTCTTCAAATTTGAAGAAATTTTTACGTGTCTGCGATGTCTGAAGAAATTTGTTTTAAACCTGAAGATTTTTTGCTAATTGATCATTTTGCTCCAATTTGCATCTATAAAAATTGACGTTAAAAGGATGGCTATCATGATCCGCACGTCTGAAACCTTTGGCACTTCAACCTCAAATTTTGCACATCATATTGTTTTCAGAGAGATTTGAAAATTATAAATAGACCAAATACCAATTCGCACTTGCAAAAATAATTTTTATACTTGAAAAGCAAAAGCTTAGCACAATTTTCTCACCACTTATGCACTGCAAACAATATTTCACCGAAACTCCGTATAAACAATGCTTATTCAGTTGCGTGATTGTTGACAATTTGATATGCAAAGTGCAAAACGAAATTCTGTCTTTATAACTTGTGATATCTTTTTGCCTTTTATAAGTTGAAATTTCTCACATTTTTTTCCAACCAACTTACGTTCGAATAAAATGTGATGTTCAGTTGAAAATTTGGGAAACTAAACAAAAACCACTGAGGAACATTTGTCTGATCTTAAAACCCGATCAGGTTATCGCTTTTTTTGGCTCACTGCGAAGGCCAGGCTGTCAGTGGGGAAACGCGATTCAGCACAGAGAGTCCTCTAGTTCTAAAGATTTTTTAGGGTGGGGATAAGTTTTTCCGGGATACACGGATTCTGAGTAATCAGGCAAAAGAAAAATGCCTTGGGTGTGAAACGAACCACGATAACCGGATCGGGTAAAGTTTTTTTTTTGCTGTTTTTAATTATAAATATTTGGGACCAGACAAACGTTCTTTTGTGCTTTTTATTTAGTTTCCCCAATTTTCAACTGGATATCGCATTTCATATGAGCGTAAGCTGGTTGGAAAATTTTCTTGAGGTTATCCTCATATGAGAAGAGAATGTAAAAATTATGAAATGTATTTTAGTACCTCATTACTTTGTTACTTTTCATGAAGAACATAATTTTAAAAATAATTTTAATGGTGAAATATATTTTACTGTCTTACTGCACAATTGAAAAATATAAAATTGGTATATGTTGCTATTTGGGAATATGTGCAGTCATATTTAAAAGTTCCCGCAAATATTCCTGTTTATATGACATTTCTAAGTATTTTGACCAACTGTGTGTTTGCATAGCCAAATTGCACGCGAAGTACATGTTTTGAGAGCTTCGTGCGCATGTGTCATGGTTACATTCATAAAATTATCTATGAATAATGTTTTTCTTAAACTTAAATAACTATTACAACTTGAGCAAACTAGAATAGTTTATAATAGTATTATTAATTATTTTAAAAATTCACTTTTGAAATCTGAAGAAATTCTGAAAAAATTTGAAGAAACTTTTTGATCTGGTCTAAAGATTTTCTGAGGAAAATTCTGGGAGAGCTGAAGATTAATTTTTTTTTGCCACGGGGCAGTACTGGCCAGTGGTCACCCATCTTACGGTTGTGAAGCGTGGCCGTACGCGTAATATACCGTGGTTCTACTGGGAGCCAGTGTAATTTTTCTGAATGTCAGTCACTCCCAGGGGGACTCTGCGGTGGTTGCTTTTTCACAAACCTGTCTAAAGAAGAAAAGAGAAGAAAAGGTGTTTTCTACCAAATGATTTTCAACGTGAAAAAAATACTGGGTGGCCACTGAACCGGGAAATCCGGGAATTTTTCGAGACTGCAGGCTTCGAAGTTCCACCCTGTTTTACTTTTTTGATACTGTTTTTGGCAATGCGTACTTTTTTGCTACTTTTTTCAATGTAAAGCTACTTTTCCTTCAATGAAGTGATATACAAAATTGATCTTACTAACACATCTCAGTTTCAAGAAAATAAAGAATGAAAGAAAGGTATGTCTAAGGAAACTAGTCTACCTGAAAATAAAAGAAGGAAATAAGAACAGTCGATCGGTTTCTTGAAAAATCTGACAATGAGAAGGCGTAGTACATATGAAGAAAAATTAGTCAAACAACCACCGCAGGAACCCCCTGGGAGCGGCTGTCATCCATGAAAATGACATTGGCTTCCAGTAGAACCGTGGTAAATCACAACCGTGGCCACGCCTCACAACCGTGAGATGGGTGACCACATGGTATGGCTTTGAGGTTACGAACCAGTGATGGTTTCGCACCTCCGAGAGCACCAATGACAAGGACAATCCTTTTAGCCTAATATATTTGTACACTCTTTGCAGGTCCCGTATAAGGTCTCGATACCTCTCCCGCTTTTCCTTCTCCTTGACTGTGATGTTGGCGTCGGCCGTAGCCGAGAATTCGATAACGAACGTCGTTTGTTTCTCTTTGTCAAGGAGTACGATGTCCGACCTCGAGTGTGCAACCTTTAGCCTGAAATCGAAGTTCCAGTAAATTTTGCAAAACTCGTTCTGGACAATTGACTCTATCTCTCTGGGAGCGTTCGGCAGGACAGGGTCGCGGTTAACACCATAAGTGCGACAAAGATGGTAATTAAGCAATTTTAGGGCCGCATTGTGCCTGTAGAGATACGTCGTTCCCGCGTGAGTGGGGAACCCGGAAAGTATGTGCTGTAGGTGCTCAGAATGTGCATAACACGCTCTGCACCTGTCGCTGGGAACTTCTTTATGTAAGATGCGGCAACGGTATACCAAGGTGGAAATGACACTGTCCTGACACGCGAAAATGAAACCCTCATTGCCAAAAACCTCTGCTTTCTTTACTCGGGCTTTTAGAAGTGCGGCATCTAGATAGAGTAATGCACTTTCCTCACTTCTGATGTTAAGATTCAGGCCAAGGGTCTCGGCCGCCTGCTCTGCGGCTTTGTAGAGGAACGCTCCTTTGCGAATCATCTCGTGGTACCTGATCATTGGCAGGAGAGGATCTCTTTCATTTGCCACGATGTGAGCTGTACCCAAGATAATTCGATCATAA
>JAUMHM010000078.1:1257470-1276272 GCA_032362435.1 Melikaiella ostensackeni
AAAAAATCTTGAACCCCCCCCCCCCCCCCCCAGACGTCACGTCACACCCTGATTTTTTTTCAAAATTGTAGGGGTTTTCAAATTTTGATCATTTTTTTCAAATAAATAATGGTCTAAGTGATATTTATTGTAACTTTTCTCATATCACATGTTTTTAAGATCACAAGAAAGTTTCAGTACTGAAAATTTATTTTGAGAATTATAAAATTAAACTTTTTATTTAAACTAGCATTATAATTGGAATTTTTTTTGTTTGACGTAACGCACGACTGACACCCCCCCCCAGCGTGTGACGTATTATATGGACGACCCCTGATCGCTTACATACGAAACGTCCTTATGATGACAGGAACATTCTCTAAAACGAAAGAAGATTAATGAGTTGAGCATTGAAAGGAAAAAAGAAGGTTTGATGGTGAATCAGCATCAGCCGATTCAGAAGTAGCAGAAGAATGAAAGTCAAAATTGCTAAATTTATTAAAGGAATGTACTTTAGAACTTTAGAATCTTTGACATATTGATTTTCTAATTTTCTGTCATCCAAAAAATAGTATATTGTGCGCCTAGGGAGGAAGAAGAGTGGAATCACCTTTCGCCCATGGTCTACATAATGTTTTCTGTACTACTTCTGTCAAAAATTCAAATATTCTCTACTTTTTGACGCACTACTGCGTTAAAAGAGTTTTAATGCACTGCCCCCTCTTCCAACACAGCTGACGAGCAATGCGTACTACCCTTCTAGTTACTCGCTAGTGACTGTTAGTAACACAGACAATTTAGGCGAGCATTGAATGAAAAAATTGTGTAAATGGGTGTGCTTTGATTCCTTTAATTAGAACTGTTTTAATTTTCCGTTTTGTGAATAAACTATAAACTTTTATTAATAATAATTTGTATTAGAAGTCATTTTTCATTAATCCAATTTAAGTTTTCGCGGAAATTCGACTTTAGCAGCTAGCGCTACCTAGCGACGGATAAACTCACGTTAAAGCCGAAGAACTGCGTATAACCTCAAATTTCTTTTTTTTCCTATCAGGGGGCTTCGCCCGCTGCAACCCCACCAAGGCTGCGCCCTGGACCCCTACTGCCTCCTGCTCCTGCTCTATGTATCCTGCTCCTCTCGTTTTTGATAGAAGATAGTACAGAAGGTAGTACAGAAAATAGGATGTGTGGCGCGTGCACATATAGGGACTTTTTAACTTGTGTGATTTCTTCAGAACTTCACACTCATTATACAGTCCCTATTTATGCGCACTTGCCACACAAGTAACTATTCTATAACACCTGTATTAAAAACTACGACTTTGTTATCCCTCTAAAAGTAGATCGCAAGATAACTCAGAAATATTGAGGTTAGGTTGTCGTGGTTCAAAGTCATTCTTACCCTCTGACATCATTTAATTTTCTCCCGCAAGAGCGCTACTTCTCTTCTCGTACGTGAGGAAATAAAGCGATATCGTCCAATCACAAACTGTGTATGTGCTAGAGTCGTTTTTCCTTGATTGCTCTGAAATCAACCGTTCTGCGTCCACTCCACAGGCACAGGAAAGTCGAAATTTTCATGTAGGTTACTCATTTTGCAATTTATTTTACTCACAGGTACTTACTAGTAGTGTGAACAAAACATGGGTTTCGTATTATAATGTTATAAATTGGCACCCTGCCTAAATTGGACATATTTTGATGGAATCGCGGCTGGCCAACATTGATGGGTTTTACTGTAGTACTGTCAATCTAAAAAAAAAAATTGAATTTTGTTCATTTTGTTGATCAATTTCTTCCAGGCGCTCTTAGTGTTTTGTGGCATCATCACAGGATGTTACTGCTGTTGCTGTTTCTGTTGCTGCTGCAACTTTTGTTGTGGGAAATGTAAACCCACTCCACCAGAAGACAGTGGAGTATACCACAACTTGCAGGTAATACAAAATCACAATTGATTCTTAAGTTTCATAACATGAATGTCCAGTCAATTCAGAGATGGTAACCTGAATTTAAATAAATGTTTAGTGAATTTGATCAAGTTTCCAGTCAATTTTCAACTCGAGGAATTTCAAGTTCCATCAAATTAAACTGAAAACAAATCTTAATTTAAACTCGACTGAAAAGTTTTAAACTACGATATTTCCATGAAACACTGGCTTTTGCTTCTTTTATTGATCCTTGCGATTGAAGAGTTTCGGGTTTTTGGTGTCTTTTTTTGCCACTTACTGATCAACTTTCAAACACACGTATTGCTTATCTGATTGAAATAATGTGTATGTAACTATATAGATAAAATCATCTTTGTGACCGGACTGCTTTTCATGTAGGTTGCATGACAAGAGTACCACCTTCACTTAACTTTAAATTTATTAAAATGCTTATGTGAATATTTAAAACAAATTTCGCAAATTTGCTCAAGTCTTTTAATTGTTTGTGAATTTTTGGAAGCAATTTGAACGTAAACGTTTGGCTTATCGTTGTGTTGCTTAGAAAGATTGTTAGACACGATTGCCCTGTGAATGTTTCTCGTGAAGGAGGCAAGGTAGGTGCGCGGTTTCATTAGTTGTCAAACTCGTCCTTAGAATTTAGATTATTTTTGGGCGTTTAGTCAAGATTGGAGAATAGATTGCGACTGATGCCCAGTTGATGACGACTGCAATGTGCACGAGGTACTATGTTTCAGTACTTACAATCGGCGTGAGATTGTCACTGGTAATTTAACTGGAAACGATCAGTTGAGGGGTTGATAACAAAAGTATCATGTATTATAATTAAAAAAGATAGAATAGATTACAATATATTGTTCTGCTATATTGTTTTATCATAGTATACGATATAGTCCTCTTTTTTCTTGTTTCTTTTTAACTCGTTTTTTTTCCACAACGTTCTCAACTCATTTTTGTTCCGATGATTTTTTTAACCCGCATTAGCTATCAGCCCCTCAATTAAGTTCTGTAGCTTTGCTTGATATAGTTTCGAGTCTAAAAGGAATTGGTAACAAATATTGTACTTTACTTTGGTTTATTTGCATTTTGTTCTACTTAAATTCAAATTTCAAAACATATTTTCAACTCTCGTCTATTTATTTTAGAAAGTTTCTATTTTCCTCTGATATTCAGCATCATTCATTTCTCATTTGCAATCATGTCCTTATTAATTTTGAGCAAATTCCCAGTCGATTGATAATGACGATGTTTTATAAATTTTTCATCCTGTGAATCTAGAGACACAAGCTGACGGTAAGTCAACTTCAGTCCTGACAGTATAGTGTATTTTATTTATTTTTCATGTTGTCAGTATATTATCATACAGTAAAAAGTCAGAATTCATAGTGCATGATTGTCCCACATTTTTCTTATTTTTCAAGCATATTTAAGATTAAGGGAGAGTAGGAAACTTGAATAAAAGCTTGATCTGATAGATGTGGTGTCTGTTTTTTACGTTGATTGAACCGAAATTGAACTGCACAGAGTCTACACGAACTGAAAATGTACCAAAAGATTGAACTCAATAAGACTCACATTTCAGTAACAGCAACAATTGCGAACTAAGTCGCAGTATTTATTAAAACAAAAATGACTAGATTGTTATATAAAATGAAATTGAGACTGTAACTCACTGCCGGCAAACGTAGACTGACAGAAGACGCTGAATCGAAAAGCAAGCAGCGAGGATTTACTAAAATGTACGAATGAATGTACTGGGAGTCCTTTAAGTTTGTATTTGTAATGAATAGAAAGAAAAGCATGTGTGAAGAGATAAGACGAACAATGAAGCTGGTTTGGACGATCGATAAATGACGTCACTGAATTTAAGAAATTACACGAATTATTTGGACAAAATAAAACTATTTCCAATTTTCTGTCTTTTACGCAACATTTCGACCGCCATTCGACGCAGACGAAATGCTTCTTATGTAATGCACTTCAAATCGAAATACAAAAAATACGAATATGAAAATTAAAACACTTTGTAATAAGACACTGCACAAAAGCTTGGAACTGAGTCCAGCCTCATTCGGCAGCTAAACTGGCACAGGACCTGTATGGAAGCTTGGACCGCGAGAGCGCGTAAGGCTCCTACCTCTTCCAATGACTTGAATCTAATACAAGAAAAAATACGTAAGTGCGGAATGACCCCAGCCTCTTTCAACGATTTGACACTGTATCAAAATAAAATACGGAAGCGTGGAATGACCCCAGCCTCTTCCGACGATTTGACACAGGAACAAGATAAATTACGGAAGCGTGAAATGACCCCATCCTCTTCCGACGATTTGACACAGGAGCATGATAAAATACGGAAGCGTGGAATGACCCCAACATCTTCTGGCAAGTAGACGATCTGCGATAATTTCCTGATGACATGAAGGCATTGGTCGACTGGTTTCCTCAGGATAGACAAAGCTTGGAGATTTTCGACCGTTGTATTGTACAGCTCTTTCAGCGCGCTTGGTCATCCAGCTTTCATCGGAGGAATGGCAGAGATTTCAGTCAAATGTGCATTAATGAGAAATCTCTTGTTCTCAAAGTCTTCCTCAAGCAGATCCCAACATCGCTTATAGTTGTCGTGAGTGATTGGGATTCAACGTAAAAGGTAAGAAGCTTCACCAGTGAGGCAGGACTTTAGATTGTGAAGCTTTTCTACGGACTAAATTAGCATATTCTGGTCAACTAACGATGTAAAAAGTTCTTGAAGTTGGCCCACTCAGTGAAATTTCCAGAGAATTTTGAAAATTCTATCTTTGGCAACGACTGATAAGACAGAGCTGTACTCTCAACCTGCAACGTTGAATTATCCCTGGACCTGGAGGCTCGCTCTTTGGAGAATTTTTGCAGTTCATCTGCGAACTTTCCTTTCGGGTTGAAGTAGGCTTCTTCAGTGATCGCATAATAATTGCTTGTGAAATAAGCATTCGTCTTGTAAACTGAAAAAATTCATGCGACTGGTTAACATTTCGCCCAAATAAAGACTTGATGGCATCGAGTTTTGAAAAGTCTAAAGAATTGATGAATCACTACACGAAATCGAACAAAGTCTTGAGAGTCGAGTGTTATTTGTCAGTTAATTTAAATCGATGCTCACCGATCTATCGAACCCGTGTCAAGGTTACGAAATCCACAGACACGTGTCTTGGAACCTTCTCGAAGAACTGAAAGAATCCTTCCAGAATGGAGAAAATGTATATAATTCAAGAGTCACTAAAGTCACATGCACTTAATAATGCACTGCTGTAAATTTAGAAAATTCATGAAAGCGTCTCAATAGTAATATTGTCACAAAAGAAGGTCGCAATTAACGAAAAAGAGAATCATTTAAGTCACAATGCACTTGAAGTCAAAAGTAAAGAAGTCATTAATTTATTTTGACTCTAACAAGTTCTACCAGAATTTGTGCGAATAGTCCTGGCCCAAACGAACCGAATGAATTAAACGAAAGATCCGGCTGAAGGACCTATTTTTTTACAGTAACAGTTGTGAACAAAGTCGCAGTCTTTATTAAAACAAAATTGACTAGATTGTTACATTAAAGTGAAATTAAGTCTGTAACTCGCTGCTGCCGGCAAACGCAGACTGACAGAAGATACTCAGTCGAAAAGCAAGCAGCGAGGATTTACGAAAATATACGAAATAAACCTACTTGGAGTCCTTTAAGTATGTATACGTAATGAGTAGAAAGAAAGACATGTGCGAAGAGATAAGACGAACATGAAAGCCAGTTTGGACGATTGATAAATGACTTCACTGAATTCAAGAAAAATGTCACGAATTAATTTAGAAAGAATAAAAATGAACTATTTCCAATTTTCAGACTTGTGCGCAACACTGTCTTTTGTGTTTACTTTCATCTTGGTAGTAAAAAAAATGAGAATATCCCTCCTTTCATGTTGGAAATTTTTAATATGACCTTGCATAATAAATATCACGAATGTAGTAACAGAGTGGATAAAATATTATAGATTAAAGACATGCAAGTTTCTCATTTTCGCTTCTCATGTCCCTTGTCACGCACTGTATTTTGCTCACGCGTATAACATATATAAATTTATATTCATGCGCAGTACATACACATCATCTCGTGCGATACAATCACGTTTGTTTTATATGTTTGTCCATACAAAAATAAAATGGGAGCAGAATTAATGGGGGGGGGGGGGGGCGTTTATGTAACTTTTACACTTCTTCGAAATTCACGTTGGCTGTCTTTTTTTGGACATTTTATTGCTACAAAAAAAAAACAACCGACGTGAATTTCAAAAAAGTAGCAGAAAAAGTGGTTGAAAATTATTTTATAAAGTATATTTTTATCAATACTTGAAGTTCTACATGCTTCCTTTTTATGCGCTCAAGTTCTCTTTATGAGTGTTTATAATTCTGCAATTTTTCGGCGGTTTTCCAAAAAACCTTTTCATATTTGAGTGAATCATCAATGGTCAATTCGGATTATTTAATGATTCATTTTATTTACTTATCAATCAAAATACTAGGTTTAGTGTTTATACAAGTACTTTTTTATCAATTCCGATGCAAAAGATTTAATAAAGAAACAAATCAAGTTTCAATTAATAAATAAAAGTGAAGGGATTTGCCTTCTTGCCCACTTTTGTAATTTTTGGCAATGTATCCTTGGCACTGAAAATTGATTTTGACAAGTTAGGTAATTGTATAATTTTAAAAAATATTCAGTTTTGCTCTTTTTATTGCATCACGTTCATTCGCCACAAATCATTTCAAGTCTCAAAAAAAGTCTTATTTTTTACAATATTATCATTTTTGTTTATTGATTGTTATTATTGAATAGAGATTTCAGCATTGCTATTGATTACTTTTTTTGATTATAGTTGATGCCACCCGCGTGGAAAAAGCCCCGTTTAGCCCTCTTAGGAATGTTGGCCCTCGTCAAGGGCCCGTGTGGACAATCCATAGGGGAAAATCCACAAGGGCCCCCGCAGGGGGTCCTGCTCGTTTGCCTTCATGCCTCAGTTTACAAAAATCAATTAATCATGGGCCCCTCATGGCCTAAGGGCAATTCTTGCGGGGACCCAATATATTTTTCCACTCGGGCATTTATTATTTTATTAAATTTAATGAAAACCTCACATTTAAGGAGCACTACGAATGCATTTCATTGCCAAGCATGCCCTGTCTAGTTTTTTTTACAAGGCATTTCTCATAGATTAGCAGTTTTCTTTACGTTGTTGTTATATTATAGCAGGACCAGAACCCAGGGGCCAATGTTTTGACGAGTCAACCGCAAAGTGTTCGTAAGTTTTTACTAAGTATCACCACGCTTGATTTTGCATCATATTGATTTCTTTCTTCAAACACGATATACATCATTCCTTCTTTTGTTTTCCTTAATAATGCTAACGGAAGTACTTTTTTAAGACTTTCATTATTAATTAAAAGATTCATCCGAAAGAAATTGTTATTATAGAGGGAACAAATACATGATTTATGTAGAAAAAAGTTTTATCATTTTTTTACTATATTTTATTAGACATTTTTTTCTAGTCATTTTATCAAAAATACTTTTGACAGGGTGGCTGCAATTCATGGAAAACCTGGAACTCAGGGAAAAGTCTGGGCATTTTGTTGGTCTGGGAAAGTCAGGGATTTTGAAAAAAAAAATGTCAAAAGTCAGAGAATTTCTGTAAGAAGCACTTTAAGTAACTGTCAAGAATAATCAGGACTGACACACATTCACTTTTAGTCACTTTTTTTCTCGAATTACTTTTTAGTCACGTTTTGAAGATAAAGTCACTATAATCACTTTTTAAAATGAAAATATCCCTTTAGTCACTTTTCTTTCAATAAATTAACCAATTGGTTAATCACTATTGAATTCAAGTCTAGGCCTTTTTCTAAATTGTCTTGAATTATTTTGAAATATTTCAGGTGATTGTAAAAGATTCCAAGAAGTTTTTAATATATTTCAATCATTTAAAGTGATTTCAAAGGATTTTAAAGATTTTGAGGTAATTTTAAAACATCCAAAGAACTTTAAAGAGCTTTAAAAAGTTTCAAGGGATTTCAAAAGATTCCAATGCATTTTCAATAGATTAAAAAATTTTCAAGGAATTTCCTAGGATTTGAATGATTTTAAGGGATTTAAAAAAAATTTCTTGGAGTTTTAAAGAATATGATCGAATTTCGGAAGATATGGAACGATTTTATAGGGCTTAAAAGTTTTGAAAGTATTTTTAAAGATTCCAGGGGGTTTTATAAGATTTCTCATGATTTCGGAAATATCACATTTCATGGAATCTCACAGGGTTTTATAATATTTCAATGGATTTCAAAGAATTTATTCACAACTCTCGATATACCTCGCCTCATCTTACTGTGTCTCTAGAATTCTGCCACCTCGCACTCGTGGACGATGAAGCCTGGGGGACATGGCAATACATATTTCGCATTTATTTTTAAATACACGCGGAAAATCCTCTTTTTATTAATTACTCTTCATTATTAAAAAAGGTCCATCATTTATGATAACAAGAATCTACATTTGTACAAAATACAGTTAATTAATATTATGTATGCCTACTGGAAATGCTTCATACGGCCCTGACTGTTTTCATCGTAGAAATTCCGGGAAGAGTCTCACGGTCAAAGTAAGCAATGCCCGAGACCCGCGCTAATTCGAGACTTGAGTGTATTTTATAAAATTTCAAGGAATTTTCATGAGCTTTAAAAAATTTCAAGGGATTTGAAAAGATTTTGAATGATTTGAAATATCTTAGGGTAGTTTTAATAGATTTAAACAATTTGATGTAATTCCAAAGGATTTTAAAGATTTTGGCGTACTTTTAAATATTCCAAGGAATTTTCAAGAACTGTAAAAAGTTTCAAGGGATTTCAAAGGATTTAAAATATTTTAGAGTATTTTAAAAGATTTAAAATATTTAAGGGTATTTCAAAAGATTCCAAAGCATTTTCAAGAGCTTTAAAAAGTTGCAAGGGGCTTCAAAAGATTTCAATCCATTTGAAAAATTTTAGGGAATTTTTAATGGATTTCAATAATTTGAAGGGTTCACAAAGGACTTCAAATATATTAGGGTTATTTTGAAATATTCCAAAGTATTTTCAAGGGATTAAAAAATTTCAGAGAATATCCAAGGATTCTAAGGAATTTCAGACAAAATTTCATACGGTTTTAAAGAATTTTTTAGAATTTCGGAAGTTCTGGAACGATTTTACAAGACCTATAAGGGTTTTAGATATTTAAAAATATTCCAAGAGATTTTTTAAGAATTTAAGGTACTTTTAAAGATTCGAAGGAATTTTCAAGAGCTTTAAAAATTTTCAAGGAATTTCAAAGGCGTTTAAATGTTTTAGGGTATTTTAAAAGATTCCAAGGAATTTTCAACAGCCTTTCAAAGTTTTCAAGGGATTTCATAGGATTTCAAAGCATTTGAAATATTTTAGAGAATATGCAAAATATTCTAATGAATTTTAAATTGACTTCAATAATTTGAAGGGATCTCCAAGGATTTCAGAGCATTTGAAATATTTAAGGGAATGTAAAAATATTCTTATGAATTTTAAATTGACTTTAATAATTTTAAAGGATCTCAAAGAATTTCAAAGCATTTGAAATATTTTACGGAATTTCAAAAGATTCTAAGGATTTTTTAATTGATTTCAATAATTTGAAGGGATTTTAAAGAATTTACAGTATTTTAGGGTATTTTTAAAAATTCCGAGGAATTTCCAAGGATTTCGAAGCATTTCAAATATTTTAGGGAATTTTAAATTGATTTCAATAATTTGAAGAGATTTCCAAGGATTTGAAATATTTTAGAGTATTTAAAAAGATTCCTACGCAGTTTCAAGAGGTTTCAACATTTTCAAGGGATTTCCAAGAATTTTAAAGGATTTCAAACAAATTTTCATGCGGTTGTAAAGATTTTCCCAGTGTTTCGGAAGTTCTAGAACGATTTAATAAGTCTTCCAGTATTTCAGGAAATATCATCAGATTTCGTAGATTTTGACGGCATTTTATAATAGTTCAAGGTCATGTGGTACTAGCCTCAAAATATTTTTTCGACACAATTTTCGCAACAGCTCACGCGCATACGAATTGAGTTATTGAGTTGCAAATTTGGGGAATGAAATAGAAGGCACTAATGAATGCTCTTATACTCCAAACTTGTCTTCTATTTACTTTCCCAAATTTTCAACTTGATATCTTCGTTCGTATGGACGTGAGTTGTTGCGAAAAATATGTCCGAAAATTATTTTGAGGTTAGTTATCACATGGCCTTGATGGATTTCGAAGAGTGTATTCACAAGAAGAGGGATTTTGAAGGTTTCAATGATTTGAAGAGATTTTCAAACATTTTTTGGAATCCATTTGCATTTATTTTCAATGCACCCTGAAGTTCTATTAATTTATCCTGAATTCTTTTCAATTCTTTTGTATCCTTTGGAATTCTCTTGAATTTTTTTAATTCGCTTGAATTTTCTAAATTCACTCAATTCAATGAATTTTTTTACTTTTTGTTTAATTCGTCCTGAAGTCTTTTAAATTTACCTTGAATTCTTATGAATTTCATCAAATTCTTTTGAATTCCCCTGACGTCTTCTAAAATCACTTCAAAGTTTTACTGAATTCAATTAATTTTTTTATATTGTTGAATCGTTTTCAATTAACTTGATTTTTTTAAATTTACCTTGAATTTTTCTGAATTTCATCGAATTCTTCTCATTTTCCTTAAATTCCTCTAAATTCGCTCCAGTTTTACTGAAATCAATGGAATATATTTTGGATTTTTTTGCATTTTTTTCAATTTATTTGAATTCGTTTGAATTTAGCTTGGATCTTTTTTAAGTCTTATGAGTTTATCCTGAATTCGTTAAAAATCACCTGGAATTCTTATAAATTTCATCAAATTCTTTTGAATTCTTTTAAATTCAAACGAACATTAGTCACATTATTATTGCACATTACTCACTTATAGTCACTTTTTTGGTTAGAAACTAGTCACTTTTGGTTACTTTTTCGGTTTAAATAGGTCACTTTTTCACTTTTTTCAAGTAAATTAGGCTGTGTCAGCCCTGAGAATAATAAATTAAAAATTTATAAATTAAAAATTGTTTTATTCTATTTATAAAAGATTTTTATATTAAAAGTGTTACAAATTTATAATTTTGGTCTTTGAATATTAATGGTTAGGGAAAATGAAAAATTAATGAGGGAAATTTTAAAAAATGAAGTTTTGCAGCCACCTTGTTCGAGTTTGCCATGTTTTTTATCGAGACATAATTTCGGATTTATGATTTGAATTATTTATTTGCATATGATATTTTTTGTCCCTAACCTGCAACTAAAGTTTGCCTTTGAGGGCGTGTGAAGCGTCCGCTTCGTCTCTGGGCGAAAAAAGCCACTTTGCGCCCACTTAACATGCACGAAAAGGCATACTTTCGATGCAGTTCGGACAAAAAATCTTTTCCTTTAACAAAATACAGGCACTCGATACTATTTTATGTATTATTCACTTCATGTCGCATGCCGTAAGCGGTAAAAAGTTGTAATTTCTTTCAGAATCTTCAAAGTGATGCATCGAATATTTTTATATTTAGATTCTCTCCAAAACGCCCTCCTCATTCCAGACAGATGGCAACTAACAAATAATGTTTGTTTCATTACATGGATGATGTCGCATGGTACAGAAATTTGCATGCTTAGAATGTTCATGTGCTCGCTGTGTAAAAGAAATACTAAATATGTACATTTTATGGCTTTTTATTCTTCAGCCTCTCAAGTGTTTCACGCCTTGAATAGTTTTCACTTTTCAGTATTTTTATTTTGAATATTTTTGTAAAAGTGGTCGAAATTTAATTCTTAAGGAGACAAGAAAGCATTAATTATATTAATGATTGTTACAAATAGATTTTGTCACAATGCATGCATAGAGAAATTGAAATCCTTTTTAATTGCGACAGGAAAATCTAACAGAGTTTTAAAAATAAGTGCAGCGATATGTAATTTGTTTACTTTTTTCAGGAAATAGATTCATTTCAAGTATTAGTAGTGATTTTAAAATTCTAGTTTTGAAAAAAAAATACGGTATTATCTTTTTTTGTTTCTTTTTTTTTTTGAGATTTTATTTGGGGGGTATCCACGACTTTCTTGCTAGGTATTTTCAAAACAATAACTGGAAGGAATTTTGTTTACCAACTGTCTCGGAGTTTTGGTCTAAAACGAGTACTTTGGCGTTGGTCGTCTAAACTAACCATTTTGGCGTTGGTTATCTAAAGAACTCTGCTTTTTGAGTTCGCCCCTCGT
This sequence comes from Melikaiella ostensackeni, assembly GCA_032362435.1. Taxonomy (NCBI): domain Eukaryota; kingdom Metazoa; phylum Arthropoda; class Insecta; order Hymenoptera; family Cynipidae; genus Melikaiella; species Melikaiella ostensackeni. The sequence continues at coordinate 1,269,747 of JAUMHM010000078.1, forward strand.
TTTTATTATACGTATGCGGAAAACAGCAGAAAGGTTTAGTAATTAAAACTATCTGGTTTAGTATATTATTTTGAATTACTTTTAATTATTTTCAACTCACTTTAATTCCCTTGAATTCTTTTGAATTGCATTCTGAATACCCCAAGAATTCGTATTCTTTTAATTCCCTGAATTCTCTTAATTACTTAAATTCTCCTGCATTTATCTAAATTCTATGCGTTTTTTTAATGTCCTAGAATTCCAAGAATTCAAAAAATTCCAAGGACATCAAAATAATGCAAAGAATTCAGGGAATTTCGAAAACTTTAGTGATTTCAGAAGAATACAAAGGAATTTACTGCAAACACAAAATAATTCAAGTGAATTCAAAGTATAATACTAAATCAGAAAGTATTAATTACTAAACCTGTCTGCTGTTTGCCGCGTATATGTGATAAAAACGAGGGGCAGAAAACAGAAGCAGATGTTGCACTTCGGTCGGGAATTTCTCCTCGCTGAGCAGGTCTAATTTAGACGACCAACACCGGAGTCTTTCGTTTACACAACCAACTTTAAAGTGGTTAGTGTAGACGACCAACGCCAGAATGATTAGTGTAGACAAACTAACTTTAGAGTGGTTTGTTTAGACGACCAACTTGGAAATGGTTCGTTTAGAATGATTGTTTAGTGATTCATTTAGAAGTTTAGACGACGAACGCCAGAGTGGTTCGTTTAGGCGACCAACGCCAGAGTGGTCGGTTTAAACGATCAACGCCAGAGCGGTCAGTTTGAACGATCAACGCCAGAGTGGTTCTAGAGTGTTTACTTTAGACGACCAACTTTAAAGTGGTTAGTATAGACGACCAACGCTAGAATTGTTAGTTTAGATGACCAACTTGAGAGTAGTTCATTTAGACGCCCAACGTCAGAGTGGTACTCACGTGAAGCGGATTCGGGACTTCAGTACCGGAGTGGGACTCACTACCAGGGTCCTTTTGGGGTGACTGAGTTTAGAAATTCTTTTATTTTTAGTGTACCTAATTATGATCCTCACGAAAAACAATTTGCTCTGCATTCTGAACCCAAATACTACGCAAAATATGTATTTGTTACAGAAAAAAGATTTGTTTTTTAATAATTTATGAGTTATTCAATAATGAATCGTATTTAAAATATTAATAGAGAAAATCATGACATTTTGTTAAACATGCGTTAGTACAAATATACATCATATTATTAATATAACATATAAATATGTATTATATAATTTATAATACGTAATCACCTAGACACTTTCTTCCAAGATATTTATAATTTATAATAACGCACAGAAAAAGCAAAAGTTCTTTGAATTTGATCACCGCTGTGTTCATTAAATTACGATGCATGCCGCCCCGAATGCATTTATTTTGTCAACATTTCATTTTTAGTTAATAACAGGGGTCACAGTCAGTCCCCTATTCCCCCTTTTTTACGTATTTTTCCCCGTATTTTTCTCAAAATCCCCTATAATCCCTATATTTGAGAATTTTGTCCCCCTTTACCCCTATTGTTGTTGAAGCTGCGATTAAGTTTTCAAAAATTATAATAAACAGAAACGTATAATACTGAAAAATGTGCGCCACAATCCTTGTGCAGCTATGAGCATGCATGTAATCAAAAAATAAGTAGGGCCAACCACTCTGATGATTTGAAAAGTTTTGCGGTAAAGTTAACTAAGGCATGAATAACATTCTAAGAAACTTTAAGTTAAATATATATGATCGTAACTGTAGGGGTAGTCTTCCAGGGATGTTATAACATCATCCCCCGGGTCATTGAGTTGTCAAAACATCTGTTGTGCCAAGCACTTTGATTAATGCAGAAATTCTTCGATCTTTCTAAGTAGGGCATGAACAAAAATTGCTAACACCCCTTAAAGTAAATACAGATAGGTGTCACTCCGAGGGTGGTTTCATGGGGATATTGGACGATCATCTCTTCGGTCATTGTGTTGTTAAAAATATCCGTGGTTCTCTTCTTACAAAAACAAAAAATAACGACCAAAATGAAATTACTTTGAAATAATTGTTAGGGATTATATTCGAGGAAATATCGAGAAAATTCCGCAGTAATAAATGTGGTTGGCAGCACGGATTTTTTTAACTCTTCAATGATCCAAGGGATGATGGTATAACATCCTCATGAAACCACCCTCGGAGTGACCCCGATTTGAGTTTACTTTAAGGGGTGTTAACAATTTTTGTTCATGCCGTACTTAAAAAGGTCAAAGAATTTCGGCAGTAATCAAAGTGGCTGGCACCACCGATGTTTGGAACAACTTAGTGACCCAGGGGATGATGTTATAACTTCCCTGGGAAACTACCCTTACAGTTAAAATTATTTGGATTTAATTTGAAGTTTCCTAGAATGTTATTCGTCCCTTAGTCAGCTTTACCGCAAAACCTTTCAAGTCATCAAAGTGGTTGGCCCTACTTATTTTTTGATTACATGAATGCAATGACTAATGTTTCGAAGAGTGTAAATGTACAAATTTCCGATCGTAAATTTAGATTCGTGTCACACCGAAGATGGATTTATAGATATTATAACATGATCCCTTGGCTCTTTGAGTTGTTGAAAAAAACCGTGGTGCCAACCACTTTAATTATTGTAGAAATTCTACGATTTCTGTAAGTAGGGGATGAATAAAAATGTCTAAAACCCCTTAAAGTAAATTCAGATCGGTGTCACTCCGAGGGTGGTTTCCCGGGGGTATTAGAACATCATCCCCTGGGTCATTGAGTTGTTCGAAAAATCCGTGATGACCACATGCAAGCGAGCGCCTTGGTGAGGATGTCAAAGGTAGAACCAACGGTTACTCACACAGAGTTGGACTCTAGCTTACGTACGCACGACTGCTTATACCACGCTCCTGATTGGTCCAGCCTAATTATTTTATAACTCAAAAATTACAACTTCAAACAGTTTTCGAAAAAGATATTTTCAATTTTTTTTTTTTCATTTTTTATACATTTATATCACATCGTGAGGTTCATAATTATGTACAATAAAAATAAAAGAATTTCTAAACTCTGTCATCCCAATAGGACCCTGGTAGTGAGCCCCACTATGGTACTACGGAGCTCTTCAGAAGAAATGCAAGTGGAAATGCGACATCTGCTTCGGTCGGCAGTTTCTCCTCGCTAGACAGGTCTGGTTTAGACGACCAACTTCAAAATGGTTCGTTTAGACGACAAACTTTAGAGTAGTTAGTTTAGGCGACTAACTTTAGAGTGGTTCGCTTAGACAACGAACGCCAGAGTGGCTAGTTTATACGACCAACTTTAAAGTGGTTATCTTAGACGACCAATGTCAGAGTGGTTCGTTTAGACGACCAACACCAGAGTGATTACTAGTTTAGACTACCAACGCCAGAGTGGTCGTTTTAGACCTACATTCCGAGAGGGGTTCTTTTTTCAACTTTGAGGTATCGATATCAATTCATACAAGTTCCTAAATATATTTAAAAAATTACCAATTGCTCCTCTTGTAAAATTGCTGAAAAATACGAAAAGGTACACACTAGATTATGTTTATTTTTAACAGGAGGACGAGAGTGACGAGGAAGCGGTGACTTCACAACCCCAGGCTGGAGCAGCTCAGGGAGCCCCAGGTAGCCAGCCAGCTTTTGCAATGCCACCCCCGCCATCAATGGCCAATGAAAATACCACACTGAATAGCGGAGGAGATCGCGTCAGCTACACCACCGGTATCTAGTTTACGGAATTTAAAGCTATGACAATTTTCATCGTCGTGAATCGCATTTTCGGCATATATCTATAAATAATAGTCTCTATCATTAGTAGATTTATGATTGTCGGATGCAGTAGGAAAGTAAAGCTTTCTTGTAAACCAGAAAAGAGAAACTACAGTGCATTTCCTCACTTGTGACTAAGGAAAACACCCTCTTATTTACCATAAACAGGGGCTAAGCGGTGCGTATGTGGGGAAAGTGGCGAATTTTATTCTGTATTTAAAACTATTGCTTGGAGGCGATTATGTAACTTTTTCACTTCCACTTTTTCGAAATTCACGTCGGTTATCTTTTTTTTTTGGGAAATTTTAATTGTCACAACAATTTAAAAACACAGCCAACGTGAGTTCTGGAAAAGTAGAAGTGGAAGTGAAAATGTTATATAATCGCCGCCCTTCTTCTACATTTTTGAATTGAAGTTTTACTATTGTTTGTTGCATGCCATTATGTTTTTTACCTAGAAGAAGCAAACATCGCATTCAGAAATGCGGAATCATGGGTGCGCCCGCTTTAACCCGCGTGCGTCGCTTAGCTCTAATTTACGGTATCTATAAAGTTCTATTAATATTATTATTATGTAATGGGTCGATTTTTAATCATAGTTGAGGAGATTCATTTTCATCTAAAATTGAAACAAATGGACTCTTAAATTATTAGTTGACAAATAATTTAATATAAAATCGTGGCAAATCGTGACGAATTTCACGTGCTTTCTTTTTCAGAAAGATTTTAGTTTGCTGGTTTTCTCTTATGAATTGTAGATGTTCATGCATGGTTTGTGTGTATTTTTTGTTGAGCCGATTATTTTATTTTTGGCACATACACACAGTGAGACAGAAGCCCGGAAAAACTGACTAAAAGTCGAAAATTTAAAAAAAAATCCAGTATTTTTTTGGGTATCTGGACAGATTAAAATGTCTGTTAATAAAGTTTTGAATTGATTTATCGATTATTGTTCGAGAAGTCGAGCCTTAAGTGTAAAACTTTCCTACAATTTTTTAATATTCCATTAATTAAATATGTTACAGGCTCCAAATATTACATAAAAATTAAAAAATTCAAAGTGGCGAACAAAATTTTTCAAAAGTTATCCGGTTTACAACTCATTTTTTTGGGACTTTTTAAGTAGCAGATTCGAAATACTGTATAAAAAATTAAAACTTGAAAATGGCGGATCCAAAATTACGACTAGGTTTTTTCAAAATTATGGGATTTGTCTCAAACTCATTGTCTAGGGTAGTTTTGAGTCAAATATTCCAAATATTGTGTAAAAAATAAAAAATTCAAAATGGCGACCAGGGTTTTAAAAATGATCCGATTTGTGTAAAACTCATTCTTAAATGGTTTTTCGAGTCACAACTTCCAAATATCGCATTCAAAATTGAAGATGCAAATTTCGGACCAAAACAGCGAGCGCTTAAAAGTGAGTTTTATACTAGTCGCATAATTTAAAAAAATTCTGTTCCCCATTTTGGATCCACTATTTAAAATTTTGGATTGTTTATACAATATTTGGAATCTGTGACTCAGAGAACTCTTAAAAAATGAGTCATACAAATCAGATCATTCTTTAAAACTGTTGGCTGCCACGTTGGATCCGTTATTTTGAATTTTGACATTTTTATGGGATGTCGATCATAATCGGATGATTTTTCGACTTTATGGCCAATTTTGGGAGGCCTTTGTCCCACTGGGATACGGAGAGAATGGACGAAAAATTATTATTATTATTATTATTATTTATCTTTTAATTATTTGTATGTACGTACATGCATCTATGTATATTAGACTTATATATTCACAGTGATAATCATAAACTTCCAAAGTGACTGTTGCTTTATTCCATTGTAAGTATTTCGTTTTCAGTTTACGCTGCAAGCTATTACTTAAATATTTGAAAGAGAGTACACGTGATTATCAATTTTCTCTCTCTCTCTCTTTGTACCTAATTTTTTATTTTTATTTTTTGTTTTAAAATTCCGCGAAACTTTTGCTTCCAAGGAATATATCATCTTTTCACGTGGTATAAATTATTATTCGTAATAATTTTATAATTTCTACATTTTTTATTTATATTGTTGGCAACGCACCTGAAAAAGTCTTTTTTAATAAAACTTTTTTCTCTCTTTGTGTAAAAATAATCTTGTAATTTGAAGAAAATACATTTTTCTTTTTCAAGTAATTTAAACAATTCATTACTTTGATTTTATTCCTTGTTTTTTTTTTAGTCATATATATTTCTTTTCATAGTTGTAGTATCATTTAAGCTAGAATTTACATGTTTGACCTTTAATCACCCACGTTCAGGGCCGCAGCGACGGCCTCGGGGGCCCTGGAGCCGAGTTTTTGGGTAGCCCTTTTTCAATAAAAAATTTCAAAATCGACTTCTAAAAAAAATGAACGGTAAAGAAATAGCACGCAAGCGATGTACGTAATTTAAAGTCAATATTTATATTTTGTAACGCCCCGCCGTCGCTACGGCCCTGCTTTTGTTTGTAATCCACGTTTGAAAAATTAGACAATCTTGAATTGTCTAAGAGCTGGCTACGTAAAATGCACGTGAAACTATACTCGGCTCGAACCTAAAAAAATCAATCAAACAATGCATGTGCATGGTGAATGCAAATTTCTGTCGACAGAACACGCGGCGTTTGCAAATATCAACTAGTGAAATACAACAAAATCATTGTACGAAAAAACGTCAAACGATACTCGCGTAAAAGTGTGAGCAGCACCATCTCTAGACCCTTC
>JAUMHM010000078.1:1288248-1302110 GCA_032362435.1 Melikaiella ostensackeni
AGGTCCCGCTATTTGTACCGAAATTTTGGTACACGTACGGCCTTAATTATATGCAGTAATATATCATTTATATCGATACTATTGTTTATAATATTTAATTTATATTATTACATATATATATATATATAATTTATTGTTTATACATATTAGGGTAGGTCGAAAATAAAAAATTCTGGAATTTGAATTCGCTAAAACGCGAAAAAGTATCGTATTGGGATCCTAAAAAAGTATAATTAATTTGGAATCAAAAGACATGCAGCTTGGTCACCTGCGTTTAATAAAAATGTTTTAAATGTTTCTTGTTTGCAGAGTTTTTAAATTTTTTAAATTTTTTCACATACCTGGTGGTCAAGAAAATCTTGCCAATATTTTGCGAATTTTCATCAATCATTTTCTGAGAGATTATTCCTATTTAATTCATTCCTGTTTTCGGAAAAAAATTCTTAACACCTTTGTAAAGAAGAAAATAATTCTTTCGGGTACTTGAAAACACTAAAGAACAAAAATCGCCAAAATACAGGAATAAAAACTGGAAATACAGCGAATTTAAAAATTTTTTATTTTGGTATTTAATGAAGTTATGTTTATAACTTGTTGTTTAAACTTTTTTTTGAGTATGTGTAGGCCTCTTCAGCATAGAAATACACTTGGAAAAAATCAACAAGACTCAGGAGTCAAAATTAAAATTACAGCAAATTTTCAAAATTTGAAATTTGGTTTTTAATAGAATTACTTTCTTCATTTGTGGTTAAAAATTTTTTTCGAGCATCTTTGCAGTTTTTAAGCATAGCAATACACCAGAAAAAAGGGAAAATAATTCTACTAAAAACCAAATACTAAGGTTTGAAAATTTGCTATAATTCTGATGTTGACTCCTGGGTCTTGTCGATTTTTTGTCGAGTACATTTCAATGCTAAAAAAGCCCACGCATGCTCAGAAAAATGTTTAAGCCACAAGTTATAAGGATAATTCATTAAATACCAAGATAACAATTTAAAAATTCACTGTAACCAAGCTGCGTGTCTATCGATTCCAAATAAATTAAACTTTTTTAGGATGCCAATACACTACTTTTTCGCGCTGTATCGATTTCGAATTATAGAATTTTGATTTTCGACCCACCTTAATACATATGTATGTGTAGTGGCAGTATAGAAATAATGGTAAACGTTTCGGTGAATATTCTTGCTGAAAAAAATGCTTAGAAGAAAGTAAGCCGGAAAATTCGTCAGGTCCAGACAAAATGCTTCTAATTTTTTTTTGCTGTCCACTATTGTGCCCAGGCACGTTGTGTCGCACATGGTTGAACTCACTTACACGGTACACCACATAAATGTATCATTTGCATACTTTCATACCAAAATACCAAAATACCTAGATAATCTAGAAATTTTTCTGCGCTTTATCATTATTTTAGTAACGTTCTGGCACCTTTTGGGAAAAATGATATTTAGGAACAATGAAATTTCGGACAAATGAATACTTACCAAATGATCGACCACCGTTTCCAATACTAAACCTTGCTGAACCTTGAAAATTTTGCAAACTTAATTGTTCGACCTGGAAAAAAGAAAGGTTTTTCACCAGACCATCGCCAATTTTACGCCATTTTTATTTGCGCGTCAGCTTAGGGCTCTTTGACATGATTGAATATTAGCGACTTGCACAAGTCAGCCCTGTAAGAGTGAAAGAGATAGAAACTGGACTGTCAACGATGTGTCCCTTTCACTCTTACGGAGCTGACTTGCTCAAATCACTGATCTGGAATCGTGTGAAAGAGCCACTTCTTAAAAACAAATCAATTTCAAAAGTGAGGTTTCGTGCAAGCATAAAGCGTATAAATTGGAATTTCCGCCATCTTAGATATGTTTTCTACTGTTTTCAACGTATATGACGTAAAAAATGTATTACACGTTTAAAACTCTCGACTTACGCGTAACTGACTAACTCTGCCAGGGTCGCTTAAGAATTAGGTATTTCAACTTTTTTAAAACTTGGAAAAAAATGATTTTTCACCATAAGTATATTTGGATATTATGTTTTTTTTTTCAAAAGGGTATCAGTTAAATAATAAAATCGATAATTTCCTTTGTAACGATTTTATTATCTAATTGAATCAGTGCTGCCCGGGTGAGGAGCTCGGAATGGGCAGACTCGAAGCCCTGCGCTCTAATTGGCCCTGATATTCGAATTGTATTTTAAATTGATATAAGAAAGAAATCAATGATATTCGTTGAATTTGTTAATTTCCTCTTCCTAAAGCAATTTTTATAATTAATTAATTCAATTAAACATATTTAGGTGTTATTTATAAATAATTAATCGAGATAGGTTATATTTTCATTTAAGGATTTATCAAAAAATATATTTTTTTAACAAAATAATAAAATCTCAATATTAATATGTTAATAATAAGTGCAAAATAAAAAGTGTAAAGGGAACGCATTGTGAGCGCACGGAGAATAGTTGCATTTTGAACCAAAAAATATGAAATTTCTACCGAAAGCGATGAATTTTTAAACTAAATAGGGTGACTTGACGAAAAAAATTCTCGAATTTTCAACACAATAATGAAATTTTTGGCCAAAAAAGACGAATTCTCATAATCAAACAAAAATATAATAGTAGACTTTTTAATAAAAAAAAAGAACTTTCAACCAAAAATAGTCTTGTTCTATTAATTCATTTCGCATTTATGTCAAAATACGCGAAAAAGTGAAAAACAGTTTCCTTTGCTTTCCCTGTGCTTTCCCCTTGCGTTTTCCGTGTGTTTCCCTTGCGTTTCCCGTTGCGTTCTCCTGGCGTTCACCGTGTGAACCTTTGGGGCTTCCTTTGCGTTCCCCTGCGTTATCCTGTATAGGTTATATTTTCATAAATAAATTAAACTAAAAATGTAATCTTTCAATAAAATAATAAAATCGCAATATTTTTGCTTTATTTTTATTATTTTGCAATTATTATCAACATATTAATATTGAGATTTTATTATTTTGTTAAAAAATACATTTCTACGAAGATGTTTAAAAAAAAAACAAAGTTCAGTCCCATGTAATTTGTGCCAATGCTTAGGCGCCAGTATTCAGCGCCATGTTGATTTGACGTCACAACGTAAAATACCCAATTGGTATTATTGCTTGGCCTTCGGCATGCAGACATCTTGGATTTATCCCACCTAACTTAATTACCGAACTCAGGGATGGGTAGTCGGCCTAACATGCCAAAGTTGGGTTCGCTGACTGAATAGGAACGGTCCTTTGCTATATTTGATACGTGTTTGGCACTTCTATGTAGTTCTTTACTTTCTTTAGTCCTGCAGTCTCATACAATCTAGACCAAGTGACAACGGAGTCACCGAGGCAGATGTGGAGTGACTGTCCAATTTTCTGACATATCTGTGCCACGATTTTCTAACGGAGTTTTTTTCATACATTCCTAGTGGTATTGAATATCAGTGAATAGTGATTCTCATTTCTCAGGGAGGAGAGCAAGTTATCAAACTTGTCTTCGAGATTCAAGAGGTGCAACCATGAGTGAATTAACTCCAGAAGAAGTAAGTGTCGAGTACATACATGATTTACAAGACTGTCTTCAGTTTTATGTGTATATTCCCCTCAAGATTACGAATCCTAACTTTCTTTTTTGGCCCATGATAGTTTCATCTCATCTTATCTTGGTTCATTCTTTTTCTTCTCTTAAGTCTCTGCTTTGTTTAGGGTGTATAACGCGAGGAAACAAAAATAGGAACAAGAGACTAGAGAGTGACAACGACGAGAGATTTCGAACCGAACCGTGGGTTTCTTTGTTGTATCATTTGGTTCACATCACTTGTTCCTTTCTTTGCTTCCATGGGAAGAATAAATTCAACAAAGAATAATTATATAATTCATCTTCTATCTAATTATCTTCAGTGAATTAAAGAAATTTTTTTTTTTTTTGTATTCTGAATATTTTGTGTCGGATGAATTTCTTTTTTAAAAAAAGGATATTTTTTCTCAATTGATGTAGAGGAGTTATTTTTGTTTTTGGATGGGATCAATATTAATTATTGTCGGGTGTAAGGTCTGGAAAAACAGTGATTGAAAGCTAGTGGCTTACATCAATTTAGGTTTCTTGCTTGTTTTTATTTTGCATTGCATTTTTATATTAATTCTTAGATGCATTATTTATTTTTGAATTTATAGCCAAACATTTTATAATAGTGAATGAAAAGCCTAAGGTATAATTATTGGTCAAAAGTAAAATAAAATCAATACAGAACAGTAGTATATGAGTGGAAATCAAAAAGATCGAATTATACTATTTTGAATTGAATGGAAAAAAGTATTTCAGATGAACAAAACATTTTTTCCTATTCATATTAATAACAGTAAGTGTAAAAATAATGGTTTGCGAAATAAAGAAGTAAGCTGCTATTTCTTAATTGTAATTTTTTGTGTTTGATGACGATCGTTTGATATAAACCAAAATAAAATTCTTATTTTATTGATTTTTTCGCGCCCTTAGTTTATATATATATTTATTTTCATCAAACAAAAAATTGTCCTAATTATCTAGTTAATCGTGTAAATTAATTTTAATAAAATATCAATTAGTTGTAGGTGGCTGCTGAACCGGGAAAACGGGAAATGACCAAGAATTTTATGAAACCGGAAAATAACAGTAAATTTATTTTTTGATTGGAATTTTAACAATTTTTATAGGAAAAATGTATCTAGTCATTTGAAATATCAGAAATTTCTTGTCACATGATATAATGTAATTTAAAATGAATTCGATTTCAACTTTTTTTTGAATTTTCTGTTCAGTTGTTAACTTCTTCAATTATGAAATCATTCAGTTTACAATGTGTGATTCTAAAATATTTTGCTTTACAAATTTTCCATTTGCGGTCGTCATTTTTAAGCGTAAGCTTACGTTTTCGAGTCGAAGAATTTAAAAATTCAGTTTTGAAGTCTTGAACAATTAAAAATTAAAAGCGTTTGAAATTGAAATTTTTGGATAAAAAACGTTTCAAGTTGATTAACTATTTCTAATTTTCAAATAATTTCAAATTAATAGATTTATAATTAAACGCTTTTATTCAATTTCATATCCTATTTAAAGATTGCTTCAGTCTAAAATATTCCATTTTTAACCCATTCAATTTGAAGTTTTTAAATATTTAGCGCTGTTTGACTGTTCATTTAAAATGAGCAATTATACTTCAAATATTCAAAACTAAACAATTTGAAACTGACTTGTTTGAAATAGAAGAGATTTAATAGAGACTAAGTATAGAGACTTGTATAGAGACTTGTATAATAGAGACTTGTACTTTGAACGTTACAATTATATTACAATTATATTTTTTAATCAGAAATCTTTGAACTGATCAATTTATAAAAGTTAAAAAAAACTATTTTGCTGTTTAATGGCATTTAATTTAAAATTGTTCCATAGGAAAGTGATAAAAGCTTCTATTTTACACGCGTATATTTTAGAGCATCTGAATTAAAAAAATTTTAAGCTTCAATTTTAAATGTTTAAAATTCAAAAGAGTTCGACTTTGAGCGCCTTAATTTGCAGTTCTGTTTTGATTACTTCAAATGAAAAAAATTTCAGTTTTAAGAGATCTAATTTTTTAAATTTCAATGACCGTGAAAAATGTTTGTGAACCGGGGAAAAAACGGGAAATGGCCGAGAATTTTTTTAATCGATTAAAGCGCCACCCTGAGTTACGATTCATTTGCTTGATTAGTAAACTCTTTCTGTCCTACCAGATTTATTCCAAGAGAAGCCGTAGGGAGTATTTCAATTTCAATAATAATCTTCTTTGTGAAAACTGTGTGCCAAACTATTTTTAAAACAAAGAAATTAAACTCGATTTCCTGGAAGACGCACCATTCTCTTTATTAAATTATTCCAAATTCAAAATAGTTCTTTCACTTATTTATTAAAATTTTAATTTCATTTTACGAGGATTTCTAACAATATTACTGGGTATTTACAATTGCTTTAAGAAATACATTTCAATTTTGTACCATGTACATTTTAGATTGTATGTACCTAACGGAAGACATTTTTCTTATTTTAGATGAGGCGAAGACGGTTAGCCCGTTTAGCAGGTTTGGCGACAAACAATGCTGTGACAAGCTTAACCAGTACTTCTGTACCCACTTCTCCAGACACTCCAGGGCCTTCAAACATTTCTCCCAGTTCTATAATATCTCCTCCTCCTCTCCCCCTTTTGCAACAGCCCCAGAGTCAACAAGTTTCCATGGACGTAGATGAAAACAGTGAAAAGCAATGTAACACTTCCGGAATTGATGTCGATTCAGGAATTGAAAATATGGAAGTCGAGGAGTCTGACAGAAAAGAAGCGACCCCTAGATCACGAGTAAGTTAGAAACCTGGAATATATATTTGATTATTTTAAGAAAATGGCAGCTGAAGAAATTAATTTTTTATTATTTTCGAAACTAGATACAGTATAGTGTGGAAAAGTTGCCTTGCGGGAAGATAAATCGAGGAAAAAAAGAAATATTTAGAAATCGGTTAATATTTGAACTTCGCGCATCGGGGTTAAAGTTTCAATTTTTGACCAGTTTTCTATGGGCCATAAAGTTATGGCTAATCTAATCTTTCGTTAGTAGAGTTTTAGTTAGTAAAATGTAATAGAAAATTATCAATTTAAAGACAAATTTTGTATTGAAGTTAGAATTTTTTGAAAATTCGAAAAAAAAACATTATTTTTGGGACTGCAAAATAGTTAGTAGAGTTAACAGTGATTCAGAAATGGATTTTCGCGAACGAATTAGGTTACAGGTTGCATTTTTGGAGCAATTTTTAAGTTTTTGTTTTTGAAAATACTCTGTATAAAATTCAATCATATTTTTGATTAGCAAGTTAGGTAAAATACTTTTGAACACTTAAAAGACCTACGCCTTCGCGTTTTTTTTTTTCATTTTCCCCAAGTTATAGGGACCAAGTAGAACGTGCCGAACAGTAAACCTGGGCCTGACACTGATAATGATGACTCCTTTTATACGCGGAGAATGAAAAAAAGCGTAGAAGAAATAATTGCTAATAGCCAATCATGTAATTGTTTTAGTAAAACTTCATTTCTTATGTCATTGAATGATTTGAATTTTTTGAATTATCTCAATCTTTAGCAGAGCTTTCTATCACAATTTGAAGCTGAGATCATCTCCTCCTCTTTAATTAACTCTGCTGGCTAAAATTATTAAAATTTTACGATTGTCATTATATCTACCTTTAGAGAAAATATCAAGGTAGCCGCCTGATTTTTTTTGACTCGTTTTGACTCATTTTTCAACAAAATAAAGCAAGTCAAAGTTCACTATCATAAAATTTGCGTTGTTGACCACATTTCTATACCTTCATCCAACGGTACATTTTTTTATAATCAACCTATACCGAACCATGAATAGAGAATTTTTGCCCGGTAAAATGACCTTTACAATGAAGTTGGTTTCGTTCTTTAGCGATTTTTTTTCACTGACTTAATCTAACTTCTGTAGAGAGGACAACATTTTTGACACTTATAGTAGATAACCAACATTTTTTCTGAAAATGGGTTTCTTGCATAAAAAATTCTTTAAAAACTCAAATGCACATTGTGGTAAAAGGATTTCTTCGAAATATTATTTTTTATACAATAATTTTTTTAGAAAATTTAAATAAAATTCTAGTTACCATTTAGTGAAAATTTTACCTAGTAATAATTTTTTTCAACTTTTTGGCATTGATATTTCTTCAAATTATTTTCATTCAATGAAGAAAAAAATTTTTTCCTTCAAATTTTTTCGGATTTTATAAAAAAAAATGTCTGTAATACTGTGATATCGCGATCTTCAATTTTGATTTTCTCGGAACAGAATCATTTTTTTGGACCAAACATTTTTTATCCTCATGCACCCTCACCCCCCATACCCCAAATACTCTCAATAAGCCTTTAGGTAATGCCTGACGTACTCAATCCTGTGGTTTTTTTTTCGATCCCGAAAATCCCCTACCATCTGCAGCTGGATTTTTCTTAGAAGCGCTCGCATTCGCCTGAACATTTGGTCATGAGAGTGGGAAATTACAAAAAACAAAATCTGAGTGCAGCCGGGTTCCGACAGACGAGTTTGGATGTAGACATTCGATAGCTTCGAGTGTTCACACCCATCCTATTGCCGTCAGTTATAATATATTTAATCCTTGACCAAAATTTTCTATTTTCAGACCACGAGTTCCAGTATCGAAGTAACAGTGGATCAAATTCATGCCATAATATCCCGTGTACTCTGCGTTTCCTGGAAAGAATCAACAGAAGGATTCATATTTTTACCCGAGACTGCAAAAAGCGTCCAAATACAGAAACAAATCGACGCATCGGACATTATAAACGTTGCTCTAGTGGAAGTCCTCTATATGTTTTCACGAGGCGAGGATCCTTTAAAAGAAATCACAATGGATGTTTCCCTAGACCTCGAGGAAAGCCCAAACAGTCAAACGAGTCCACTACTAAGTCCCATCATGACTCTTCCCACTTGTCCACTTCCTGCAATCTCTAGTGACAAATCTCAGCCGAAAAGTCTCACCTACTTAATGGACAGCTACACCAGAGTTGCGATCGAGGAAAGAAATCACCCGAAAAGATCAAGTATCCCTCCTCTTTCAGAAGTCCTCGCAATCTTGCGGGCCCAATGCATTCAGCACACTAATCTCGTTCTTCAGGGTCTAATCGGTCTTTCTCCAAATAGTTTTCCTCCGATGAACACTTCACCTCTTCTTTATCCACTCCTTTCTCAAAAACTCCCTCGCGGCTTTCTACACGAACTCGTCGCCAGGACACACACGAATACTCAGACCTTTAACAAAATATTTACTCCACTTCTCCAAGGTCTCTACTTGTCAATGCAGCAAGCCAGTATGGTTGGGAATACACATCGTAGACCAATCGAAGCTCTCGAAGAATTGTTTGACATTCGTGTAGGCACGAGTGGAACCGTCCGACCAATCTGTCGACTCCTCACCCACCAAATTCAGTTTCTCCCTGATGTGATGACAAGCGCAGTCGGTAGAGAATTAGCGAGAACTTCTTTCCTCGGACCATTTCTCTCCGTTTCGGTCTTTGCCGAAGATCAACCTAAAGTTGCGGAAAAATTCTTCAGCGGGAACCCTTCTACTGATAAATCGATGAACCTGACTCTACAGCAGGAACTAGAAAGCATAAGGACCTCACTTCACAAAATGCTGCACGCAGTCTTAGCAAATAGCAATTGTCGCGAAGCTACTTTAGCTTATCTTGCAGCTTTATTAAGACACAACGAGAAGCGGACGCAGATTCAAGCTGAAGAATTCGCCCTTGCTGGGGATGGTTTCATGCTGAATTTACTCTCCGTTTTGCAAATGCTTTCAGTGAAGATTAAACTCGACACGATTGATGCTTTATATCCCTTCCATCCTAATAGTTTTGTAGAAGTTAGTAACGAGACGAGACTGAAATTAGGTTCTCAGGAGGTCGCAGACTGGTTGAAAGAGCTGGAAAAGACTCATAAGTGGGCAGAGGCAAAATTTCCTACGCAGTGCTGGTTTTTGACCTTGCATTGTCATCACGTGGCGCTTCTGCCGGCTTTGCAAAAGTATCAGCGGAAGTTGAGAGCACTTCGAGATTTGCAGAAGATGTTGGATGAGCTGCAAGCAACTGAGTCTCAGTGGAAAGACGCTCCTTTTTCTGGGCGAAACAAGGAGTTGATTAAGCGCTGGAAGCAGCAGCTAAAACGACTTGGAAAATCCAAATCCTGCGCTGATGCTGGGTTAGTCGATCCCGTCTTGCTCAGGCGATCACTTCATTTCTACGCCTCCGTCGCCTCGATTCTGCTGGGACTTTTGACTCAGACTGAACCCAACAGTGCTATTCCTGAACTTCCGCTACCTCAGGACATTCCCAACGTCTTTACTGCTCTTCCAGAATGGTATGTCGAAGACATAGCTGAGTTCTTGCTTTTCACACTACAGTTCAGTCCTGGTGTTGTGGTCAACAACATGGATAATTCACTCATAACCTGGCTCCTGGTCGTAGTTTGCACACCACACTGTATTAGAAACCCTTACCTCATCGCGAAAGTCATCGAAGTTCTTTTCGTGATTAACCCAAGTGTTCAGGTATGTAATTTTATTATTAGAATCGACTTTTTAAAACTATGTTTTAAGCAAATTGATTTATTAAATCTTTAAATTAACTTTTTTTTAGGGAAGAACTGAAGCCCTTCACGATCAGATAATGTCCCATCCAATCTCAAGGACACTTCTCGCCTCCTACCTGATGAAGTTCTACACCGACGTGGAGACCACCGGTTCG
This sequence comes from Melikaiella ostensackeni, assembly GCA_032362435.1. Lineage (NCBI taxonomy): Eukaryota > Metazoa > Arthropoda > Insecta > Hymenoptera > Cynipidae > Melikaiella > Melikaiella ostensackeni. The sequence goes on from JAUMHM010000078.1 coordinate 1,298,597, forward strand.
AATTCCGAATTCTACGACAAATTCTCGATCCGCTATCACATAAGCTTGATCCTAAAATCGATATGGGACAGTCCAATTCATCGAGCAGCAATCGTCAATGAGAGCAACAACGGAAAGCAATTCGTCAAGTTCATCAACATGTTAATGAATGACACGACCTTTTTGCTCGACGAGAGCCTCGAGTCTCTTAAAAGAATTCACGAGGTCCAGGAACTCATGTCCGATGTGAGTGGCTGGGCCGCACTTTCACAAGAACAACAGCAGTCTCGCTCAAGACAATTGACTGCTGATGAACGCCAAGCTAGATCTTATCTGACTTTGGCGAAGGAGACTGTCGCCATGTTCCATTATCTCACCGTTGATATTAAGGAACCTTTCCTGCGACCCGAACTTGTGGCGAGACTGAGTGCCATGCTGAACTTTAATTTACAACAGTTGTGCGGACCCAAGTGCAAAAATCTTAAAGTTAAAAATCCACAAAAGTACGGATGGGAACCGAGAATATTGCTTAGTCAACTGGTGGACATTTACCTACATCTTGACTGTGATAATTTCGCTGCGGCGTTAGCTAGTGATGAAGTAAGTTGATTTTGGAGCTTTAATTAGACTGGACACCCAAAACTCAGAGCAGATGTTGCCACTCCCTTTGGCGCCGTAGGGCGCACTTGTTTTATAATTCTGTATTGTTCATGGCGATCAGAATGAACAGCTATTGGCTAAACGTGGAGCATATGTGGAAAAAAACCACCACTGCGCATGCTTGAAATTTCAGCGAATAGCTGGTCGCCATGAATAATAGAAAATAATAGAAAACGTGCGCCTTACGGCGCCAAAAGGAGTGGCGACATCTGCTCTGACTTCAGGGTGTCCAGCCTAAATAAAGTCTCTGACTCTCTTATTGAATTTCACATTTTCATTTTTCGTTACAGCGTTCTTTTTGTAAAGAGTTATTTACGGATGCGGCCAACAGACTGCAAAAATCGGCAATAAAAACAACGACTGAGATCGAGCAGTTCAAAGGATTGGCAGAACGAGCTGCGATTATTGCGAGAGATAATCGTGCACGTGATGAAGATTATGGTGACGCACCTGAGGAATTTAGAGATCCGCTTATGGATACGCTTATGGAAGATCCAGTAAAACTCCCGTCTGGAATCGTTATGGATAAGGCTGTTATAATTAGACACTTATTAAACAGTGCTACTGACCCCTTTAGCCGACAGCCTCTCAGCGAAGATATGCTCACACCAGGTAAACAGTTGATTAGTACAGCGTTTTTTTTTAAAGTCCTCAACTCTTTGAATAAACAAAAAGCTGAGGAAATAAATTACCTTAAGAGGGCTGGGTACACCCATGGGAATTCTGAGTTGAGTGGGCGAGGGAGACGAATATACGAAAAGCACGCCTCCAAGAGGGTAGAGTTTGTGAAAAATGAAATTCCGCCAGCCAATCAATGCAGGGATATTTTCAGAAGAAAAGGGTACATAGGAAAAAAGTGTGAAAAATTGCCTGCAATATAATCAGTAGCACGGGACAGTCGGCCTGGATCAGGCAAGCACTGGAAACCTGAATACTCGCAGCGGGGGGTAGCACGTGGCAGAATTACTAAGTAGTGTATGACAAAAGAAAAAGTTTTTACATAATATATACCAAACGAAGTAAAATAATCATTCATTTAGCTTAAGAGCTGGGAAAGTGATGAAATTCTGCGCCGCATGAACCTAAATTCACCTAATTTTTTTCTATCTCATAAGATGATACACTGGGACCTTGATTGAAGCACGGTTTCGGGTATGGCCTAAAATGGCATGAAAAATATATGTTTATACAGTGTCTTCTTTAAATCTGGACTTTTGAAAAGTGAGCCATTATTGACTTTAGTGGGAATTTATACTAATTATTACTTGAATTTCACTATTGCTTTTAATACTTTTCAACTTTGCACTACAGTTTTAGTCAAAAAACGCAAAAAAAAACATCATAAAAATCGATTTTTATGCATTGCTTAAGGATATTTTTCAGGTTCATTTTCACTATTAATACATTATGGTAGCATAAATAAAACTTCTTTTGCGAATTTTTGCACCTGACTCATAGTTTATGTAAAAAAAGCACACACGAACTTTGCAACAAAGTTTCTCTGAACCCGATTTTAGCCTACAATTATTAATATTTTGACGTCTTCTTTTCTCAGTCAGTTAAAGGATCCATAGAGGGAAAAAATTGGTCCGAGACTATTTTTCGTATCCCGAATAATTTATGCAAGAAAACAAAAATGAAGATAAAAGAAAATAAATATCTAAAGATCAACTGGGATTAAAGATATTAACCGATCTTTGACTATCTTTTTTGCTTTTCTTGAAATAATATAATGAAGCTAATACAGCTTATTAAAATTCGATTAAATAATATTTTACAAAAATGATAATCTGTCTGAACCGGGTAGCAAACAAAAAATTGCATACAGCAAAAATTGCTTATTTTAATAACACGTAATAGTATTTTAAAAAATTTTGTTGAAATATTGACAACCTTAGGAGATACAGCATGATTTGTAAAAAATGTTTAATTAACAATATCTACAGAATGACGATGAATTCGCGAAAGCACTTCATACCGTCGAATCAGGCGATCATTCTGCATAATATCCATTTAAAAAAATTTCGAGGACATATCGCGCACGTATAAAAAATTATTGAAGGTAGCAAAAACAGGTTTTTTGTTTATTGCAACGAAACTATTTGTCTGTCAGAAAAAAAATTATTCACACCTTTTTTAAACAAGCAATTATTCTTGAGATATTCAAGTAACAATGTCAGAAAATGGGATAAAGTTCCGAAAAGGGAATACCTCCGCATTATTTGAAACTCAGTATGCCAGTTTATCAGTACTCAGTATACCAGTTACAGAAGTGCCTTCCCGCCTTCAACGACACATTAGAAAGGGGAAGGGGGTGTGAATTGAATTGTTTCTATGACTAGTGACAGAGGTGCCTTCCCACCACCAACGAAACCTCAGAAAGGGATAGAGATGTGACTTAAATTATTTCTGTGACTAGTCACAGGGGTGCTTTCCCACCCCCTACGAAACGTTGGAAAGGGGTACGGATGTGACTTAAATTATTTTTATGATCAGTGGCAGGGGAGCCTTGCCGCCCCACTAGACATTGGAATGGGGTAGTGGCATGACCTTAGTCCTAAACTATTTCTGTGACTAATCAATAATCACATGAGTGCCGGAAGCCCCATCTCAAGAAATTCTGCATCTTTTACCAACTTTCTCCTTCTTTTTTCGAAAAATAATGTAGGGATAAAAATGAATATGCCCAGTTAGTACATAAATGCGATTTATTCGATCAGAAGTAATTAAAAATACAGACACTTGAAAATACGAACAGTTACTCGCGACGCTCCACGACAGACTCCCTCACACCCATGCCTCTCCGCCTGACCGACTATCTCCAACACCGAGGGAGCCACACACCGCCCTTGACCAAGGGGCGGGTAAATTCGAA
>JAUMHM010000078.1:1302210-1316215 GCA_032362435.1 Melikaiella ostensackeni
TTAAGAAAGAAGGTTGAAAGTAATGAGTATGTGAAAAAGAAATCGTCAAGAACAAATGACAATAAGGATTTGGATGCTGCTGTCTTAGAATGGTTGGTACCTTCCGTTTTATACGTGTAAATTATTGAGCATTCGAATGAAAAATTTTCGAATTAAAAAACTAAACTTCAATTTAGAAAGTTTAAAATTCAAGAGTTCCACTTTGAGGGCTTTAATTTGCAGTTTTTTTTATTGCTTCAAACGGATAGATGTTTAGCTTTAGAGTTTGAATTTTTCAATTTTATTGACCGTGAAAAAAGTTTGCGAAACGAGAATAAACCGGGAAATGACCGGCAATTTTTTTCTTCGATTAAAATGGCCACCCTGATATATGTACGTACATACTTAAAAATCAGTACTTTGATAAAGTTTGGTTTTCGAGCACAAATATTTTCACTTTTATTATGATATTATAAAACCAAAATGGCAAAAATACAAAAAAAATATATATTTTTTAAAGACAAAACTTCACCAGAAATGGTTCATACGGCCCTCATTGTTTATGTTTTGGAAAACCCCGAGACAGAAACGAAGGCCATTGAGGTTACCCCCGTCACGGTCTCTATAGCGGGGTTTGAGTGTATGCCCAAAGTATAAGACATAATGAAGACTACTAAGAAGATGAAGAAATAAGGATTTAGGCTTTCAGGATATCTACAATTTTAAGAAAATCACAATTCTATTGAAATCCATCTCAAGATTTATTTCATTTCGACATTTATTACTCCTCAAATTTTCAGACTTTATAGGCAAATGACATATCGTTGCAATCGGAAAAATTCGCAGATTCCAAAAATATCACTTTCAAATCGCCAACTGCAAAATTAACAATTTTTAAATTTGTCAATTTTTTCTACTTTCCAACAAAGGACCCCTGACGGAAGGGTTGGTCTGACCAAGCTCGCAGGTACCTGACCAGAAAGTAAGGTCGTTGGTCAGCCCGGTCACAGTACCCTGACTTGGTCAATGGCGTGCCGATCAATCACTGCTTTAAACACTTCGAAAATTTAATCCTGCTCTACAATAGTGCATTATGTCGTTTTTCAATTGCCACTTGAAACTCATGTAAAATATATGAGAACAAGTGACTTCTGTAAAGCGACATAATGCACTGTTGTAGAGCTGGCGTCAGATATTATTTATTTATATGCATATATTTCTATGTGAGAACCTATATATTTATATACAGTAATCCTCTGATGGTAAATCTAAAAATGCCATCTGTTTTTACGTATCACGTACAGTTTACGAGATACATACAAAATATAATATGTTTTTGATTTTTCAAAGCAAATTTTAGATATTTGCAATTGTAAAAATCCGTAGATTCTGATTTTTTCAACTTTCGAACCTCTAGTTGGGAAATTGAAAAAAAAATTCAGTTTTGAAGCTCTTACATCTGGCCACTGCACTGCAACTTTACTGCAAAAGAATCCTTTCTACCTGGATGTCGAGTGAGGCCTCCTCTTTCAAGGCACCCTCTGTAATTCCTTGCTATTCATGAAAATTTCGATTATGTTTACAAAAACAAGTTTATGAGCCTTCAGAAAATTTATGAGAGCTACTTGGATCTTTAAAAAGTGCTACCTGTGTACTTGTAGAGAAATCTCAGAAACGTGATTGGGCCTGAGAATATTTAGAGAATTTCCAGTGAATTTTTATCGGTGGGGTACCCTCAAAAAATACTCATTTAGTTTCGGAATTTCGATGAACTTACCAAACGTCTATTGAATTATTAATAATAAGACTTCTTACGTACTAATATAAACATGTAATTTTATGAATGATTACTTAGCGGGATGGTAGTAGTCCCCTTTGAAAAATGCAATGAGCACATACTGTCAAGCTATCAGTGACTTTTTTTGCCCCTCCTCGATAACACTCTTCACTATTCCTTTCGACGATCTATTTCCACAGGCTCACTTCATCACTAAGAAGAAAAGTTTTTACTTCAACAATTGACGTATCATGATGTATTGTGTGGTGGAAATAAAAAAAAAATAATAATAAAATTTTGATTTTTGGATCTTTTTTCTTCAATTCCATAGCGTAAAAAATGTTTGCAAGAAAACAAATTCATCTTATTCGAATAATTATAGCGTCAAAGTATTTTTTTTAGGTATTTATAACTGAAAGGAAACCATTTTTCAGTATCTGGCCAGTGAAAATGTTTGAAATTTTCTTAGTCATGTCAGTCATCTTTATTTTCTCCGAGGTGTCACCCTCAATAATTCATATCCCAATGAATCCGGGTTCGGATTGAATCGGATTCATTCGGATTCAAAATCGGTTTAGGTCAATTCGAGCTCGGATTGATTCGGATTGAGTTGGATTAAATTTTAACCGATTTTGATCGAACGAAATTGAGAAATTTTTTCGGATTGCTTTGGATTGATTCGGATTGTTTCGGATACAGATTTCGGAATAATTCGGATTGCTTCGGAATGAATTCCTATCCGAAACTTTCGCCAGGGAACTCAAGGTCAACGTTCAGTCCAGCCACCAGGTTAGTCCAATCCTCATCGAACTACGCAGGCCTCACCGTAGTATCAAGCGCAGCTATGAAGGCAGACAGAGTTATAAGTTACTACATGTTCAGTTCGCACCAAAAATCTCTTATTCCTCGTATTCGCAGACAGGGACTTAAGCTTTTCATTTAAAGGATTCCCACTCCAGCGAAGATTTCTCAAAATGAATCTATTCGCTAGATGTGATCTTCGCAATGTCAGTGGAATCTCCCCAGCCTCTTAGAGAAGGACAGAAATGGGGGTAGAGCCCGAAGGGAGGCATACTGGACGCGATTAAGCATTCTCGGGGCTCTCTTGCTTGATCCAAGAAAAAAAGGGGAGCCCCACCCCAGGCATGCTCTCATCAGTCCCTTGGGGACAGCGAATAGAAGGGTGGGGGAAGCTCTTCAGTTGACCCTGTAAATAACTCGCATTATATTGATTGCTCTAGAGCCCTTTGGTGCTATACTCTTTATGTAAGGTACCCAGGTCATGTTTCTGTCGAGCCAGATTTCCAGATATTTCAGGACAGGTTGGCATAGGATCACAGCTCCTCCAAACGACAAAGAAATGTTCAGCTTATCGCTCGAGAACAAACACATCTGGCACTTCGGCATGGAAATAGACAGACCCAATCTCATCAACCATAGCGCGAGAGACTGGACGGCTCGATGCAACAAGTCTTGGGACAAAGGTATACTATCCGAAGTAGCGTAGAGGAGAACATCATCAGCGTACATGGAAACCCTGACCCCCAACGAAAGACAGCCCTCCAAGCGTCTCAACGACAGGCTAAACAGGAGAGGAGTTCTCACTCCTCTCCTGTTTAGCCTGTCTTTGAGACGCTCCCTTGAAACTCTTGCTGTCGGGCGAAAAGAATAAGTTCTTTCTACAAACGAGGAATGAGACAAAGTTGAGAAGTCTCCCCGTAACCTCCAGGCTCCTCAACTCATCAGTCAGTTCTCCGAGAAGGACCACATTAAACGCACCCTTCAAGTCAAGAGCCAAGGCCAGCGTCGATTTACCGTCGGCTTGAGGATGAAGTGGACTAAGGTGTCACGTCATGCTTCCGGGAAACCCGAATTTCTGAACATGTCATTAAAGAGGCCAAGCAAAAAACGCAACGCCATATCGGAAAGCCCATTTATCACTTCGTATGTGATTCCATCCATCCCCGGTATAGTTTTGGCCTTGCTAGAGGACAGTGCTGTAGAGTATTCCTCCCAGGAAAATGCTTGATTCATGGGGTCGCTCTCATCCGGGACAAGAATCGGCTCAACTTCGACCGGGAGAACATCAGGTCGGACCAGTTCCTTGCGTAAACCTCCTGATGACCAGGGAATACGGATCCGTAATTTATCGGATCGATATGTTTATTTTTACATGGGTATGGGAGGAGGAGGCTCGTGAAGCAAGAGCCTTCACAGTACGTCATATTCTAGCCAGACCACCGGAAGGATCGAGAGACTCACAGAACGATCGGAACGCCTTGTACTTCACCTCCCATAGGGACCGTTTGACCTCTTTATCCACAATATTGAAAGCAACCTTCTCCTTGCGAGTTTGATTTGCGAGGTATTTCTTTCTGGCCGAACGCCTTCTCGCAAGAACCACCTTGCACTCCCTGTTCCACCAAAGGGGTGAACTCGACCGAACAACTCGACGGGAGCACGCTCGAAAGGCCCTATTCGCTTCAAGTGATTCAAAAATAATGTTTATAAATCTGTCGTACACTCTGGCAGGGCTCTCGCCCTCAAGCAAGGCCTGGGACAAAGCCGGAATCAACTCATCCATCTGTTTGTGAAACATTGACCAATTCAGGGACTGAAAATTAAATCTCTTAGAAGAGGAGCGGGATCAAGGTTGTGAGAGAGGCAGCCCGAAGTCGGAATGAAAGTAGGCTCAGAGTCATTCTTGGGAATCGAATAATCAGATTTTAGTTAGTAAATATAGAGCAAGTATTAAGACGAAGGTAACATGCTCTGCTTTTATTAATATACAATTTTTACTGTCGTGCCTATAAAGTAGATGGGTTAAAATATTCCACATGAAAATTCGTTAAGATCAAAAAGCCTTGCCTAATAGTACGCACTAATAAAAGAATTAAAAGAAGTGTTGATCAAATTTATTCAATATGCACATTCGCCGGCCCTTTTCTATAGTGAACTTTCAAGGAATTTCATAAAGTTTTATATAATGTAACTTGGATCGCTTTCTCAGGGATTGCTTGGGTATAAAACTGATCCAAAATTTGTGCCTTTTTTTTTTTTTTTGATAAACGTCAAATTTCAAATACTTGTAACTTTATGGAAAATTTTTTGGTTTCAAATCAGAAAAATACGTGCCGCTTATTTTCCTCTAAAAAAACAACATATTTTGTCGCTGAGAGATTCTGTGACTTGAAGTGTGGAACCTGCCTGATTTGCCTGATGATCAATCTCAATTTTTCTAGTGCCAAGAAAAATAATTTAATGTTTTCTTCCAGTTGTCGATTTGAAGGAAAGGATAGCAGTCTGGAAGCAGCAAAAGAAGAAATCTGAGAATATATAAGTGTCTCTCTAGAGAAGCCAAATTGTTTTTCAAACCTAGTTCGGTTTTCTCAAAGTCTCGAATGGTGTGTTTTGCCATCTGGCATCAAATATCGCTATTTGCTCTATTGTGCATAAATTGCGCTCAATAAATTTACAGTTTTATAACTGCAGATACGAAATTGCCAGTATTACTCAGCATCAGGCACGCGGTCCGAATTTAACTTTAATTTAAGGATGTTCGATTCCGATTCGATTCTTGAAAAGATCGATTTTTTGCCAAAAAATTGATTTTTGAATCGATTCTTTGCTATTTGATTCATTTAGAATCGTTTCTTTACCTACCAAATTCAATTTCGGACGATTTTTAGCCGATTTCGTCAAGATCGATTTTTGAATCGATTCTTTGCTATTTGATTCATTTAGAATCGTTTCTTTACCTACCAAATTCAATTTCGGACAATTTTTAGCCGATTTCGTCAAGAATCGATCTTTTTGAAAAAATCGAACATCCCTTTAATTCCGTGCTCATCACGATGCTTCAGATCTCTTCTTTAGGTACACAAGTATAATTAGAATCGAAAATCGGTGAATCCTACCTAGACCAAATTGATGAAGTGATGCTATCCAATCACAGAGACTTTCGAGAATTAAAATTGTGTAAACATTCAAAGACTTGAAAAGCATGTCTTTCAATGTGTGTTTTACGTAAGATACGATTTAATTAAAATTCACACGTGCATTGTCAAAAGCTGCATTAGTGATGAAAACGCCTTCAATCAAAGAAACGTTTTCCAAACAAATATTTGGTGTCTATAAAATTACAAATTAAGGTAAGAAAAGTTTTTGTTTTTGAATAATTAGTGTTTCATTTGTATTTACACTCTACATCAATATAAATTTATCTTAAAAAATTATCTGATTGTTTTTTTAACATAGTTTCTTCGGAGTTTTGTTGTAACATTATAAAATAAATTAGGTGTACAATTATTTTCTAGTCGAATGGGATTAATTGGTTGAGGAATGAATTAGATATTACACATTCCAGAATCTTAAGGTGCCTGAGTCAATTTTTGAGAGGACTATTTCAATTTTTGAGAGGACTGTTTCAATGGTGAAACAAATACTTAAAAGCGCATAATAATAAAATTTCTAATTCACTAATGCAGCAAATTACAGAAAAAGGTACTGAGAAATTTTCAAAAGAATGTAAATAAAAAGAAAATAAGCAATCAAAATTGGCTCAGACCAAAATTCTGAACCGATTGACATTAGAAAGCAAATCGGTCGACTGACTCTTGGTAAATCGGAAAATACGAGTGTTTTGCCGAATTCTCATAAAACTACTGTACATAGTTTCACGTGCGAATTTCTTGTTAATCGGTACATTAAGCAAATGAAATTTCGCCGATTCTCAAATTCAATAAACATTACACATTATGTCGTCTTGCTTCTATTTTAGATTTTGTACATATTAGTATCAAGTCGTGAAAAACATCAAAACAGAAAGTACGATATGAATGATTTATCCACTAGATTTAAGACGAATTATATTATTTATAGCTTTTTAAACTATGACTAGGATAAATATAATCGATGCAACATGTCATTTTCATTTTGAGAAATAAAAAATTTCAGAAACAAATCGGTTTTTAGATATTTAGACTGTAAGTTATAAAAAAACTTCATTTTTTTTTATTCATGTTGGGAGGAATAACCCAATGATTCTGGAGAACGCAATTATTTTTATTTCAAATGGTAATTATATAAATCGCACAAATTACGTTTTTTAGTCACATTTCTGTTTTAACTTAAATAAATTATCATGTATATACGTATTATTTACAATAATTAAGTTACGACAAAGACTTGATTAACGAAACACTTTATAACTTTGTTGCTTATTACAAGTGAAATGCCGTATCAAAGAAAGGCACGTAAAATTATTTCGCTGGGAATTTTTTTGAAGTATACTCCGACACAAAATTTACAAGAAACTAGTTATTTTTAGAATTAAAAATCAAACTTTTTCCACTTAAATTTGCAACAACTTAGCCAATTTTGAGATTTTTTTATAAATCTCAAAGAAAATTACGTATTATGGTATTTAGAAAGTAACTGAAACATTAAATATTGTTATAAACAAAAAAGTTATTAATTTTTTGCTGAGGAATTGCAAAAATCATGAATTTCAATCTTCAAGCACTTCGTTTGAGCAACGAAAAATTTCCAGCGAGAAAGTTGTTAATTACAGTACAAAGAAGTTTTCTGGAAAATCTGAAAATTTAAACTTATATTATTTAACCATTTGACAATTTATTATAATCAAGTTCTAGAGAGCAAAAAAAAATTTTAACTACAAATTTTAATTTTTACTGAATGTCCGAATTAATTTTATTATGCAAATATTACACAGAACGTGATAAGAAAACTGAAAGCTACTTTTTCAAGTTCATGGCTCTCAATTTCTGTCATACTACGCAGATTCGCTAGACTGATACATTTTTTTCAACATTATCTAATTACAATTTGATCCATATGTAAAAAAATTCCAAGCTTATATCTTAAGCGAAATTTTAAAAAAAGTTATTATTTGGAAGCTAAAAAGAAGAGGAATAGTTACAAACATAAGTATCAGCGCTCTATAATGTATATATTCCATCGGTAACTTTTGATGATTATTTCCCAGGTGCTTAGACCTGGCACCTGAAATAAAAAATTAATTTAAAAAATTTTAAAAAGTTTTCCTTCTTTTTCCTCCAAACTAAAACGCGCCTGCTTCCCAGCCCGACGAGAAATTTGTCAATAATCATATTTGACACACATACTGAATTACTCTTAAAAGAACAGACATCACGAAAATTAAAATATCTCGGAAATCTTACGAAATCCTGACAGTTTTCAATCTTCCTAGACGAAATAGCACCTGATTTACAACAAATAAGCACCATTTCTTCACACTGAGCTTCAACCAATAATAGGTTTGATGAACATTTCAACAAAATCCTAGGGTACTTCATTTTTATGCATTTTAAGCTTCAAAAAATGAAAGCATGAAAATTGCAGCTGATCCTATTCCCTATTCTTCAAATTAAATTTTCAGTTTTTTAAATAGATTTTCAAATGACAAAAAAACAATGTTCATCACGTTTCCACTTTGAATGTTTCATGACAAGAATTTCACAACTGACACGAGAGCATCAGAATACTATTGAAATCCCCTTGATAGTAATGAATGCTGTTTATTAAGAACGAAAGAAGGCAGTTTTTAAACGCATCTTTGCAACACCTGCATTAAATATGCGAGTTTTTACGCCCGTTTAGTGTGAGAAAAATGACCGATTTATGATTGATGACGTCAGTTTGTTTTTAGCAGGGGGTAAAAGTACTTTTACCCTGGTGATGCAGAAGCAAAAGTGACTTTAGCGTGTTAAAAACGGTGCCTTCAGTGGTGCCATCTGGCACCGTTTCGGAGAAGCCATTAGTTCGTTTTAAAATGACAGGTTATTTTGGAGCAGTCTTTGGCGAGCGATGTTTATATAAATTAATGTTATTTCGTCAATCAGTCACAAACCGACTCACTTTTGTCAGGCTTCGCGGGTTACAAAAACTCGCATTTTCATATACGGTCGTTGCAAAAAGTATCATGTGCATTATAGGACAAAAGCGGTGATTTAAGATCCGTGTGATTGTTGCCCTCGCTTCGCTCGAGCAGCAAACTTCACGCTCGTCTTAAATCAGTCGCTTTTGTCCCTTAGCGCACAATGTACTATTTACCATGATATAGTCATTTTTGAGCTATCAATAATGGTATCAGTGGATACCACAGGGTTTAAGGTATTCTTGAGTTTGAGATGCACACACGCACACACACACACACACATTTGCATACATATCTGAAATAAAATATCGTTAGAAACACAGGAGGCATTGGTTCTTACTAACTCGTGGAAGTTTGTTGCCCTCGGCTACGGCGCGCCTGCGCCTCGTGTATCAAACTTCACACTCGTTAGTAAAGATCAATTCACCTCCCGTGTCACAATATATTATTACCTGTATGTTCACCGTATTAATTATAATTAATAAACTGAAAATTTGATTTGAAGATATTTTGGGATCAGGATCAGTTGCGATTTTCGTGCTTTCATTTTCTAAAGCCTAAAATGCATACAAATGAAGTGCCATAGCCAGATTTTGTTGACATTTTTATCATACCTATCATTGGTTGAAGTGCACTGTCTTCAGTCCACTGATGGCAATAACCAATCTCTTTATGTATCAGTATTTCAGATTCAACATTAGAGTTCTTTGCTCTCTAAAGCTCGCGAAAGCAGAGCCATTGATAATAATCCCTATTCCAAAATTTAAAAAGCTATATTTCTTCTCTGAATTTCCTTCAGTTCTTCAGCTAATTAATTACAAATAGGGAAGTGGCTCCGCAGCGAGACAGGCAATGACGTAGAGCGTTCCCATATATTTATTAAGCCTCGCCGTTTGCCTCGGAACGCTTTGTATCGTGTTCGGGTCTCGGAATTGCTTTTCTATTTTAAAAGCAATCGGCACTGTTACCAATGGCAATAGAAACGAGATTGAATACCTCAGAGCGAGGACTGCAAACGTGATGTAGGGCGTGAATAATAAAAATGCGTATAAAACGTGGGACGCAGTTTGGCCTATCAAAATGGCTAACGTGACTATGCCAGCTTTTTTGTCACTTTCCAAGTCCCTTGTATTGTTGCTATGCAAAATAGCCTCTGTGTTTAGAGCGAGGGGAACCGCGAAGTAGATGGTTCCCCAGACGATGAATCCGGTCTGCGTCATGAAGGCAAAGACGACTGAAATTGGGCCAAATATTACTAGAATAAGTACGTCCCCAAGAGCGATGTATTTCAGTCCAATTCCTCCGGTGTAGAGGAAAGAAGAGGAGAGACCTCCGAAGTAGACAAGAGCGAGGTGCTCCATTTTCGCAGGAGAAATGGTCGTTAGGAGAACGAAACCTAGACATCCTGCTGCGTAAAGTAAAGCTCCCAAGGACACTAACTCGTCTTTGGAGAGCAGCTGGTCAACTAATATTCTGTCGTCACTTTTGCGGCTGTCCACGCCTTTTATGTAGTCAAAGTAGGTGTTCACAACGTTTCCGGCACCATGAACTGATATTATTGTACAGAGGGTCAGGACGAAGGTGATCCAGCTAAAACTTTCGAAGCCTGTCGATCGATAGGCGAGTGCTGAACCCAAAAGAGTAGGCATTAAGGAAGCGCTGAGAGACCATGGTCGAACTGCCAGGAAGTAAGAGGAGAGCTTCATCAAGGGCGAGTTCAGGGTCGACTTTTTCGAGGAAAAGCTGCTTGTATTCGAAGACGAAGCAGCGGCCTTCACTTCTGAAGTGTGACTTTGTACACCATTCGACATCATTTTTAGTTTTGATTCTGAAAATGTAAGATTTATTAAGATTCGTCAACATTTATATTCATTATTTGCGACTTACAGGTATCACAACGGTTCACTTGTTCAATTCTAGGCAAAAAGGGAGATTTTTTTTAAGAAAAGGAGATTAAAAGCGGATCTTATTTATAATTAAAAACTTTTCATATCAGCGCCTTTTCTTAGCAGCTTATTTACTTACAATGAAATGTAAGAAGGAATTTAAATTAGCTATAGATGCTTCAAATATATAAGCTCTATCTGGCCCTCTTTCATACCATACAGAATAAACATACACTAAATTCATAAACAACTATTTATCATCCTTTGAAGTGTGAGAGACTTTACCCAAAAATGTGGGGTTAATACGCTCACTCATTTAAAAAAGTAAACAAAAAAGTGCTTGGAATGAGGAATTAATTACTCCTGCAATCTAGTGTACACTCTCTACAATCTTATACAGTCTCGTGCAATTCCATGCAATCTTCTAAAATCCCTTGTGATCCCCCCTCACGAAAAAATATTAAAGGAAATTTATTAATGCTCTATGATGATTTTCCTATAATGAAATTCTTATATTTTTTCGCGATTCGAGAAAAATAATTATAGTAAATCATGATAAGAAAATCATTATCAGAAAATCAGTACAGAAATAGGTAGAGAAACTACAAACAAATGATTCTATGGGATTTCCAAACATATCAACTAATTAAAAAATATTTCATCGGTTTTCAAGAGATTTAAAAATAATTCCACGGATTTCAACGGATTTGATAACATTTCGAAACATTTCAAGGGATTTTAGAGGGTTTCTAACATTTCCAAACATTTCCGGAGATTTTAAAGGGATTCCGAAGAATTTCAAGAGATTTCAAAAATTTCGAAGAATTTTATAGGACTTCCAAAGATTCCAAAGATTTCAAGAGATTTCTAGAGAACTTTGGAAAATAAATTAAATTAAATTAAAATTCAAAGGAATCCTAGCGATCCCAAAGATTTCATGGGATTCTAAGGTATTTCAAGGAATTTCACAACATTTAAAGAATTTTATTAAATCTCCAAGGATTTTAAAGATTTCTAGGGATTTAAACGGTTTTTTTAGAAAACCTAAATGAATAAGTTTAATTTAATTCATACTCAAAGGATTTCAAATGATTTATAAATATTTTAATGGATTTTTACGAACTCCTAAGGTTTTAAGGGATTTTACGGGATTCTAAAGGATTTCAAGAGATTTCACAAATTTCAAGGGATTTCAAAGAACTCTGTAGAATTCCCAAAGATTTCAAGGGACTTCTAGAGAACTTTGAAAAATGAATTAAGTGAAATGAAATTTCAAGGGATTCCTAGCAATTCCAAAGATTTCATGGGATTCTAAGGTATTTCAAGGAATTTCACCATATTTGAAGAATTTTATTAAATATCCACGGATTTCAAAGATATCTAGAGATTTAAACGTTTCTTTTAGAGAAATTTAATGAATAAGTTTAATTTAATTCATACTCAAAGGATTTCAAATGATTTATATTTATTTCAATGGAGTTTTGCGATTTTCAAAGATATCAAATTTAAACAATTTCAAGGTCTTTCAAAGAATTTTGTAGGATTTCTAAAGACTTGAAGGGATTTCAAGGGATTCCAACAATTTCAGGAGACATGATGGAATCAAAAACATTTCAAAGGCTCTACAACATTTCAAGTTATTTTGAAAGATTCCAAAGAATTTAAAGTCATTAAAAAAATTTCAAGGGATTTCAAAGAATTTTGTAAGAATTCCAAGGACTTCAAGGGATTTCTAAAGAACTAAATTGTAGAGAATGAAATTTCAAGGGATTCCTAGCGATTCCAAAGGTTTCAAGGGATTTTAAGGAATGTCAAATATTTCTAGGGATTTGAACGTTTTTTTTAGAGAACTTTAATGAATAAGTTTAAATTAATTTATATTCGAGGGATTTCGAATGATTTCTACTTATTTTAATGGATTTTTACGATTTCCGAAGATTTCAAGGGATTCCAACGAATTTCTGGAGAACTTTAGGGAATACGTTGAATTTTGCTGTCAAGGATTTCTACGGATTCCAACATTTTCAAGGGATATGAAGGAATTAAAAAGTTTTCAAAGGATTTTAAAAGTTTTAAGTTATTTTAAAATAAATCAAAAGATTTTCAAGACATTTGTGAAATATTTTGAAATCCTTGAAATCTTTAAAAATGTTTGAAATATTTGTGAAATCTTCGAAATTCTTGTGAAATCTTTTTAAATCTTTGTAATATTGAAGTCTGGCGTTCACGCAAATGACGAGTGGTCAACCCCTCGAAATACTGGAAATCGGTATCATCGAAGAGAATCTCTTTGAGAGCGTCTTGTTTCCTAATGTCTTAAATTTCTGTTCACGATTCTTGAGAATCGAATCGAAACTTTGTGAAGAAATAGGAAAAAGGGTCAGAATTTGAGACATTTTATGGGATGTTTGTAATTTAAGGGGGAGAAAAGAGACAAAAAACGGGATTAGGTAAAACAAGGAGACTGACTGTGATCTTTGGACTTACCTAAAAGATCAAAACACATTTAAAGATTAAAAGATATTAATACTCGAAATATTTTATATTTCAAGTTCTTACTTATATAAATTGAAAGTTAATCATTGTGACAAACTAATAATACAAAGCCTCTTGGGAATACGTTTGTATAAATAAGTACAAAAATAAAACATGCAGGTATAATAAATCTAGAATTTATTCTCTCAAATAAGCACAAAACTTCACTTTCAATCTAATTATCATCAAGTGATTCAACAAAAAAATTATGTTTAATCACTAGATAATCATTTCATCTGAAAATATGGAAATGAGAAAAACTGCATTTTTAAAAAATATACATCATAATATTTAACACCAAAACTTTCACAGCCGATTTTCACTCAAAAGGATAAGGATTGACCATATTTTCCACAAAGACAAATTTCACTTTTTAGAAACCACTGGGAAAAAATTCAAGAGTTCTTTAAAAAGCACTTGACCTTTGAATAAAATAGAAATATTCGGAATATTTACCTAAATTTTTTTTTTCCATGGAAAACAGAGGTTAGGTTAACATAATCTCCACGTTTCTCCGACAAGGGCTGGATTTCCTGAACACATAATGATCTTTGGACATCAACATTTGTGAGTGCCGGCAATTGATGACTTGATAAACATTAAGAGAATAATATTAAAACAAATTATACAGCTGTTTACTGAAATACCATGTCAAATACATAATTGGTGACGTGCAGTGACGTGTTTTAACCCCTTTTTTCTTCTAATGCGCCTTTCAGCCGTTGAAAACGCTGACGTCGCTGCCCATGAGCTATCTTACCTGCTTACGCAGTGACTTCAGCTGTCAAGATGGCCGCACATTGTGGGCCAAACAATAATTACTGTAATGGCCACCAGCGCTGAAATAGAATTGTTTCCCTTGTAGAATCCTCAGCTTGGCTGACATTGGTTGAGTTGATCCTTTCGTTG
>JAUMHM010000078.1:1316495-1339086 GCA_032362435.1 Melikaiella ostensackeni
TCTTGAGTAGTTTTCTTTTAATCCATTGGAAAAGTTCGGGTAAAAATGAGGCCTAAAAAGTAGACGACCCCCTTAATAGCAATAATAACAAATAACCAATAACTAATAATACCACAATGTTGTACTATAACCTCACACCTCTCACAGAGAATCAGAAAAGTACCATTAAACTCCTTGCACATTACCCTTACCACAAAACCAGCATCATAAAATTTATAGGTTTCCAAACTTCTATCAGCTTTTATATGCCTTTATTTGATTAGTCATGTAAAAACTGTGGCGTAGAATAAAATATGCCACTATATCCATTATAGTGATCGACGGTACTGCACTCACTTGTACACACTTGATGTATCGGGTCTTAACATTTCCCAACAACTTTACGAAATACTAACTCTGAAGCTCGAAAAAACGCAAACAATTATAAACAACTACAACAGTACGTGCAAACTATAGGGGTGTACGGCTACGGCCGTCTACGGTGATTTCTAAGGCCTATTCTGGAGAGACCTTTAGGGTGATGTCCCATGGCAGCGTCAGACTTGGCGCAAAACGCAAAACGTCAAATCACTAGATACTTCAACCAATGACCGTGTTTCTATGAATTGCTAGGAGAATGTCATTGGCTATCCTGATAAGAATCATTATTAAATAATTTATAAATTAAATATAAAGAAATATCAGTTGTTGGATTCATTCGCAGAAAAAGGAAAGATCCTTCTCTCAGTTACGTGCTATTTTTTAATATAAAATTACGTGCTACTGTTGAAGCTTACAGTATTTTTGAAGTTTTAGATAACCTCTACCAAACAGCTTATAAGACGATTTTTCAGTATAATTTACTTCGTCATTACTTCAAAACAGCGCGTTACTATGAATAAAAATAAAATGAAGGATTTCTCCTCTTTCCAATAATAAATCCAACAACCGATATGCTATCATGCTTTATTTTCAAAATTCATTAATCATGATTTTTATGATGAATGAATTTTGCATATACCTAGTATTTCCGATAGCACACGAAAAGTGAATCTTTTCTAAACAGATAGTGATTGTGAAATAACTTAATATCGCAAAAAACTCGAACCTATAATATAATTATTCACTAGAACAATAGTTTTTGTCGAAAGAATTGACAATTATCTACGTGCAGTAGACTTTCTGACTGCTTATAACTCTTGGTTTGTAACTATTTGTCGGAAAACAAACATTTTGTGACAGTCTTCCGTCAAAGCTTCCGTTAGGTATTTCTGGTTGGGAGGGGGAAATCCGAAATGATATAAGGGCACAGTCCCAAGGCTGCAGCTAAACCTACGCTAAGCCTTGGAAATTTTGCAAATTTGATTAGTTGAGCTCAAGCTGACCATTTTAGCGATTTTAACACAAATCTAGTTTTTTGTAACAGTGTTTAGTGAAAAATTTAGTGAATTTTCAAATTTTGTTTTTTTTTTGGTTCCAATTCATTGATTTTTTACTGTTTTATCTATTATACACAATTTGAAGTGCCATGCGAATTTAATTTTGCAGTAGTTGTGAATTTTTAAATCGTAAATTTTGCATTATAAGCACTAATTATTATTGCTTTTTACTGGTTATATTAATATAATATAAATTCAAATTTCGCGCCCTTGGAAGTAAAATGTAATGAAAATTTAGTGAATTTTAGTAACTTTTAGTGATTTTTCAATGCTTCAGATTTAGTGATTTTTAATGTTATTTCAAGCGATTTGTTGTGTTTTTTCACTTGAAGTAGTTGGCCACCTTAGTCGAGTTGGAAAAAGGATAGGTTTTCCACCAATCCCAGATCTTCGCCACAAGTAGAAAATATTAAGATCATATGAACGTCACTCACGAGACTAAATAAATTATGAGACCTCAAAATAATGTTTTGTTTCGAAAATGTTTCTCACATAAAATGTGTGCAATTTTTTGTGAGTAGACAAATGTAACATATTTTTGAACTCAACTTTTGATTTTTACAATTTTTGTTGTAAAACGGCCAATGCATATATGTTATGCTAAAAATAAAATTTCAGAAATTTTATGTTTAACAAATGTTTATATTAAATAATTCACATTCATTTATTACTTCACAGGCATAGTTTTACATATTTTATATTTATTCTGTTCTTCTTACAAGTAAAAAGAAGTACCATTTTTTTCAATAAGTAATATATGAAACTATAAATTATTTGTTATTTCAGATATAACTTTTGTCATTTTTTTTCTCTTTTGTCATTTTCCCAGCTTATTTTTTCATTGAGATAATTGATTTGAATCAACATAGTCCATTTCTATATGTCGATGGCTTTGTTACCAATTTAATAACGTTCTGATTCTCTTTGGGAAAAATGATTGTAATAGCTGGTAATAAGTAGTATGGTTTTTTTATGAGAACGGTTGTCTCATACATTCTATGCATTTGTCTGTACTAAACCTTGAAGATTTGATTAGTCAAACTGGAAAAGGGATAGCTTTTCGACCAATCCCTAATCGTCGCCAGTTTTATGCAATTTTTATTTTTGCGTGATTTAGCTGTGCCATTAGGTATTTCACGTTGTGACGTCACGAAGCAAGATTTGGCAAGATGGGCATATGCTGGTGCATAAACATTGTTACCATATGCATGGAACAGAACTTCATTTTTTGAATATCTTCGTAGAAAATAATTTTTCACCATAAGTATATTTGGAAGATAGTTTTTATTAATCTAGGACCATTTTATGAAATAATAAAATCGATAATTTTTTTTTATTCATTTCATTATTTTATAAAATGGTCCTTGGAAAATGAAAATTGTTTTCCACATACACTTATGGTGAGAAATTATATTTTACAAAAATATTTAAAGAAAAAAGTTTTGTCATATGTATTTTTAAGCCAATATTTATGCACCAGTGTATGGCCATCCTGGATCACCATATTGGAACATGAATTACCTAATACCTAGCCTAAACTTTGAAAATTTTGCAAATTTGATTCGTGCTGGCGTAGAAAACATGAGGCGTAGAAAATGCCGTAAATGACGTTTTGTATAATCCATACCCAACCCTGGTCTCCCTCAATCCAGCAAACAAATTTCTACCCTCACCTTGCTTGCAAATTGTGTCTGCCGTGTGTATTTTGTGTGCGTGTGTGTGCAAGTTCGCGAAGTGGTCCGCGCGGGGTCGGAACTGGCGGAGCAGCGGAAGGAGTGGAAAGGAGAGTGAAGCAGTGAAGTGCAGTGAAGTGAAAAAAAATTGCGATTGGTCGGGTTGTGTCGTCGGGTGTCAGTGCCGGAGGTATTTTCTAAAAAAGACCACCGTCTTCGCCTTCCTGGATAGACGGGAAATGTCGGACCGAGAGAGCCTTGACGATCAGTCACAAAGTAAGTCTCGACTCTCCAGGTTATTCCGAGAAATATTTTCTGAAGGAGAAAGCTTTTGCTGCTGAGTGGTTAAAGTTTTGTGCCTTTGACGCGGGCTGAAAAAAAATCGCATTAACCTTCCAGCCCAGGATCCAAGATGGCTTCCATTCCGACGTTGCCATCGTCGCTGCCGGCCCCTTTTTTGCAAATTGGTGGTTTCGACAATTGTTCAAATTTGTATGACCGTGAAGGGCAGGGAAGGTATTTTTTCATTCGTCTTCATATGGACGAATCGAATGACATTTTTCGACACGATCAGGAGGAATCGGACGAATATGGCTTACAATTTTTACAATTTATGATTAGGAAAATTGGAAGAGATTTTGAATGATGGATCATTTCTCTTAATTTTATAGGTTCTATCTAGGCAGAAATGTGTATATTCTTGTCTGTTCGTACGCGAGCGCGTGCGGACTGAAGATTTTTTAAGTCGCTCCAAATACACGTGCCATGAAGGCGCAATTATTATCACTCATAGATTAATTTTTAACTTACAATCAGTTTTCTACATATCTTTTTTTTTAGTACCGAAAGTATTAAAATAGGAGACTTGATACTTTCTGTTAAAAAAAAAAAATGGAAATTTGTTAGGTTTTGTTCTAGCTTCCACCCCCGAAAATGACAGTGGAACAGTGCCGTTGAAGGATAGGAAAGTCGAGTTTTTGGAGCACTGTCGCCAGGTGTAGGGTTCAGGGTGGCCACTCCACAATTTAAATAAGTTCGATTTGAACTTTTTTCAAAATGTTGAGCTCAATTGTTATTGAAGAATTTAAAATTTTGTTCTGAATTCCAAGCGAATTTTTTATTTTTAATATTTTTATTGATATGGAAGGGAGGATGTTTTGGTTTTTAACTTTTAGTTCAATTGAAACAGGGACATTTTATATTTTTAAGATTTTTATTTGAGTTAGCATGGAGAAAATTTTGATTTTCAATTCTTTTTCTGATTTGGAAGAGGTACCTTTTTTTCTTAAGCTTTTCAACGATTTGGAAGGGAGGAAATTCTGGTTTTCAAGTTTTTCAAAACTGTAAGAGGCACTCCTTTTGTTTTTATTATTTTTATTGAATTGAAAGGGAGGGAATTTTGGTTATTAATTGTTTTTCTGAATTGGATAAGACCACTTTTTTCTTTTTAACATTGTTATTGAGTTGAAGGTATGTGCTTGAAGTTCTGAACGTTTAAATGAACGAATTTTTTTACTGATAGCTTTGCAAACTAAAAACAGTACTAAAATGTTTGCTGACTCATATCAGGATTAATAGATTATTAAAAGAAACGTACAGTACATTATTTTAAATTGTAGTTTAGAACAATATTTATAGATAAAATAGAATTGGGAAAAAATGTTTCGTTCATTTGAACGTTCAGAACTTCAGGTATATGTTGAAGGTAGGAACTTTTTAAATCTTTTATCGGCATTGGTAGAGGGTAATTTTTTATTTTTAATATTTTTATTGAGTTGGAAGGGAGGCAATTTCGTTTTTCAATTTTTTGTGAATGGAAAGAGGTGCATTTTGGTTTTAAATTTTTTCTGAATTGAAAGAGGTACTTTTTTGTTTTTTAACATCTTCATGCAATTGAAATTTTTAATTTTTTTTTTTAATTGGAGGAGGGGGTTATTTAATTTCAGTTTTTTTATTTATTGTTAGAGTGCTCTTCTTTTACTTTCAACATTTTACTGAGTTGAAAGTGAGGAAATTTTAGAGTTTTTGATTTTGTTTCTGACTTGGAAGAGGAAATCTTTGGATTAAAACATTTTTTTTGCGTTGTGAGAGGAGAAGTTCTGTTTTTTTTAACATTTTCCATTTGATGAAAGGGGGGAATTTTTTTCTGACTTGGAAGAGGAAAATTTTTTATTTCAAACATTTTAAATTGAGTTGTAAAGAAGGAAATTTTGGTCTTTAGTATTTTCAGTATGAGAAGAGAGGATGTTTTTATTTGAAATGTTTTGTGTTCAGCAAATTTTCACTTTAACTTTTGAATGCTAAGTTCAATTGTCGACTTTTTCAATTATGAAATCATTCAGTTCACAATGTGTAATTCTCAATTATTTTACTTGAAAAAATTTCCGTTTTATGTCTTCATTTTTAAGCGTACATCTTCAATTTAAAGAATTTAAAAATGCAGTTTTTAAGGCTTAAATAATTAAAAATTGAAAGCGTTTGAATTTGAATTTTTTTTGTATAATAAACGTTTTTATTTGATCAACTATAAATATAAATTAATTACTGATTTTTAAAACTTGACTGTAGTTCAAGTATTAAAAATTGAACAATAATTTATTGTACAAGACGATTTTGAAGCTGTTCAAAATGAAAGAATTTACAGATTTTAACGTTGAAAATTGAACTTTTTCAATTCGAAAGGCTTAGTAGTTAAACAAATGTAAATGTTTGTTTCAAACTTCATAAACTATTTTCAATTTTCAAATAATTTCAAATCAATACATTCATAGTTAAACTCTTTTATTCAATTTAAAATCCTATTTGAATGTTATTTCTGTCGTTTTAGAGCAAGCAACCATGTGGCACAACCCCTCCAGTTCTGTTTTATATAACTATTATTAATATTAAGAGAAAATGAGAACTGAATTATTCACTATCCGTTCTTTTTCAACCCAGCCTATCCTTAGTGTGTGCATGTAAATCTTTTTCTATCTGTTCTTCTATGTAATCCCTTATATCAACAGGATATCCCGGGATAACTTATATTTATATTTCAATATATCCCATTTATAACCTGATATATCTTGGGGACATCATAGCGATATCTGCGGGATGTCATATCAAGACAGAAATTTAGATATCCATGGGATGTTTATGGAACGATTTAGAGATATTCAAAATTTCCACATGAGGTATTGAAATTTTTGAAATATCTCATGTGGGACTTCTAAATATCCAAAAAATGTCCCAAAACATTCCACGATATCTCAGGAACATCAAAATTTCCACCTTGTCTCTATCTGTCTCAATCCTCTCATGCTAGCTGAGCCTACTATGTTAGCAATATACTATTCTGTCTCTGTTTCAATGTAGTATTCTCGCCTATCTTTCCTAATGTTTATTTAGCCCAGACTGTGTATAATATCTCTCGTCTATTCTCGTCTATTAACTATATTTCTCTATCAAAGATATAAATATATGTAAATTATAAAATCGTCCACCTATCTTTCTGAATCTTCTCTTTTCTATCCCAGTTTATCATTGTTTACCATTTAAAATCTTTTTCTATATCTTTTAGAATAAATTTAGCCCGCATATTTTTCAAAATTCCTCTTTTTTACATCATGCAACTCAATTTTGTTCTACTTTTTTGTCAAAATAGTAATTGTATGTTTTTTTCTTCAATTGGCTTCTGGGTAAACTAGCTTGTCCCTCGACTATGTATGCCTATCTTTTTCTATTCTTTTGTCAATACTTACCGCCTATGCTTCACAACCTCTTAATTTTTACCAGCCGACGACCATATCTTTCGTTAATTTACATGTTTCTTTTTGTGATTTACCTGAGGTTCTGAACGTTCAAATGAACGAAATATATTTTCGCAATTTCATTTTATCCAGAAATATTGTTTCTAGTACAAATAAAAATATGCATTATAAGTTTCTTTTATAATTGTATTACTTTTAATGTAATTAATTACAACTTTTGCACTGTTTTTACTCTGAAAAGTTATCAATAAAAAATTTCGTTCACTTGAACGTTCAGAACTTCCAGCACATGTGCAACTCGGTCTATCCACCGTATGTTCAAGTATATCTCTTTCTATCCTTTTATCTTTGTCAAAACTCTCTTTTCTATCCCAGCTTAACATTGTTTATTCATGCCTATCTTTTTCCTACGTATATCTTTCAGATTAAATATAGTCGCCCTATTTTTTCAATTCCCTATTATGTAACTCAGTCTATAGAGGTTATCCCTAGTCTATTCATGTCTATTTTTTTATCCCTATGTCAATATAAATCTCCGCATATTTTCCTGAATCTCTTTATTCTTTTCCATCACACATACTATATATTCTACGTCAATCTATTCCTATTATATCATTATCTTTTTCAAATTATTAATTGTATGCATTATCATTTAGGAATATAGTTCAAAACCTCTTCCACGCAATCTTTTAGAATAATTTTTGTTTATTGTTTCAACGAATAATAATATAAGGCTGTCTATTCATGTATAGTCAAATTTTGGAATTCAAAAAATTATTTTCTGAATAATTATAACTCCACTTAAATACAAGAATAAATAAAAAGTAAAGAAGAAAATGGATTTAATTTTGGACGCAGTATTAAAAATGTTCTCGATTTTTTGTTAGAAAACTTGATTTGCAATATAAAAAAATTAAGGCAATAAACGAGTTCGATAGCTCTAGAAATATTTTAAAGAACATTTTTTAAATTCTACAATTTTGTTCTGTAAAAAGACAGCCTCAGAATGACTTGGACACGAAAAATGCCAAACTTGCAATAAAATATGTTGTCATATACTTTGAGCATATTTTAGTATGATCAAACAAAAAATCATGACAACAGAATTTGTATTTTTTACGCACTAAAAGCATATTTTTTCATTCGACCTGAAAACGATATTTCTCTGTTAGGAGTTTATTTTGCCGGCAAGGTATGACGTCACACTGAAATACCTAATAGCATAAATGTATAACTTATTTAATATTCCTGTACTTTTTAGATTATTAATGTAGCATACTTGAATTATTTAGGCTTTTTCTGTGTTCAGAGAAACTAACAATGAATTTCACCTTATTTATAACCAACTCGATTTGCTTTGGCGATAATCGAGAATTCACTGGTGACCACTGGCCAGTGCTGGGCGAGCGTGCGGGGGGCAATACATTCTCACTTCAGAGCATTGAATATTCCGAGGAAGAACAAACTACGCATGAGCATCATAGTTGCGCTTGCATAGCAACGCTAGAATCGCCACCACTTTTACACGTGCTTCGTTTGCCAATGTGGTTGGACACCCAAAACTCAGCAGATGTCGCCGCTCTTTTTGGCTCTTTAGGGCACGTGTTTTCTAGCAATTTCTTTTGTTAATGGCGAATACTAAGGAGCCAAAAGGAGTGGCGACATCTGCTCTGAGTTTTGGGTGTCCAGCCTAGTTGCGCCAGCAAAAAATGCCTGATGTTCAGCTGAGATTGCAGGCATCTGATAGGTCCGCTCAGACTCCGCAAGCCTAAATACATTTTCGAGGGACAAAGTTTGGGTAAGAAGTACCAGTAAATGTCCGCTGAGGGCGCCAATTGGCGTCAACACAAACATACCTGTTGTCAATGATGAGCGTCGTACATATGTGTGCGAGTAATTGTAATTGGCAGCATTTGTTTTTAGGTTATTATTTATAATAATTTTATTGTGCAATGACGTGCTTATCTGACAGTATTCTGCAAGTTCTTTAACTCATTTTTCTTCTCCTGCTAAAGCAAAAGAACGTCTTTTAACATGGATAGCAGCAACTGGCAATGCGTCGCTCTTGAGTCTTCCGCTAGACGGAATCGTCATTAAAAGTGTGTGTAATAGTATTGAAAGTGTGTCTAATGCCTTTTAGCCCATTTCTAATCATTTTTAATCACTTTTTTTATGTTTTTCGACGCATTGTCAGAACAGCGTTCTTTAATTTACAGTACGTTTGTGTGTGTGTCATCATTGACGATACATTTCTTTGCATTGAGCACAAATGTGGTGCCTCCAGCGGACATTTACTGGTACTTCGTACCCAAGTCACCAAGAAACTTTGTCCCACGAAAATGTATTGAGGCTTGAGGGGCCTGGGTCCGCTTCAAGATCAGTCCCCATCATTTCCCCTTATCGTACCCGATTTATTATTCCCAGTGAATTCACGAATACAGCCTTGAATGCCACCATTTTACATTACCGACTTATCGAATCTTGCTCTCGACAGCTGGGCTGCATTCGAGAATTCACTGTGAGTACTGAATCGGGTACGATAAGGGAAAATGATGGGGACTGATCTTGAAGAGGACCAATCAGAGGCCTGCAATCTCAGCTGAACGTCAGCCATTTTTGTGCTGGCGCTACTGGCAAACGAATGACGTGTAAGACTACTGGCGATTTTAGCGTTACTGCGCAAGCGCTGCTGTGATGCTCATGCGCAGTTTGCTCTTCCTCCAAATATTCAATGTTCTGAAGTGAGAATGTATTATTGCCCTCCACACTCCCACCCAGCACCGGCCAGTGGTCGCCAGTGAGATCTCGAACACAGCCCTAATCTTGCGTAAAGCCAGCAAGCAAAGCCAATCTCACGGCGGACAATGTACAAGTACCTGAAGTTCTGAACGTTCAAAGGAACGAATTATTTTTTTCTCAATTTTATTTTATCTACAAATATTGTTCCAACTACAATTTAAGGCAATGCATTATAAGTTTTTTTTTTGTAATCAGGTATTTCCTATGTAAATAAATAGATATTTTAGCACTGTTTCTAGTTCACAAAGCCATTGGTAAAAAAATCGTTCATTTGAACTTTCAGAACTTCAAGCACATACAATCTATGGCAAATGATACTAAAAATAGAATAGAATCAAGATGGAAGTTACGCGTTTTCTTATAGGAATATTCCATTTTTAACCCATTCAATTCGAAATTATTATTAAAAAAAGAACAATTTTTGATATTTAACAACATTTGACTGTTAATTTAAAATTAGAAATTATAAATCAAATATTCAAAACTAAATTGTTTGAAATAGAAAGCCCTGAATCGTTAAAATTTCAGATTGCTAAATTTAAACTTTGAACGTTAAATTTGAATTGTTCCATCTTTTAAATGTTTAATTTGTGAGTGAAAGTGTTGAATTTTGATGTATAAATAACAAATGAACAATTATTAATTCGAAACGACTTAAAATCAAAATAGTTCGACGTTAAAGGGTTTATGTATGAAAAAACGTTTGAATTTCACAATTATAATTTTAAAAGAAAGGGAATAAACTTTGGTATTTAATTTTTCTCCGAATTGGAATTGGAACTGTTTTGTTTTTCACATCTTTATCGAGTTCAAGATGGGTAAAATTTGTATTTTTAACATTTTTATTGAGTTTGAAACGATGAAATTTAAATTTTTAATTTTTGCTGAATTGGCAAAGGGACATTTTATATTTTTAAGATTTTTATCGAGGTTGGAAAGGAGGACATTTTGGTTTTCAATATTTTATGAATTGAACTTAATGTCCTATTGCAAAATTTAACGCTCCATAATTTAAAAAAAACCGTAGTCATGCTAGCTTAACGTTAAGCTGGCAGCACCACAGTTTTTCTTAAATTGCGGAGCGTTAAATTTTGCAATAGGGCATTAAATGAGCCCTAAATAAGCCCTAAATTCCCTACGGGTTATGAATTCATTTTCAGAATGTGGTCATGGCAGCTTAACGGACCTGGAAATTTGTTTTATTAATTTCTTTTTTAATTGGAAGAGAGACATTTGTTTACTTTTAAGATTTTGTATAGTGTTGGAAGGGATGATATTTTTGTCATTTCTTTTTTTCGGAATCGGAAGAGTGAAATTTTTTTTTTTAACATTTTTATTGAGTTGGATGGAAGGAAATTTTAGTTTTCAATTTTTTTCTGAATTGGAAGAGACGAGTTTTTTTTATTTAATATTTTTATTGAGTTTTAGGGAAGGTTTTTGTTCTGAATTGGAAGAGGAAAATTTTTTCTTTTCAACATTTTCATTGACTTGGAATGGAGGAAATTTTGGTCATTAATTGTTTTTCTGCATTGGAAGAGGCCATTTTTTTCTTTTTAACATTTTTCTTAATGTGATTTCAAAGGGATTATGTAGTTTCAATTTAGGGCATTGAAAATGTTAGCGGGGATTCATATTTTTCAACAAGAAACCTTTGAAATTTTCAATTTATAAAATTTAAAAATTTTTTATTTTGCAGTTTAATGACATTTAACTTGAAATTATTCAATTAGAGAGTGTTAGAAGATTCCACTTAAGGGTAAATAATTGACCGTTTAAATGACAAATTTTTTAAGCTTTAATTTTAAAAGTTTAAAATTCAAAAGAGTTCCACTTTAAGCGCTTCAATTTGCAGTTCAGTGTTGATTACTTCAAGTGAAAAAATGTTCATAACAAAAAAATTCTTAAATTATTATTTTGCAAAAATTATTGGAGGCAGTGTTGCCAAGCGGAGGAAATTTAAATGAAGGGAAGGAAAACAGGGTTGCTATGCAACGAGATTAAAGACTTCGGAACTGCAAATCAGATGTTAGGTTAGGTTTTTTTTAACGATTTACGTCAGAAGAAAAGCAAATGGGAATTGTTATCTTGATAAGAGAATTAAGAATTTAAATCAAGGTTGCTGGAAACCGGCAGAATGACCGACAATTGAAAGTTCATTTAAATGCTTGAATTAAAACCTATTAATTTTTTTGTATTAAATTTGACATTTTTTTTTTCTAGACTCATTAAAATCATTAGAAGACAAACACGCGCACACGATTATTTTATCTGGCGCAGTTCTTAAATTAAAATATAAAATTAATATTAAATCAAGCCATAATATAACAAAAAATGGTTAAAATTGTTAAATTGTAAATCTTTTTTTAAACCTAATATTTTTTGTTTTAAATAACCGATTTCAGTGAAAAATGTTTTCATAACCTAAAATTGTTTCAAAATTGTAAAGTACCGATTTCCAGTGAAAATTTTTTTTTTCGAAGTTAAACAAGTTTTTTAAAATACCTTCTTTCCGTTTTCTTCTTTACACGGTGTTTTGTAAAAACAATAATTGTAAAATCGGCCTCGAGGGTCTCTTCAGAATTTAATCAATTTTAATTTTGTAAAAAGAACGTCTAAATCAGACAAAAATCGTGATCTGTATACTCATTTCTCCAAGAAAATTCAGTTTTGTCTCAACGCGTTGTGCGAAAACATTAAACCAAATATTTGTAAAATATCGTTTGAAGTAATTAAAAATTTAGGCCAGTAGAGGAAGAACCAACATCTTAACTATTGAATTTCATCTGACCAAAACTAATAACATCAGATTTATATTTGATAAATAATGTATATTTGTTCTGTTTTAATCTTGATGTCTTTAACGTAGCATAGTCAATTTAATTATATACTGAGATTTGAATTGTTTATTTTTCAGAATATGGAAATCCAGGTGGCATGGATGCTGGAGGTGCTGACTTCGACTCTGGTAAGAAATCTAGAAATAAACTTGTTTGGCAACGTACAGTGATCAGTTTTTTCAGGAGAAATTCGGACAGTTACTGTTTTACATTTTTAGTCTAGTCCGACGAAACTGTGTCCGGAAATATCTTTTATACTTAGATACGAATTGTGTC
Organism: Melikaiella ostensackeni; assembly: GCA_032362435.1. Classification (NCBI taxonomy): domain Eukaryota; kingdom Metazoa; phylum Arthropoda; class Insecta; order Hymenoptera; family Cynipidae; genus Melikaiella; species Melikaiella ostensackeni. Next base: position 1,329,248 of record JAUMHM010000078.1, read on the forward strand.
ACAACCGTATTTAAAACAAAATGGAAAACTTATTTTCTTTCCAATGTAGAATTCCTCCTTTTGGAATAATTTTTTTTGTTAATTCGAGTACTTTTAGAAAGTTTTGTGACGTCTAGAATAGGGGTTTTTCATTGCCAGTTTAAATGGAGGGCTAAAGGTTTCAAGTGAAAATAATGATTTAAACTCAGAAATTGAATTTGTTTTAGCGAAAAGTTTACAGGAAATTGGAGAAGATTTTGTACACGTGGAGAAAGAAGTTCTAGCGAAGATGAAATTTTAGATTTAGAAATGGAGTTCATCAATCTGCGCATCAATAAAAATGAGTCAACGGATGTAATTTGGGAAAAAGAAGCTATATTAAATTTAAAAGGCTAGAAATGTGAAATTAAGAAACGTCTTGCCAGTCAACAATTTTTAATGCAACGAAATCAAGAAGAAGTAAAAGAGATGCATTTATGAAAAAACAACAAGGCGAGAAGCAGAAGAATACGCTAGGACGACTGTTCCAAAGACACCTTTCATCTAAACATGAGCTTGAATTCAAATTCTGTGAATGACAATATTGAAGATTTTTTAAAACTGAAACATGGTTAAAGATTGAATAATCCACACAAAAATTCAATCCTGATCTTTATTCTCGTTCAAGAGCTTCCAATGAAAGCAAAAATTCACGTTTCTTACAAAGTTTTGATAGCTGGAAAGGGCGGTGGTGGTCATTAAATGCATAGGGACAAGTTTTTAGAGTTTAGAAGGCCGACTGTGGGCATAAAAATATCTAAGGGAAAGTTTTGAGAGCTGGAAAGCTCAAATGTGGTCATAAAAATGCAGAGGGACAAGTCTTGAGAGTTGGAACCGGCAAAGGTGGTCGTGAAAATGTCTAGAGATGAGTTTTGAGAGTTGCAAAGGGCGCAGGTGGTTATAAAAGTGCAGAGGGACAGGTTTTAAGAGCTGGAAAGGGCGGTGGTGGTCATAAAAATGCCTAGGTACACGTTTTGAGAGTTGGAAAGGGTAAGAGTGGCCATAAAAATGTCTAGGGATAAGTCTTAAGATTTGGAAAGGGCGGCGGTCTTCCTAAAATTGCCTAGAGACAAGTTCCGAGAGTAGTAAAGGACGGTAGTGGTTATAAAAATGCCTACGGATAAGTTTATAGAATTAGAAAGGCCTGCTGTTGTCATAAAATTGCCCAGGGACAGGTTTTAAGAGCTGGAAAGGGCAGCGGTGTTCCTTAAAAAGTCTAGGTGCAAGTTTTGAGAGTTAATAGAGCTATAGTGGTTATAAAAATGCCTAGGGAAAAGTTTTGAGAGCCAGAAAGGACAATTGTGGTCATAAAAACATAGAGATACAGTTTTGAGAGTTGGAAACGGCGACAGTGGTCATACAAATGTAGAGAGACAAGTTTTAAGATTTGGAAAAATAAAGGTGGTCATGAAAATGTCTAGGGATAAGTTCTGAGATTTTCAAAGGGCGGCGGTCTTCATAGAATTGCCTAGGGACAAGTTCCGAGAGTAGTAAAGGGCGGTAGTGGTTATAAAAATGCCTACGGACAAGTTTAGGGAGTTGAAAAAAGCGCCAGCGGTCTTAAAAGAGTCTGAGTACAAGCTTTGAGAATTGGAAAGGGCGACAGTGCTCATAGAAGTGCCTAGGGACAGGTTTTAAGAGCTGGGAAGGGCGTTGGTGGTCATAAAAATGCCTAGGTACACGTTTTGAGAGTTAAAAATGGTAAGAGTGGTCATAAAAATGTCTAGGGATAAGTCTTAAGATTTGGAAAGGGCGGCGGTCTTCATAAAATTGCCTAGGGACAGGTTCCGAGAATTTTAAAGGGGGCAATGGTCATAAAAATGCCTACGGACAAGATTAGAGAGTTAAAAAGGGCGGCGATTGGCATAAAAATATCTAGGGACAGATTTTAAGGGTTGGAAATGGCGCTGGTGGTCATAAAAATGCCTTGGGGAAAGTTTTGAGAGCTGGAAAGGATAAATGTGGTCATATCAATACTGGGGGGCAAGTTTTGAGTGTTGGAAAGGACAACTGTGATCGTAAAAATGCGTGGGGGCCAGTTTTGAGAGTTGAAAAGGATGACGATGGCCACAAAAATGTCTCGGGACTAATTTTGGGAGTTTGAAAGGGCATGATTATAAAAATTCCTAGGAACAAGTTGTGAGAGCTGGATAGGGCGGTGGTGGTTTTAAAATTGTCCAGGGACAAGGTTTGAAAGTTTGAAAGTGCGGCGGTGGTCATAAAATTGGCTAGGGACTATTTCTGAGTGTATGGAGTGGAATTATGGGGATGGGAAAGAAAGGAAGCAATGGAAAGAATTCAAGACAGATTTGTGAAAACGGTTATGGGAATAGACCCTAAATATACAAATTTTTGAGAATGGAAGCAGATAGCAGATGTTTAGTAATAAAGGCAACAAGAAGGGCAAGCAAATATGTGTTAGAAATTTTAAACATGGGTGATGACAGACTACCTAAAGTGTGTCTAATGGCAGAATTGAGAGGTATTGTAAATGATATTCCATCGAAGTGGGGAGGAGTTTTAAAAAAGCAATGAAAGAAGTAGGAGACAGACGCTAGGACTAATGCAGAACCAAGGAAATAAAAGTAAAATTGAAAGAATATTAGAGCAAGGTGTTGAAAAAAAAATAATAAAACACGAAATTCAAACAGATTGGGGAAAGATAGATATGTCAAGCTACTGTGTATTTTGTATAAGATAAACGGTTATTGTGAGGAACAATGGGTCAGGTTAAGATCTGGAAATGGGGTTAAAGCAGGAAATGAAGGTTATGGAAATACATTATGTAGGTTGTGCGGAACATAAGAGAAAAATCTTGACCACATTTGGGTATACGAAAACGCAAGGAGGTTAATCATTGAGGATTTGGTTAGGGGGGTTGACAAATGGTCACAGGAAACCCCAGAAATAGACATTAGTCACAAATTAACATTTCTTAAAGATTGAAATGAAATCTACTTTCTTATGAAATTTTTTTGTGTACTAAAAAATAACACCCAAAAAATTCACGAATCAAAAATAGACTTTCTGAAAAATGGAATAATCTGAATAAAATGGTTCTAAATCAACCTACAGAAATTAATAAATGTTCTGAAAGGAGAACGGAGCTTTGCGGATATGCAAGAGACTCCTAGATTTTTGCAAGAGAAAGTGTAAATAACAATCGACAGATAGAATTTGAAGAGAAGAGCGATATTGAAGGGTAGTACATATAATAAGAAATCAAATTACATAAATTGTAATCAGAATTAGAATTTCAGTTAGAAACATAAAATAAGCGCGGAGACACTCTGTATGTAGAAATGGCAAAATTCTAAGTCAAAGTATTTTATATATGAGAATAAATTGAATTGAATTAAAATCTGAAACCTTCATCCAGGAAAACCGTGCAGTCTTCGAGGTTACTGACGAATTGAATAAATTAAACTAATCAAATTAATATGAATTTTGTGAGCTGTAATATCTTGATCTTGCCTCATATCGCTCGAAACTTTGAGAATATTTTTAGCACAAGATTCTTGAATAGCCACATACATTTTTTTCCCAAGTATTGCTTTGGTATCATAAAGTAAGAATGAGACGACCAAACTATAGAGCGTGCGTGAAAAAAATATGAAATTCGGTTTTGATAACCATGGTAAAGTATACATTAGCGTCACTCCAATTTTACTGAAATCAATGGAATATTTTGGATTTTAAACAAATTTTTCGATTCATTTAAATGCTCTTAGAATTCACTCTGAATAGAGTTGTTGCATAATTGACTTGAATTTAAAGTTGTTCCAATATTGATAGATATAAGCATAAAGACAGTGTACAATGAAAAGGTCAATTTGACTGGAAAAGTTTTTCTTGATATAAATTTATCAAGAAATAGCGCAAAATGAAACGTGGTAATGAGAAAGCAGATAAAACAGATTATCATTTTGAATTCCCGAAAGCTCTAGACAGTTTTTTTTAAAATTGAAAGTGTTTTAAAATGGACAATTATATTTCAATTTACGTAAGGTCATATAGAATTTACATTAATATTCTGCAATCTGTTTTTAGTTTAGACTATTATTACTTCTAACCCACAAACTTTGCATAGCATTTCTTTTTCTTCTAATAAATTTAATTTTTCAAAAAGTCGATCACAAAAACGAAATATTTTTACAATAAGAATGGATCCTGCTTTGCCGAGCAATAATAATCAAAGTAGTGCATGTGACATGGAAAAAATATATGTTCAACCTTGTCTTTGGACAAGAGTGTACAAAGTACACATAATTTTTTTTATTGCTGAGATAATATATCTAGCCTCCCTTTTTTAAATGTAATTTTTTATTACTCTTTTATTTTTTATTTAACAACTTTTGATAAAACCAAGGGTATGCCATATAGATGGGATATAATATCTTATATACAAATCCCGATTACCTATAGGATTTAAATAAATTTGTATATGAAGAAAAAATTATAGGGAACTTTTTTGTGTACTTTTTTAATTGCAAATAGGCATAATAAAAACTAAAAAAAATATTTTTTATTCAAATTACTATTTTATGAAGACGACTGAAACGAATCATTTTTTTTCGGTTTCGCTTATTTCATTATAGTTCAAGTGGTAGATTGAAGATATTGCAAATTTTGCTCTAATTGTTACAAAAGTAAGAAATTTGGCGCCTAGGTTAATTTTGTCATTAAAAAACTTTTTAGACAGATTTCTTCAAATTTTTTTATGGTGGCGAATTTTTTTGAAGTGCCGTTTTTTTCAACTATGTAATTAAGATATTAATTTTTTTATCCATTCTGGTGGGGGATTTCACACTCTTTCGAAATACGCGAGAAAATTTTTAAAATGTTGCAAATTAACAAAGTGTTAAAAAAAATTCTCAGTAAAAAAAAAATACGCGAGAGAAGAAAAAAGTTTACACAGCCAAGTTGTTCCTGTAGAAACGCTCTACAAAAGGTTCGTCTACTACTTTTCAAGATTTTCCACCATTTCGAAATATATACATATAGGGTAAGAGTACTAGTGATTGGCACTGCGCCGGTTATTTGCATCTCCTCTAATTTTCGTAAAATTTTAGGAAAATGCAAAAACATTTATCGTATTTTACTGCTAGTTAAATTACACTATCATTTTTAGTTATAACGTTATATGCAAATTATACAAAACAATGTTATATATAGTTGTAAAATATTAAATTCACTTCTATTCTTAAGGTGCCAAGAATTTATCGTGTTTTCTAAAGAAAATATTTAACTCGTGACATTTTTAAATTTTGTCAGCAATGCTATAAGCGAGTGAATCTTCTTTTTTTTGTGGATATTTTAAAGAAATATTCAAAATGCAATACAAATAAGAATTTGGTCTCGGTAATATCGTATCGGTAATTCTGTATCGGTAATTATAATTTAATATCGGAATAATGATAAAGTATCGATAATTTAATAATTTTAGGGGGGCGGGTGCCAATGGAATTTAATACACAAAAATATGGTCTCTAGTCGTTGGCACCCCTGTCTGGATAGAAAAAAGTAAGGTTATGTAGTTCCAAAATTTTGTGTTGACAGGAAGAGTATTTTGCGTATTTTTCATGAAATGAAGTAATAAAAGTACTGGAACGACAAACATCGTTAAATAACGATAACGAAATACGAAGCTATCATTTATATGCCAGCTGCCAGTAACCGTAGACTCCGTAACCTCAAATAAAGTTTTTTATTATCATTTGTACAATTATTCTTTTTAGGTATATAGTAGGTAAACATTGTTTCTATTTACTTATAACTTGAATTTTATTACCTTCATGCATGTTTTGTTTAATGATATTATTGTACAGTGTATTAAATGTTACGCCAGAATTTATTATAATAGCAAAAGATTTTTTTCCATGGGTGGACAGTTTATTTTGACGAGATTTGAGGGAGATATCCTATTTCAAAATTTATTTTGCTAATTTAAAGCAGAAATTTAGTAACATTTATAAAGTTTTTTATTTTATTTCATTTATTGTCATATATATCCCTCAGAATGCCTAACGTTAGAAAAACGAATAACGAAGAAAAAATATGAATTTGAAAAAAAAAATGAAATATTAAGAAGTTAGGTGAATGCGGTGCCAAGCACTGGAGATGGGGGTGCCAATAACCGGGGAAAGCAGTGCCAATCACTAAAATTTTGGGACTACATACTTATTTTTACTATTTTTTCAAGTTTTTCACAATTTTTAATAAAAATGGAATATTCCAGTGTATTCTGCATTAAATTTTAAGTCTAGATATAATCATCACTATTTCAGAATTGAATAGTTTATGTGTTCATTTATTTCCTACAGGCCGAATTTCTTCTTAAGGTACCAATAACCGATGCTCTTACCCTATTAAGCACTAAAAAATAAATTAATAGTTTTACTTTCTGTCTCTTTAAATACGTGTGATGTATCGTTTTTCACTATTTTTCAGTGATCATATCATCAGATGTAGACACTTTAATATCGCCACTTTGTTATCTCTCAACATTTTTCAAATTTTCCGGTGAGTTTCGAACGAATGCAAAATTCCCCAGTAGAATAAAAAAGAAGAGTTAAGTATCTTAATTAGTTGAAAAAATACAGCATTCAAAAAATTATTGCCACATTTTTTTGCTTGCATTAAAAAGTATTGGATTATTTCCTGGATCCAATGGTAACGTGACAAGAATGGAATATGGAATTCCTTTGATTTCCGTTTTTGTCCTCGCGTTTTAAATCTCCATAACAGTAGACTTTATCTCTTAAATTGAATCCCTTTCGGTACCCAGCAGCGACAATATTTTTTAAATATTTTTGGATACCACAAAGCAACCATAAAATAGACATTTTTTATCCCTTTTAATTTAGTGAATTTCGCTACTTTTATTTACTGTTTTTGGAATAATAATGACGTTGAAAGCTTTTTGAAACATAGTTTTGGTCATTTTATGTTGTCAGGATGGATTTCCACACAGATAGCTGTGGTTAATTTTTAAAAATTTTTTATCATAAGTTTTTATTTTTGTAATTGATAATTGATAATATTTGAATAAAATGAATGTTTTACGATATAGAAATGTATTGTTGTGCACAATCCTACTAGAGTTTGCGAATTTCATGCTTTTGGACCGCCTTCTAATGCGTTAAATGAAAATTGTTTCTGATTTATTTGAGGTTACGTTTGACAGCTCCGATCGGCTTTGAAAGGGATATTATTTTCGCTCCCTAATCGAGGATTCAAAAACGAAGGGCAGAAATGGCATTCTTAGGGAATGAAAATTCTCAATACTTTTTAATTCAAGCCTTCTTACCGAGTATTCACCGACTTTTAAATATTTGGAATTATTTTCTTCTTGTCCAAAAGAAGGTCTCATAGTATTAGAATTTTTAAGTAAAATATTTGTTTTTTTCTTTCACTTCACACCCACTTTCATGAGGAAAAAACATGTTTGGTTGTTAGTCCAATATATAGAGATAGGAAAAACTGTGCAAGTGTAGGTCTTTTTTAAGAGTAGGTCATTTGAATTGATTGAAATATGCAAAAAAATTTGTTCTTAAAACTTTAACCAAAATATTTGGCACAATAATGAACACAACTCGAACAAGTTTTATGGAGATATGAAAAAGAATTAATGTGAGACGTAAGAAAAACTAATATTCAGAATTTTTTTCAACCAACGACATCATTTTCATATTAAAATGTTGCACTATTAACTGTACTATTCATCGTTAAAATGGTTGTATTTGGAAGTCAATATGTGCTATTTTTCAATTGTTCATGAATGAGTGTGCTTTCGTCTTTAATTTTTATAACAGGAGCGATGACCTATTCGGAAATCGAGAGAGGTTAGGAAACGTAACTCGAGATTGTTTCTTAAAAACAACTAAATAAAGGATTGTATCGACAGTTTTTGAAAAGAAATAGTTGATTCTCCCCACAGTGTAAATTACTATGTATTCTCAATAATTTACTGTAAATTATATAAAATATTTAGAAATTTTTTGTGACCTACTCTAGCATAGTTTCCCCTATACTACTATAAAGAAATTATGAAAATGTTCCTTCTGATCGCTGGGTGGGTAAACCTGGAAGTACCACCATGCCTAAAATTAAGGGCTCATTGAGGGATCATTTAGTACCCAAAAGCCAAATTTTGGGCTCTACATTTCTAGAGAAATCATGGTACTGCCAACTTTACGTAAAGCTAGCAGCACCATGGTAGAAATATTTGTTACATCAACTTTTTTCTTTCACAGGAATTGAGGGCTCATTTAGGGCTCTTGCATGGCTCCAGGTGCAATTTGTCAAAAACAACCCCTATCTTTGAAAAAGTACCATAAATAATAAATATGCTGTAAATATAAAAGTAAGTACATCAGAATTAAGAGCTCTTTTTAGGCTCTCCAAAACCCCCAAAATCAATTTTCCAAAACCATCCCTCAATATTGGAAAACTACCCCGAAACCAATAGTACTAATAAAGAGCAAGAAAAAGTATTGCATCAATGTGGAATATTTTTTAGGTGTCCGAAAACATCAAGCACTTTTCCAAAAGCCACCCCTTACACTCGAAAACCTAGCGTACAAGAATTTGAGATTAAACTGAGAATTAAGTATATCAGCAGATTAAGCTTTTCTCGGATCGACGCCAGTCAGTGTATGCCTTATGTCAGAGTTTAGGGATTTTTTTAGGGGTTAGAATTTTGTGCGGGGCAAATCCCAAATTCAATCCACGAACCCGCCTTTAACTTAGAAACCTGAATTACTTTGTAAATATAAAATTGAAAGAACCAAAAGCCCGTTTAATTCTATTAGAAGGTAAACATTCTTCGAAAAATGCAGGTTTCATTTTTTTTTTAAATTTTAAGGTTCATTTCGGGTTGGCGGGTTCACGGGCCAACATGTAAGCCCGACTCGATAACAATTTTCTATCTGCAATAGTTTCGTTGTGAAAATAGTGTATTATTGTGCGCTAAGGGGCAGACATACGCTTTTGCCTCATGGTGCACAATTGCACACGATACTTTTTGCAACACCCGTATTTAATCGAGATGTCACACGAACTGACTGATGAGTGACGGGGGACACATAAGATCTTATAGCCCAGTTTTTTAGCTCAGGAGTCCCAATTGCAATCTAGGGCCTACGTGCCTCATGGTGGACCAAGAATGTTTATGTTTATCATATGATATCTCCAGAAATATTTATAAGATATTTCGAAGCAAGTGGCACTATGTCGCCACCGAGGTCGCCACAAGAAATCTTTGAGGCAAAACCGGAAAATTGTTTAACAAGATATTGTATCCAATTTCAATAACCTTTTTACTTTTCTGGCATGCCAAATCTTTTTTTTTTTTCTTTCTTCAAATGATTTTGATAAATTTGATCATTTTCACTTTGCTCTAATGATCCGATCACACCAAAGATTCCTACGAGTAGGTTTAATGTATTCAGCGCACTCTACTAGCGTTTTTAAGCACATTCTCCAGCAGCACGTTGTGCTTACACAGGGGAATAATTTCTTAATTTTTTTGTCTAATTTTATTACTGTCTTGACAGACATACACTTTCTCAACAGTAAATTTAAAAAATTCATTTTTTCTGCAGTAAACTTTAAACTTAAAAACTTTTTCTTCCACAAAACAGCTTTCAACAGGTTCACTCTTAGGTTCACTTGTGTCCGTTACCGATAAATTGTTCGACTCAGTTATGTTATCTTTTTTCTTGTGTAAATTCAGCTTTTTTAAAAAATCATCATTGAACATTTTTGAGTACAGTGTTCTTGCCGAAAGCAGATTTTGTAAATCCTTTGACAAAGTTTTC
>JAUMHM010000078.1:1339186-1350397 GCA_032362435.1 Melikaiella ostensackeni
AAAAACTACCCTGAAAAATAAATATTCTCTAAACATAAAAGTGAGTACATCAGAATTAAGGGCTCATTTTAGGCTCTCCAACACTCCCGAAATTAATTTTCCAAAACCATCCCTTAACATTGGAAAACTACCCCGAAACCAAAAGTACTGATAAAGATCAAGAAGAAGAATTGCATCAGTTTGGAATATTTTCTAGCTGTCCAAAAATATCGAACACTTTTGCAAAAACCAACCGTAACACTCAAAAAACATTTCACTACAAACAGCGTATAACGCTGTTACCATTTTATTATAGAATTTCTCAGGATTTACCAATAAATTTATTATTATTTTTTTTTAAATTTGATGCTAAAAAATTCTTTGATATTGTAAGAAAAAGTGAAATTTTACCAACAACATGTATGATTCAAATACTTAACTCTAAAGGTGCTAAAGACTTTTAAAATTTAAAATTTCAAATTGTCAAGATAAATTAGAGAAGAGGATATCCAATAAATCTTAGTTATTTTTTTCGGAGTGGAATCGTGCATTGAATCCCCCCATGTGTTAGGATTACAATTTTAAAAAATGGCTCTTTTCCTTGGGATTTTTTTTCAATTTAATTTTTTAAGTATTTATTTTCAGAACTCAAGGTTTCATAACCTTTTTTCAAATTAATCTTTGTAAGCGTCATTGCATCGTAAGTATTTTGGTGAGATTACATTTCAAATTCATAAATAAATGTTTATGTTTCAATGCATGATTGGCTTGAATAAAGGGTTGGACTCAATAAAGGTTAATACATAATTCTAATTCCTTAGATCGAAATATTTTTAATATTTTATATATTATAAAAGTCTTAAGTTGCAAGAACAAGATTTATATAACACATTTTTGGTATAAAGTATCTCAGATCGCAAAATCTTAAATCGAAATATTTTAAATATCAGGTAGAATATAATGCAACTCAATTTTTGGTATAATAAGTATCTTAGTTCCCAAAAAATCTAAGCTGAAAGCTTAAAAACAGGATTTTTCTCCAACTCTTCAAATGACCAATATTTCCGAAATTATTCAACATTTTTTAAATTTCTAGGTCTGATTTTGAAGAGTATATTCTGCAATTTTTACTAAAAATCATCTACAAATTTTTTGGTGCACTTTTACAGATTTGGCAAAACTGAACCTTAAAATTTGAAAAAAATATGAAACCTGCTCTTTTCAAAGACTATTAACCTTCTAATAGGATTAAATGGGCTTTTGGTTCTTTCAATCTTACATTTACAAAGCGATTCAGGTTTTTAAGTTAAACGCGGATCCGTGGGTTGAATTTGGGTTTTGTCCCGCACAAAATTCTAACACCTAAACAAAAGGCCTAAATTCTGACATAGGGCATATAGTACACCGATTGGGCTCGGTTTCGGGTTGGTTTTCCAATGTTAAGGGATGATTTTGGCAAATTGATTCTGGGGACGTTAGAGAGCCTAAAATAAGCCCTTAATTCTGATGTACTCACTTTTATGTTCAGAGAATATTTATTCTTTAGGGTAGTTTTTCAGTGATAGGGGTTGTTTTTGACAAATTGCGCCTGGGGCCACGCAAGAGCCCTAAATGAGCCCTCAACTCCTGTGAAAGAAAAAAGCTGATGCAACAAATATTTGTACCATGGTACTGCTAGCTTTACGTAAAGCTGGAAGTGCCATGCATTTTTTTTTTTAATGCAGAGCCCATAATTTGGCTGTTGGGTACTAAATGAGCCCTTAATTTTAGCATAGGGCATATATTTTTTGGGCAAAGTGGTACTTCCAGGTTTACCCACCTGAAATAAGTGACTTTTTCCAAGTAAATTAGACTGTGGCAGTCCTCTGAACTAGAGTGAGTGAGAGAGACACACCACGCAGTAAAACTTAGTCAGCTGTCTCTGACGTCACAAATAATAGACGGCGTGGGGTTAGGTCACGTGGGTCTTCGTGACATGTGCGCGTGGATCTCTGAATCTTCTCTGATTGGTCGTTCTGCGCCACCATGATGCGCACATTCTTGCAGCATGACGGCGGGCTCCATGAATGACCGGTACGTCACCGGCACCGATTTCACATTGACGACACGTACGTACAACGTATGTAACTACGTCCTACTTGTCGTCCGGATTGCTTTTCCTCTGTTCGTCACACTCTGCGTACCCGCGAAACGAATCGCGATGTGTCATCGCCGCACGGACTCTTTAATCGTAACTTCCACCAGAGTCAGCTTTAGTTGGTCGAGAATCGGGGACCTCGAGAGACTTTATGAGCACCTAGTGCCTTAATCCGGGCTATAGGGACTTATTTTTCTGTTGGGGCTTGGTGGAAGAGTCAAGTTAGGGTATTTTTTCTAAGTGCAATTGGTGGAGAGTTGGATTTTGGGACATTGGAAAGCGGATCCTATTTTGTAATGCGTGTGTGCCAACAGTCTCGCGTATCAGTTTGACATAAAAGGCAATTATATACAAATTGCCACGAGGATGTCGCACATGGGTTTGACTGGAGTAAGGGCTTGATACAAGAATCGTGTAATATGAAAGTAAAAATAACAATCAAAACAAAAACAACATTCGAGGTTATAATAAATTTAACTCGATAGTTTTACCTTTTTAAAAGAAAGAAGAATTGGTGAAATTTTATGAGAAGATTAGAGAATTGATTCTGCATGGAAAATCATCGCATGACATGCCAATGTCCACGTGATTCCCGGTCCAGAGTCGAATGACACCCTATGGGACAAAACTGAATTTTCTCGAACAAATCAGTCTATAGGTCACAATTTTCAACAGAATTAGACGTTCTTTTTTTTTAAATTGAAGCTGATTAAATCCTGCAGAGACCTCAATTTTCTAAATAACTTGATTGGTATAAACAAATTTTATATATACACAAATCTGAGGTTAGCGTACAAGAAACAAAGTTTTCTCACTATAATTGCTGCGATTCGATATTTAAGAGTTATTCAGAATGAAAAATCTATCAGTGAATAATTTATATTGTTATAAACAAATTATATAAACAAATATTAAAAATTCATGTATAGCGAGCCTTCGAGAAGAGTTGAAAAAGATCATAAACCCATTGCATGTTGAAGCAGAACAACATCTAGTTAACAATAATAACGAAGATGGTTAGTCAACATTTAATTAAAGACTGATTACAAATAAAATATACGTATGCAACGAATGCAGTAACCTGAGAACAAAAAGAATTATTTTCCTCTGCAAAAGCGTCTCATTTCAGAAATTGTTGAATAAATTCGTTTATAATAAAAGCAATGATTAATTTATGGCATTTTTCGTCACTCAGTAAAACTTTCACAACAAATTGAGGCAACTTTCGTCAAGAAAGATTTTTTCCAGTTTTTAAAATTGAATAAATTAAAATTTAATGCCTCGGAAATTAGACAATCCAATTTTTTTATGTTGAAAGAGGCCTGGCGTGATTATTTTTGAATGGAATGGACTTTTTTTGAGTTGGAAGAGGCAAGTACAGTTTTCAGAATTAAGTCAGTTAAAATTCAAAGCCTCAGAAATTAGACAATCCTTTTTTTTAAGTTGGAAAAGGCCTGGCCTCACATTTGTCAATGAAATGAATGTTTTTTGAGTTGTAACAGACAGGAACAGTTTTTAAAATTGAATACATTAAGATTCACAGCCTCAAAAATTAGGCAGTTTATTTGTTCAAGTTGGAAAAGGCCTGGCGTGATTATTTGTAAATGAAGTGAATGTTTTTTGTGTTCAAGCAGACAGGAAACAGTGTTCAAACTTAGATAAATTAGAATTCACAAGCCAAAAAGATTAGAGAATCAATTTTTTTAGTTGGAAAAGGCCTGGCGTGATTATTTGTAAATGAAATGAATGTTTTTTGAGTTCAAACAGACAGGAAACTGTTCTCAAACTTAGATAAATTAGAATACAAAGCCTAAAAATTTAGACAATCCATTTTTTTAAGTTGGAAAAGGCCTGGTATGATTTTTTTTTTAATAGAATCGACTTCTTTTGACTTGGAACAGGCAAGAACAGCTTTTAAAATTAAATAAATTCAAATTCAAAGTTCAAAAGAGTAGACAATCCTTTTGTTTAAGTTGGAAAAGACCTGATGTGATTGTTATTATTTGTAAAGGAAATTAATGTTTTTTGAGTTGAAACAGGCAGGATACAGTTTTCAAAATTAAATAAATTAGAATTTAAAGCCTCAAAAATGAGATAATCTTCAAATGAAAAAGTTATATTTTTATTTTCTTTCAAACTGAAAGCTATTAAAATTTGTACAATTTTTGAACTTCAACTTCAAAATTGTCTAATTGTGAAGTTTTAAATTTAAAATTGTTCAAATTTCAAGAATTTTTATTTTAAATTAGTAAATTAGTAAGTTTTCAATCATGAACTTTCAAATTTTAAATTGATTAATAATGTAGGTTTCAATTTAATTGTCTAAAAACTTAAAAAATCTACAAATTTGTAACGTTTCAATTCAAATTGCAAAAATAAAACCCAAGATTGAAATTTTTGCGTTCTAAAATGAAAATTCAACACTCTAAAATTTTAATCGACAACAATGGAAGAAATCGTTCAGCTATTCTTTCGTTTTTAAATAGTTTAATTTTGAACATTTTATTGAGAATTGTTATTCATTCTTCAGCCTCAAACAATTTATAAAGCGTCAATTAAAATTACTTCAATTTCTATCGATAATAAACGATTAAATGTTAAGAGACTCGAAAATGAAAATATCTAAATTAAAGCTTTGAGAATTATATAACGTAGTGCTGTAATTGAAGTGAACATTTTTTTTATACGAAAATGTTAGAATTCTGTATTTTTAAATATAATTGATTTATAAAAATATTGTAAATTTATAGCAGTTTTTAGTATTAGGTAAAATTTTCATAACGTACTCCAGTATTTTCAGGTAAGAAAGATTTTTTCCCAAGTATGAAAATATCATATTTTGTATAATTGTTAGTCAAATTTGTTCATAAAAATAGAAATTATTCATTTATAGAGTTTTCATTACTACATAACTCAAATATCGAATCGCAGAAATTATAGTCGAGAAACGTTTGCTTCCTGTGCACAAATGTCAGATTTGTATAATTATAGAAAAATTGGTTGATAACAATTGAGTAAATTAGAAAATTGTTTATTTATATCTTTAGTGCACACTTATTCATTAGGATCGATTCCATGTTTATATAAGTTATTTTTTTAAGTTGAAGTTGTTGAAGTTAAAAGTTGAAGTTAAAAATGATTTTGTTGAAAACACAATTTTTTACTTTTCTTCTTCATACATTTTTTTTTGTAAAAACAAAAATGTTTAAATTGAATTTAAAGAATCGCTGCGGAATTTAATCAGCTTTGATTTAGAAAAAAAAAAGAATATCTGAATCGGATGAAAATTTTTACCTGTAGACTAATATGTCTAAAAAATCCAGTTCCACTTCAGAAAGTTTCTATTATTTAATATGTCATTTTGAACGTTTTTTGAAATATTTATTTAAGTTTGGAATGTTTACCATGAAAAATTCTTCAATTTATATGAGTTAGAAAGGAGGAATTTTCGGTTTTTAATTTTTTTTTTTAATTGAAAGAGAGGCCTTTTTTATTTTTAACATTTTTACTGAGTTGGAAGGGAGAAAATTTTATTTTTTGATTTTTTTCTGAATTGGGAGACGAAATATTTATTTTTAATTACCGGGAAAAATGGTTGCTAACCAGGAAAAAACCGGGAATTTTTTGTTGTATTTTAGCGGCTACTCTGGATGAGCTGTTACCATACATATAAGATGCATACGATTTTTTTCCGTAAAAAATAGGCTAAAAAATCGCTTCATACGTTTGTTAAAAAATTATTGCTCTTCAATTCTAAAAAAAAGTTTCAAATCGTTTAAAAATTAAACATAAAACATGAAGAATTTTTATATTTTCTTCATTTTCTGAAAATAGATGATCTTTCATTTTTTCCAATTTTCTTCCTTTTTTGTTTTTTTTCTTTTACTTGAGATTCAAGTGTTTTATTAGAAAGAAGAAGCCGTCTTTATACATTAGATTTGACACCTCATAAAAGGTTTCTGAAGATATTAGTAAAACTCACATAACCTAGAGAGGATTTGTTCTTTGACATTATACGATTTAGATTTAAATAAAAAACTGGAGGTGTTTCGGATTGTGAAATATTGTGACGAGTTTTCGTCATTGATGGACTTTCCGTGAAGAAATTATTACTCATGTTTTTCCCTCGCTTGGTGCCTCGACATGGGAGAAATTATTCAACCGATTCAGAAATTTGATAATGTGCAGCAGAAAAATTTGACCAACGGTTGGGGAAACATCATGGACAAGATTCAATACTGGAAGCCTGAAGGTACTTGAATTTCAGGCTTCTCTGAAATTTAAAATATCTTTTTTATCCATTTCAAGAATTATATTTCACTTCACTATTTAAATGTTTTGAAATTGTATTTTTTAAATTCCAATCCCTTCAATAATCGATCTATCTCTCAAGATTGAAATTTATATCCATCAGTAAGATAACATTACAGATTTTGGGTAATAATTCATTATTTATGTTTAATCTTTAGAATAATATATATTTAGAATAGTTTCTTTTTATTCTGGAAGGTTTCTTTATTATTTGTCGAAGGGGAATTTTAAAAAGGAGTACATTATTGAATTTTTTTTTTTATTCTATATTTTATCCGTCGGGATTTTCCATTCGATTGTACTAACATGAATATTAAAAGTGTTTTGATATTTTATTACCTTCAGTTTGTTAATTCACGAAATGGACAGTGAAAAAGACTTTATTGACGACAGTATAAGTGATGCGGTTTACAAATTTTTTGGTATATTTTGAAGTCTTTAAAGATTTCAAAATTTATGAATTTTGGTAGAGATGTCTGTAATTCTGAATTTGAAAAATAAATTTTCTAAAAGAATTATTACACTTCTGAATTTGAACAAGGAATTTTTGAAAAGAATTATAATTTTAAGTTGGTTCAAGGAATTTTTCAAACGAATTGTAATATTGAGTTATACATGGATTTCAAAAAGAAGTATAATGAAGTTTAATTCGAGGTATAATTCTGACTTAGAACAGTTTATTTTCAAAAGACTTACATATAATTTTGACTTGGAACGGGGAAATTTCGAAAAGAATTATGTTTCTGATGCAGAACAGTGAATTTTCCAAAAAAATTGTAACTATGACTTTGAACGGGGAATTTCCCAAAATACTTGAAATTTGGAATTAGGACACGGAAATTTCAAAAAGATGTAAATTACCAGACTAGGAAAATGAAAAATTGACCGGGAATTTAAAATTATAATTTCAAAAACAATTCGATTACTAAACTTTTTCTTTCAAAGTACGGAATTAACCAGTGTGTCAGATTTAAATTCCATTTCACTTTCCTTCTTGACATTCATGTGATAACTTTTTTTAAAACTTGCATACGTCGCGTATTTTTAGCATGATTCTTATCTAGTTGATGGAAATTAAAATTTTATATTAATAATTTTTTCTTGGTACCATACAGGGAACGGTAACGACGATTATTTATAGACGCTCTTTTAGGACTTTGCTCTGAAGTGACGTCTCTCATTTTCTCTTTTTTCTCCCTCTTTTAAATCGATAATCGTTTTAGGAACGAGTCATATCCGTCTGTCACTTTCTGGACCAGATACCAATTGCAATTATCATTTTTGTCATTTATTTTTTATATTTTGAGAGGTATATTTAGAGTAATTTACTATGTATTGTACGGGGAAAACTTGAAATTTGTATAGATTTGGGGCTTTTTTACGTAAAATACGTATTTTACCGCATGTAAAGAACATGTATTTTACGTAAAAAAACTACGAGTGTCGCGTCACTGCAAAACTCTGAACGAAAATTAATGAATTCTTGGAACGCGTGTTTCGCGAAACTGGACTTTCCGCGATTGTTTCTGTAAATTCCCCCAGACAATCGTGAAATGCATACCTACGAGTAAAATCCCATACCGTGTGCTCGAATTTGCTGGACACTTAATGAATCATCAGTAGGGAGGAAAACTGTTAGGTTTAAACAATTTTCTCAGGAATAAAAATGTACGAATTACCTCGTCTTGTGATATTTAGTAGTTCGATAAACTACTAACGGGTAGCCACTGGTCTGGGAAATGACCGTGAATTTTTTTAGACCGGGAAAAAACCGGAAATTTCGTTTCATTTCCAATAAAAAACGTTAAACTTATACTGGAAAATGCGCAAAAATCTGTGGAAATCTATACGTATATTGTTTGAGCTGTTGTTAATGTGTCTCAATTTTTATAATATCAACACTAATTTTTTTTCCTCGTAATAACGCGAAAGGTAATGAAATTCTGCGTCTAATGTGCCCAAGTTTGAGGCAAAATGTCAAATTAATAAAAAGATATCGCAAAAAAAACGTAAAATTTTGGTGTTTTCGAAAAATTGGAGTAACTCTAGAAATAATGAACATTTTTCAAAGTTCCTGGCTCATAACAAAGATGGGGAGGGGCTCCGTAGTATTCTTCGAAATCATTAAGATATTTTTAGATTTTTTTTCCTAGATTCTACTCAGGTTTAAACTTGGTGCACAAAAGTCGGGAAATTTCAAATAATGATTGTACTCACATGATTTTAAAAAATTCATAGCAATAGTATTTTTGTAAATATTACTAAAAATTTTTTAAATATGATAAATAATGACTTTTAAAAATTTTTGTAAGTATTTACACGTTTTTGAAATTTTGCGACTTTTTTGCACCATGTTTCACCCTAGGGCAGAATCTAGAGAAAAAAATTCTAAAAATATCGTGATAATTTAGAAAAATACTAAGGAGACTTACTGAGACCTTGTTAAAAAAGTTCCAATTTTTATGTACCCTTAATTATCATAAAATGTTTTTAATTTCATCTGCAGAATATCAAATAAAGAGACATATTTACAAATTTTATTCCGAAATATGGTTTTCATACTCTTGAAAAAGTTATTCTATTCCACTATTGAAGTATGCTTGAAGCACTTTTCGTTGTAGATTGAATTACTAGAAAAAATTTAGTTTTACATAATTTCAACATCAGCACACAATGAAACGATCTTAATGGTAAAAAATATCTCTACAAATATTTTTCGAGTAAGAAAAGCCAATATATTAAATTTTAGTTAATAAGAACTATTTTTATTTGTAAAACCTAGAAAATTTTAAAAAACCGGGAAGTTATTCCAGTGATAAAAGTGGCGATATTTAATTCGTATATTTTTAAATATTTTGTTTTGACTGGTTATTGAATAATGAAAAATGGAGGCCTTTACCAGCCTTTACCATTTAATTGGTATAATTAGAGTTTGTGAAATTGATACTTTACCATTTTGAATATTTCATTTCAAGATAATGTTTATTTTGAAGCCCGTAGAATTAAACTTTTAAAAATTGTAAGGTTTCCATTTTATAATTTGCTCATTATTAAACAATTGAATTAAAAGTTTTTGAATGGCAAATTTTTTAAGATTTGATTTGGAATGTTAATAATTTTAATGTTAATAATTCATTTAATGTTAAAGTTAATTTGTATAAACAATTGGTATAAACAAATAGTCAACTATGTCGTCTTCTGTCGGAATTTTTTTTTTTCAACTGGAATTGCGGAGACTTATTTTTAAAAATGATTGTCGGTGTCTAAAAACTCTTCATAATTGACAATAATTATTGTTATTAACAAATCAACAATGAATATTCAATTGGGCTAGTTTACTCAAAGACAGATTTTTTATTTACCACTAAACCTTAGTAGCATCGTTTAAACAATGATTTTCGATTTTAATAATTAAATATTTTAATTTTTAATAACAAATTTTATAAACAGAATACCTGTTTCGGGCTTTTCCTTACTGAAAAATTTGTTTTTACAATACATATTACCACAAATTAATTTAATATTGATTATTGAAGTAATAAAATATATTCGAAAATAATTACGACTGTTATTAACAATTTCATAAACCAATACCCATGTTAGGCAAATTTGTGTTGATTTTTTTTCCTCTATAATATTTTACATCTCATCCTTCATGATAGAAAGCATTATACAATTATATTGAATCATTTTTCAACAAATCAATCAACAATAAACAATTATTATTAGTATTTTTATTGTTGTTAAATGCAAATAATTTCCGTATTCAAGCTTTGTATTTTGAAAGGCACTTTTCTCCTCTCAATTCTCAGTATGAGCAGAATAAATTTTTTATTTTTAAATAAAAAAATATCAGCAATAAATAATTGTAATGGAGGAAAGTATTTTCGGAAGCTAATGCGAGATTACTACTTGTATTTGTGACATGATTTTCATTAATGGCATAAGTATTAGAACAGAATATTTTCTTCTGCGCGAAAATGAATAAATACTGATATATTTATTGATTAAATTATTTAAAACTATTACATATAATCAATAGGAGCAGGAAATTTTGAAATCGTTTAGTATCTTCTATTCGTATTTGGAAAAAGTTGAATATGTCAAATCTGAAATTTCTTCAGCTTGAACTAAAAAAACTTCAGCTTTGAGCAATGAAACGTGATAATTGTAATAGTGTACAAAATTAGCGGATTAGTTGTTAGAGTCGTGTTCATGTTAATACATATATAAAGATGGAAGGAGACTTTAAATATTTTTAAAAAATACTTTAAGACGTTAAAAGAAATCTTCCGGAATGAATATCTCTTCTTTTATATGTACAAATTTGGATGTAAAGTGTATATACATTAAATATAACATTATTTAATGTATCTGAAGTTCTGAACGTTCAAATGAATGAAATGTATTTTCCCAATTTTATTTTATGTAGAAATATTGTTTCCAATGCATATAAAATTATGCATTATAAGTTTCTTTTATAATTGTATTACTTGCAATGTAATGAACCACGACTTTTGCATGTTTTCTACTTTTAAAAAAAATCAATGAAAAATTTCGTTCACTTAAACGTTCAGAACTTTAAGCATATCATTATTTAATTGAAGAGAAATTGAAATCCATCTTTGCCAAATTATTTCATATTTTTATACCTTCAATTCTGACTAATAAATAATACTTCATCTCGAGCGAAGTTTCATTTCCATGTGAACGCGTGGAGTTGATACATGCGTGAGAAGAAACGGGCCGCGCGGCCGAAATAAAACCTTCGTGATTTTTTAATG
>JAUMHM010000078.1:1374206-1385331 GCA_032362435.1 Melikaiella ostensackeni
ATTAAAAAGATTGCAAAAGATATAAAATAATATTAAATGTGTAAAATGGTGTATATATTCAACATGTGTATACAATTCTCTGACGCCCCCCCAGGACACTTCTCTGGATCCGCGCCTGACCGTTAGTCGTCTGAATGATCGTTGGTCGTTTAAACTAACCACTCTGAGGCTAAACGACAGTTAGTCCTTCAAACGACCATTGGTCGTCTAAACTACTCTGGTCGTTTGAACGACTGTTGGTCGTCTAAAACCCACTCTGGTTATTTCAGCGACGGTTAGTCGTCTACTCACCACTCTGGTCGTATAAACGACCATTAGTGGTCTAAATAAACCACCCTGGTCGTCTAAACGACCGCTGATCGTCTAAACGATCGTTGGTCGTCTAAACAACCGTTGATCGTCTAAACAACCGTTGATCGCCTAACGACCGTTGGTCATCTAAACGACCGCTGATCGTCTTTTAGACGACCAGCGCTAATAATAATAAATTCTAATTGATTTAACATTCCATTCTAAAATATGAACCGTTTAATTTAAAAAAATGAATATGCAGCTTCCTGTATGTTATTTGTTTTCGTTACACAAAGTTGCATTTCGTCAAAAAAAAAGGAAAAACAACAAATCCCGGTTGTGTGGCAACTTTAATTCTTTACTGCTGCGATTATTACGACGATTACGATTATATTGTCATTATTATAATTATGATTATTACTATTGCGATGATGACGATTATTATTATTATCATTATCATTACTATTAGCATCTTTATTATCGTTATACTACTGAGCTGCGTCTTTAAAACGAGTAAGTGAACAAAAGTGTCAGATATAAAAGCAAAAGAATAGAAAAACAAAACAGACAAAAAAAGAACAAAACTGTGCAGTACGGATTCGATGCGGGATGTTCGATTCTCCCAAAAATAATCGATTCTTAAGGATTCAAACTAAAAGTCGTTCAAAATTGCATTGGATGAGTGAAGAATCGACACATACAAGATCGGAATAATAAATAATCGATTCAAAGGATTGATTTTTGAATCGAAGACATGAGAATCGATTAAAAATCGATCTTTAAAGAATCGATTCAGAAACGAACATCCCTAAATAGCGGCCTTCTTAGAGCCACTTTGTTTTCATTCGTTGTGGAAAATTCGATCGAGAGCGTATTTTTGTGCCCTAAAATGTGCTTGCGTTTCTTGCATGCGTGCTTCGGTATAATCGTGTGTTTAGAGAAATGCAGAAATTTTCTTCTGCAGCGGTTAGACTTCTATCCGTTAAGTAGTGGACGCTTGGGGTGATTTTGAGAATCAATTCCAATCAATGTTAATCAAATTCATAAACTAATCTCTATTTTACTCTTTTATTAAGCCCATTTGTTATTTTCCAACTTGAAGGCTTTAACTCATTATTAAACAAAATATATTTATTTATATTAAATAAATTATTCTATATCCAGGGCTCGGACTCACGCCACTATTGCCACTATTTGAAAATATTTTAACAATTTTTTCGAACTTCGATGATTTTTTTTCTTCGAAATTTCATGCAACTAATCTCAATTACGTGATAAAAAAGCAAAGTATTTCTAGTCCTTCCGAGGCCTGCGTGATTAATATTATAAGTATATTATTTTTAAAAAATTTCATGCCACTATTTTGCTACTATTTTTCAGAATTGATGCCACCATTGACACTATTTTTGATTTCTGAAGTGATTCTGAGCCCTTATTTTTCAATAAAATTGCGAATTAAAATCAGATTGACCCAAATTTTTTCCACTAAAAAAATATAGTTATAAATTTTCACCCTGGGCTTATTGTCGCTACTTTCGGTGGCAAACGGGCGTTTAGTGGTGTGTGATTTTCGACGTTAATTACGTGGGCATAACGATATCAGCATAATAATATTAATTGTTATACGATTATCAACATCTCGTTCAAAAAAAAAAGAAGCAACATTTCTGTAGAACGAGGGGGGGTTGACATGGTCAATCTCCTGAAGATTATTTCTTCAACTAGACGTTTTTCGCAATAGTTTGTAATATAATAAAAATTAATTAGGGCGAAAGCTTGCTTCGGCTTGAGAAATAAATAATATTGAAAAAATTGAATAGTAAAAGCCTTTTCCAGCGCAATCTTTCGTCCTCTCTCAAAGGAAGAAATATAGTTACAGAAATAAACTATATATATATATATATATATTTACATAAATATTGCACACGCATGCGTGTATGTGTGAACGTGTGTGGGCGTATGTACGTGTGAATATATTTACATTCATCCGGAATTGTGTGGTCGATAAACTGCAGGAAAAAAGCAAAAAAAAAAGTTTATAAAAGAATACAACTGACAAGGAAAGGTCGCGGGGATGCCGATTCGACCGAAGCTTTAGAGAGTGAAAGTAAATGAAAATCGATTAGATAAGTATTTTTTCTTTTGATCCTACGGGCCTTAGTTTCCGAGATATCGGGGTTTGTGCATTTGACCTTGAGGAGGGGTCAAACATTTGTGACGAAGTGTAACAGGGGGGGGGGTCCCGTGCATTACGTTACACAATTTTTTTCCAATTATAATGCTACTTTAAAAAAAAAGTTTCACTACGAGGTGGCAGCACTATGTTGACAATACAAGTAATAGGGTTTTGAGCCGTATTTTTTTGTATTGTAAACAAAGTGGACAATTCTCAATGTTTTTATGTATTAATTTTGAGTATTGAAACTTTCTTGTGATGTTGAAAACATTTGATATGAGAAAAGTTACAATAAATATTACGTAGACGATTATTTGTTGAAAAAAATTGACAAAATGTGAAAACCCCTGAAATTTTGAAAAATCAGTGTAACGTGACGTCGGGGGGGCAACATTTTATGGCAACGTGACATGGGGGGGTCTAAAATGGGCCAAAAATGTGTGACGTATTATATGGACGACCCCAAACAATGGCCCATCAGATCGAAAGAAAAAATACGGATCTAATGGATTTTGATCTACGTTCGCCCTACAAAGCCCCAGAATAGGCGTCCCGCATCTCGCGACCTCTCCTTGTGAATTTGGGGGAAATTGCCCAGAATTAGTTTATACACTATATTGTGTATGTGAAAAAAATACAGAACAAAAATTACAATAGAGCTCACATTTGAGGAAAAAATTAATCAATCGCCTCGATGTTAAATGTATACATTTCACAAATTAAGAGAGCATTTGATTTTGTAACATTTTTACTGTTTATGCGTTTAACCAACTTTAACAAGAAAAACAATAGAAACGTTGGCTCTTTTTGTAATTGAGGTTTTATTTTTTAAAGCTTTTTTCGCTTCTGATCGATGTGCAATTCTCTGAGTTTAGGCAAATCTTGGGCCAGAGTTAATAAAGAGCTTAAGTCATATTTATCGACGCTTATCGAATCGATTTAGAATCAGTTTTGAAATCTTGGTGGCTCGACAGATTTTGGTGCTTCGATGAAGATTTTTTTAGAATTGTTCAGTTGAATCCGTTATGTGTTAATCTCTTAGGGTTGTTGATATAAAAAAGCTTCAGATTTTTTTTTTCAATGTAATTTAAAAAAAAAGCTTTACTTGCGATTTTTGACTTGTTCTCTCCAGGAGGAAGCATTTATATTAAGCCTGACGATTTTTAAATGTTTTTTAATTGTTTATCGAAAATTTCAGCCGTTGACCTACAATTTCTTTCACTAGAGACTCTGTACAGTTCCGTGAAATAAAGAATGAATTAAATATTTCCTAAATTTCGAACAGTGGTTCCAAACTGGGTGATTTTCTTTTCAAGTGATGAGAATATTCTTTTAACCCTTTCTTCACATTCTCATTTAATTAGAAATACGTTCTATTCTCACGTTTTATTTTCCAAATTTTAATTCAAAAATATTTCAACAGGCTGCTCAGTCGAAGAATGTGAATGCAAAAATCAATCAGATCAATGCAATCAGGCGTAAACCACTTTCAAGAAAATCAAATTCCTCCAATTCCGTTGAAGCTTCAAAATAATCAAGAGATCTGAAGGATTGAACCTGAGCGAGAGACCTTTTTTTACTAAGCAACTGTTTATTATATATTTTAAGTCCGTTTAATTTGAGGGAGATTGTTGAATTTATGCAGAAAAAGAAAGGTTTTTTATTGAAAAAAATTGCTTTTTTATTTGGAATCTGAAAATTCAAGATTTGAATTTAGATGATTTTTAATTTAATAATAATCACTTAGTGTAATTTTTGGGGTTGGACAAAAGAATTTTACACTTAAGGATTCTTTTTGAGGCTGGGGAGAGCTGGACAAATGTATTTCACATTTGGGGGTGAATTTTGAGGCTGGACAAGGGGATTTTACACTTAGTACCGACGAGGAAACCCTTACGCGAACCTGTACATGCTCATGTACGCCCTAAGTGGCCACAAAGGAACATATACAGGGCCCTTTGCGAGATCCTGTATAGAACTGGAAAAAGGAATTTTACACTTAGTGAGGAGTGCTGAACAAGGAGGTTTTACACTTAAGGCTAGAGTTTTGGGGCTGGAGAGAGCTGGACAAGGGGATTTTACACTTTGTGGTGATTTTTGGGACTGGGGAGAGCTGGACAAGAGGATTTCACACTTAGGGGTGATTTTTTGGGATGGACAGGGGTATTTTACACTTACGGGTGTTTTTTTGAGGCTTTACAGTGAGCTTCTACACTTAGAGGTGATTTTAGGGGCTGGACAAGGAGCTTTTACACTTTGGGGTGACTTTTGGCGCTGGACAAGGGAATTTTAGTTACCGTACTAAAAAATACTCAACTTCACTCTTAAAGAATACTTGTAAGATTTTACGAGTTCTTACAAGCCGATGTCGCTTTTACTTTTAAGAACTTTTATACTTTATACCAGCAGCACAACTATATATATTATCTGCATTAACTTATTCTACTTGTAAAAGCTCGTTTGGGCTTACGAGATTCTATGAGTTTCCTGAGTTTTTTTCAGTAGGGTAGGAGTGATTTTTGGCGCTGAAAAATGGAATGGGAAAAACTTAGGGGTGGCTTTTTCGGACTGGGGAGAGCTGTACAAGGTACTGTACTTAGGGGTGATTATTGGGGCTGAACAAGGGAATTTCACAGTTACGGGGGATTTTCGGCGATGGAAAATGGGATTTTACACTCATAGGTGATTTTTGAGACTGGGGAAAACTAGACAAGGGGGGGGGGGGATTTCGGCGATGGAAAATGGGATTTTACACTCAGAGGTGATTTTTGGGACTAGGGAAAACTAGACAAGGGAACTTTAGACTCAGGGGTTATTTTTGGGAATGGACAAGGGAATTTTACACTCGGGGGTGATTTTTGGGGCCGGACAAGGGAATTTTACACTTAGGGGTGGCTTTTTGTGGCTGGACAAGGGTATTTTACACTTAGTGGTGATTTTTGGGATATAAAAAGTAGACTCTTGTAGGTAAAAAAAAATAAATTTTATTCATAAAAAATCATCACTTTCATAGTCTTTACAACAATTGTCTGCAAAATATACATCAACAAATTAAAACTTCAGTCTCCATCTTGATTCCCAATTTGTGAATTTGGTAAATCATATCCGTTTTCTACCAGAAAAGACGAAAAGATTTCTAGCCAAGCTGGAAAGTGAGATACCAAAATTAAAGCGTCCTTATTGCATCTTAAGAAAATATCTTTAAGCACTCTCATTGTATAAAGTCTCGTTTTTTTCGAGTGACTCTCTGGCTTGATTCTCAAAAGAATCACACAGGATTGTAAATTCATCGGGTAAAGATCAACAATTTCTTTCTCGCATCTTTTACAGCGATTAATTATAGACTCTAAAATAAATTTGATAAAATCTAAAGCCTCTTGAGAATAATTGGCAGCTACAAATATTTCTCTTAGGAAACTAGAAGACAATTGAAATATTAATGGCAACTGAGCCATTTGTTCGAGGAGTTTATCAAGCTTTTGCTCCAGACAATTTTTGTCGATTTTGATTGGACTTTGCGATCCGGAGCAAGCCAATATGAAAGCTTCCGTCAAGGGCTTCTCGATAAACTTGTTCCTTTGAGAAGAATATATTTTTTCTAGGAGAGATGAATCAATTTTCAGGTCCTCCTCTTTTGACTCTGTAATCGAGATGAGTAATTTCTCGCTTTCCTCCGTAGATTCCAAGTCAGCGAGACAATAAATAATTTTGTGCAAGTGTTTTAAAAAACACGGATTTTTTGGCAAGAGGCATTTCAAGGCGCGGTATAAAATTATTAGAGAATCAACGGATTTTGCATCTTTTAGAAACCCGAGAGTGAGGTATTTCTCTAGAATCAGAGTCACGAATTTCAAAGTTTTTTCTCCGTCTGTAAAAGTGCCTTTTAAATTTGATAGGGAGCCTTGAACTCGACTCCATTCTCGTATTATTTCCTGCAAGAGATTCAAAATCGTCTATTAATGCATTATTTGTAGATTATTTAAGAATTAGCTGGACACCTAAAACTCAGAGTAGATGTCGCCACTCCTTTTGGCGCCGTAAGGCGCACGTTTTCTATAACTTTGAATTGTTCATGGCGATCAGGATGTTCAGCTATTGGCTAAACTTGGCACATGCGTGGAAAAATAACCCCCACTGCGTATGTCCGACATTTCAGTGAATTGCTGGTCGTCATGAGTAACAAAAAATACTAGAACACGTGCGGCCTATGGCGCCAAAAGGAGTGGCGACAACTGCTCGGAGTTTTGGGTGTCCAGTCTAGCTATGAGAAGATTATACGTACGATAATATGCAATCGGACAGTATACCGCTGAGAAATTTCACGCGATACTTTGTAGCTTAAAAGATTGACCAGTGACGTGGTTAATGCTCTCAGTAAATTATGATCTGTAACAGGAAAACGATTTGTCGTTTCCACAGTTTTCCACGCATCCGATGATTCAACAGCCTTCCAAACTTCGTTGCAACTAATTAATATTGTTCGTAAAATAGAGACGTCCATGTCTAGGGGCATATGACCTATAAAAAAAGAAATTTAATTTTTACTGTTACTAGCACTTTTAAAAAAAATCTACAGAAATAAAAAGTACCTTGTGGTTACATCTTTTAGAGATGATGATGTCGAACCACAACCTCCGAAAAGATTCAATAAATGTAATAATGACGAGATTGAAGTGCAAGCCATAGAAACAAAAGTCACCATTATAAGCGGATCCAACCGAAGAAGATGATTCAGAAAAAGGATCTTTTAATTTTTTGCTACTCATCAGAAGCTGCTGTTGGAGGTTCGATGCTACAATCAGATTAAAAAGATTTATTTGCGAACAAAATGTACTTTTAAATAAGAATTTTGATGAAAACCTTGAGATGGAGTCGAATTTAGGTCTCAGGCCGCCCTCGGCCGCCCAAAAAATTGTCGCCCTTTTTTAGTTTTCATTAATATTTGATTACTAATGTCCAGAGCCGGATTTAGATCTCAGGCTGCACCAGGTCATTTTTAATTGTGAAATTATGTCTTTGGATTTGAAATCAGCGACCCGAAAAACCCCGAGTTGCAATGTTTAGTCAAATCGCGGTTTTTGTTTTTACAATTTTGGTCCGCCATATTTAATCCACCATTTTTAATTTTATATTTGAAATCAGCTACCTGAAAATCGCCTGAGTATAG
Source organism: Melikaiella ostensackeni (assembly GCA_032362435.1). Lineage (NCBI taxonomy): Eukaryota > Metazoa > Arthropoda > Insecta > Hymenoptera > Cynipidae > Melikaiella > Melikaiella ostensackeni. The sequence goes on from JAUMHM010000078.1 coordinate 1,381,841, forward strand.
TTACTTTTAGTCAAATCGGTTTTGTTTCTTTACAACTTCGATTCCCCATATGTGATCCGCCATTTTGAATTTCTATTTGAAATCAGCGACCCAAAAAACCCCCGAGTAGCAATTTTTAGTCGAATCGGTTTTGTTTAATTTTGGTCCGCTACATTGAATTTTGACTTACATTAATTTACATGCCGAATTTAGATTGGGCATACAAAAATTTATTTAAAAACATGTGTATCACATAAAATGTGAAATCTAAGCGTCCGTGGTAATCGATGAACGATTATTTTTTCCAAAAATGCCAGTTTCAACATAGATTTTGAAGTTCAAAAAAAATTGTTTCCACTTCCTCTATAATTGTCCTATTTTCGGTAAGGATTCATCTCCCACTGAAAATAAAATCCATCCCTTTCATGATTCCTACTTTAAGTTCTACGATTTTGAAACAAAACTTCACAAAACCCAAAAACAAAGAACCGACTAGAAAATTTGAATCGATCTGAAGCCTTAGTGAATCCGCAGTCTTCCATTGGCCATTTCTGATCGCGACCGATTCACTACGATTTCAAGTTAAATGATTCAATTATTTATTGACCATCTATTTGATGGACAGGCCTTATATTTGTTCAAAATGGAAATACATAAAAGAATCTCACACAGCGGTATATAAATTGTTTCACTCGCTCGCCGATTTACTATTTTTTAATATTGTGTGAAATATGGGAGCTTAACCTCAAGAATTTCAATCCAATTAAAAAATGTCGAAAAAAAAATGAAAAAATTTCTGTTCAATCGGAGTTTTCCCCTCCTAAAAAAGCCTACATAGTAATCTACATCGGAAGCCATATGGCAGCCTATATGAGATCCTATAACATTCCTGTCACAATTTACGATATGGGATAGGATGAAAAATGAGAAATGGAACCATGTAGAATTCCACATGGGTTCCCTTATGTGACCGTCAGTGAAGAAAGGGACCTAACGCCCGGGAGCTACATTTTAGAAGAGGAGCGATTGAAGAGGCGCTCCTGCACAGGAACTCTATAAAAGGACCTCACTTTGCAGTTTAATAACAATTCGAATTTTGCTGATAAAAGAATTTTTTTATTATGAAAGAACAGACGGTAACATATAAGAGACATATGACTTTCCCAACATAAAATCCCGTCATTTCCTGTGGCAATTCTCCTCACTTTAAACCCCACATGATATCCGATAACAATTTTCCCCACTTCAAATCCTCCCCTATATCAAATTCCTATTATATTTTACTTGGTTTAATCTGTACGCAAATTTCCTAGCTAAAAATCCTCCTCAAATACCTCACATACATTCACTATTTAGAAAAACCATTTAAAAATCCTACTGGAAGCCCTTTCCGATATTTCCTATATAACAATCCCATAATCCTATAATTGTAGGAGGCCCTGGAGGCCATCGAAGGAGGCCCTCGTAGGAAGCTCTGGAAGCCCTCGCGGAAGACTCTGGAAGTCCGCGTGGGAGGCCTGCTCGGGAGGACCTCCTCAGGCCACGGCTGGGCCGGAACTTGTCCAAGAAGGACGTACAGGTAAGAAATAAAAATTTATATTACTATAATTATTAAGCGAAATATTTGCAAAGGACTCCAGGAAGGCTTTTTGATGAAGGTTTTTCTAAATACGAATTGAGATACGAAATTACTTCAAGGAATCCCACAGGGGAGTTTTTAAAAGGATGAGAGGTGGGAAAATTTACGTAGGCGTTTGAGGAGGGTTTTCACAAGCAAAATATTTGCAAGGGAATTCAGGGGGGCTTTTTGAGATGGAGTTTTCTAAATACAAATTATGATAGAAAATTCCTGCAAGGAATCCCACCAGGGATTTTTTAAAACGGGAATAGAGGTAGGAAAATTTACGCAGGAATTTAATAAAGGTTTCTCCTAGGGAAATATTGACAAGGACTCCCACGAGGCTTTCTTTCAAATAGGCAATGACGTCGGAAAACTTTGCTACGGATCCCACAAGAATTGTTACATGGGAAATGTCGAATAGGGATCCCAGTAGAATTTTTAAATGGTTTTTCTGAATGTTGAATGTGTATGAGAAATTTCACGATGATTACATGATTCCATTTCTTATTTCCCATCCTATCCCTTATCGTAAATTGAGACAGGAATATGATATAAGATCGATCCCATACAGGTTATCATGTAGGCTTTTAAAGTAGGATCTCATTTACGACGTCTGAATCGAAGTTAGCAGATTAAAATTATTCAAGTGCTGAGATCTGATTTAAACGCGTCATTTCGATTCATGATTCGATCGTCCAATCCGCTTTCTTAAAAAACTGATTCCCTAAAGCAATTGTTCAATCATTTTTTTTTTCTTGGAAACTGTCCACTGTACGCCGTGTCGCCTCTGAAAATGTAATTATATTTCAAATGGTGCATGAAATCGACAAAAATAGCCACATTGTTAAATATAATAAAATTTCAAAGAGAATCTAAGTTTACCTTAAAAAATAGTTGAATATGTAATTGTTTGTTTAAAATGAATTATTTCGAATTTTGTATTGTTTCTTTCGCTTTAGATAACAATTGTAATTTTGATTCAATCTTTATCATTGGGAGTTTCATTGAAAATACGGCAGCTAGTTAGTATTTAAAAAGTTTATTAAAAATTTAATTTATATAAATTTTACTAGTGTGAAACTTAAGTTTTGATGAAGATTCCAAGAACTGAATTGTAGAAAATCTTTTTAGGAAAAAAAAGCCGTCAAAGATAATGATTGAATCAAAATTACAACTCTTATCTACAGCGAAAGAAAAAACGCAAAATTCCAAGTAACTCATTTTAAATAAGCAATTACATATTCAAATTTTTTTCTAAAGTACACTTAGATTCTCTTTCAAATTTTGTTATGTTTAACAATATTAATTTTTTTCAGAGTTTATAAACCATTTTAAAGATAATTAAATTTTGAGGTTATGTACCCACACCATGCACATTTGAGGTTGAATATTTCTCACGAAAAAACAATTATTTAGACAAATTTTTCCTATTAAAACTGTTCAAATAAAGTACGCAATTTAGGGAAAATGTTCATGCGGTGTAATTCCTACAAGAAGGAATTTAAATTTAAAAAGCAAACAAAAACAAACCCGACATTTCCAGTATCGCAGCAAAAAGATGTAAGAATCCACTTATTTCGACTCTCCATTTAAATCAAATTCAAAGAAAAGCCTTCGGTATTTTCCTGAAAGGAATCGAATTCAAGCAGTCTCTGATATGGGCGATTATATATTTTTATGAGAAAGTGTCGCTTGAAATCCTTGAAGCTTAAAACAACAGCAAAAAAGCAAAACAGATAGTATTTTGGCTTTGCATGAAGCGAGCACGCGCCACAGGGGTGAAGCTAGCATATAGTACGAGTGTAATGGTGTATGTTGTGACGTATTAATCCTGAATACGCCACCTATAATAAATATCCGGAATTAATATTAAAGCGCGCCTTCATTCAAA
>JAUMHM010000078.1:1394296-1414314 GCA_032362435.1 Melikaiella ostensackeni
CAAGAAAACACACTTATCGATTGACCTCGTTTTGTAATAAAATATTATTAAACAATAAGCGATTGTTAACTTTTTCACATTTTTCTAGTCATCGCTAGAGTATTTTAAATAGGTCCTGCAAATATAAACCAATTTCAATAATATCTGGCCGAGTTAGAACGATTTAAATTTTAAAACTTAATTAAATCAGGGAGAAACTTTCTTTCAATATTTCGTTTTCATTATCGAAGATAAACGATTGACAAAAATATTTCTTATAGGAAAAAGTGTCATTTCCTTATTCTCTACAATTCTGCATTTCCAAAAAATTAATTATTTTATTTTGAAAATTTTCTTTTTTGAGACGATCGGACAATTGTTTGACGCGTTTTCTAGCGTCGGGCTGGTTATTGCGTCCGGCGACGTATCTGATGCAAGTCGAATAATTGAAAATTTGTTTCATAATTGCTTCAAACAATTGATGAATATACTTTATTGCTCATGATATTATTATACATTCATACGTATGAGAAATAATAAGACTGTCATAACATATATCTTCTGGATAAACTAAATTCAAAATGAAGAATATAATAGCTGATAAATTCAAACTACAAATATAGCAAAAATAAATTATACTGTGTTAAAAATTTATCATAAATGAAAAATATTGTGTATAGGAATAATTGAATATGCTGCACTAAGAATATAGCGAGAATAAAGAATTCTGTGCTACGATTGTAGCAAAAATGAAAAATTCTGCGATGATCATATAGCAAAGCATATATTTTTATTGTATATTCTTATCGCATATTTTTATATTATATTTTTAGAACAGTATTTTTCATTTCTGATATATTTGTAGCACAGTGTATGTACTTTTTTTGCGATACACAATATTTTTTATTTATTCCATTTGTTTAGCACAGCAACAAGTGTGCGTAAATAAGGTAAGGTATTAAATCAACTTTCCATGATTTTTCGAAGAAAGTTTGTATTCATTAATTCTTTTGACCTTCTTCTTTCACCTAATTTATCCAGAAGATATTTATTATTGCGGTCTTTTTATTTCTCACACGTATAAGTGTATACTAATATCATGCGCAATAAAGTTAAGTCTGTCTGTGAACTATTTGGAAGACCTATAAGAATATTTTTGAATTGTTCTATTTGCATTGGATACTAGCGATATATGCAATAAAATATGCATTATAAGAGATATCTGAATTCCGAAATGTGTTAAATGGACAAAATGTGGATAATTACATAAAAGGCACTAACAAAGGTGCATCAGCTGCTAGATATTTGCGAATTGCTAAAAATGAATTGTTGAAGATGTTTTTGGTAATTATAATTATTTAGCAGTCGATAAACATGCCATAGTGCCTGTTGTCCAATCACCCAAAGTTTCAACTCGATATCTCATTTCCGGTGGATAGGAGGATGGCGAGCGAAAAAATCGTCGGTGAAGTTATTTTAAGGTTAGTATCACATGGCCTCATAAGAAAATGAAAATGAAAACTTGGCGAGATTATTAATATTATTAAAATGGAAGAGAAAAACTTGTCAAATCTTCATTCTTGTAAGATTAATCATTATAACGTTCATAACTCCTGACATTTCAAATATTTAAATTTGGAATTATTAACGATCCGGGAGGACTTCAATATGAAATTGTTGAATCATTATAGTTATCAATTGAAAATCACACAACAAAGCTTACTCCAAAACTAGACACTATTTCAAAATAAAACATTCAAAAATGTACATTTTTTAAGCAGTAGTCTACAACATCGTGAAATTTGAAACTGGAAACCTCCAAAAATTAGGAAATTTCAAATCAAATATTTGGGATTTGAAGCTTTCAGCAAAAATACTCTTGTTTAAAGTTCTCAAAGATTAAGGTCGTTGGATAAAGGGGACTTGGAAACTTTTTTGGTTGCCCCCAATTATACGCACGGCCGTGACCCCACATTTATTTGCACAAGTAGATTGTAGGATAAATAGACGAAACTCAGTATTCGGGGTCTGATGAAAGCCTGAAATCCATATAACGAGGTATACAGCGCGTTTACTACGAGAAAATGAATATTTTGATAGAAAATGTATATGAGAAAATTAATATTTTGATAGAAAATATTCATTTTCTGAAACGTTGAAATCAACACCGAGCAGACGAATCCCGAGAAAGAGATGGTAAGTATTGAACACACTTGACTTGACCACCAAGAGAATCGCGGTCGGTAATTCACCTTTTTCCTAAAAACTAGTTTTCGGAATATATTAATAGAAGCTAATAATTTTCGTTACAAACATTCATCCTGAAATTATTTTTTGAAGAAATACAGAGGTAAAATACTATTTATGAAAATATTTACTAAGTTCACAACTCATTTATAAATGCCTAAATATACTAAGTTCAGACAATTATTTACTGCTAACTTCACAAGTCGCTTTCCTATATGAATAAATGAATTTACCAACCTTGTGAAATTATTTATTTATAAATACACAAGACATTGCTCTTTATAAGTAAATAAATAAATAAAATTCACCAAATTTGCGAAATTATTTATTTCCAAATCTACAAGTCCATTTCTTATGAAAAAATGAATTCCCTAAGTTGTCAAATTATTTTTTGCTAACTTCATAATCCAATTTCCTCCATGAATAAATAAATTTACCAACCTTGTAAAATATTTATTTGTGAATACACAAGTCGTTGTTCTTCATAAATAAATAAATAAATTTACCAAATTTGCGAAATTGAGGGGCTTCATGCAATAACCGGTTATAGAATTCTAGCGCTCGGTTTTGTTGGCCCTTGAGAGCTTCTGAGAAATGTTCCAAATTTTTATTTTTCAAGCATATATTTGAATAGGAAATTTAATTGCGCATCTTTTTTTCATCATAAAAAATGTTGTAGCTCCCTTGGTTTTCGAAATAAATAGAAAAATACTATTTTTTCACCAATCCAAAATTTAATTTCTTTTTTGGCTTCAACTCGTGTTCAGTCACTCAATTTTGGGAATTTCGTTATGAAATTTACAGAGATTACGCTTTGCACTGTTCTTAGAGTAACTGAGCAGGTCAAAAGTTGAAATATTTACAACAAAAAAGTTAATAATTTTTTTTCATCGTGTTATAAAAATTGCACATTGATACTTTCCAGCGCTTGGGGAGTCGAGCGAATTTTGAGCAAGAAAAGAGTTCCAGTGGCAAAGTTGTTAAATGAGGAATGGAGAAGTTTTCTGGAAAATATTACTTCGATTGATTCAACGGTTTCGAAACTGTGATTGTTTTACTTCGAGTGCGGTCGGTGCTCGCGCGTAGACAAGAGCGCCTGCGCTCGGATAATCGAGTGCGGCCGGCAGCTCGTTGAAAGTAGACAATGAAAATTAAATAAGTACTGAAAAATAATGTTTTCTTATCAATGTATTCTAGTCTATATACATTGTATACATATCAGTATATTCTATTCTATATTCATTCTGAAATAGATGAATGTACTTTAATCCTCATCAGATGAATGAACATTATCATCGATTTCGTTATCGTTCGTTATCTGGGGGGCGATTATGTAACTTTTTCATTTTCACTTCCACTTCCGCTTTTTTAAAATTCACGTAGGTTTTTTTTCTTTTTGAAATTTTAATTGTCACACAATGTCGAAAAAAAGGCAACCGACGTGAATTTCAGAAAAGTGGATGTGAAAGTGAAAAAATTACATATACGCCCCCCTGTCCAGGGATATTAAAAAGCAAATTCAAATATTTCTTTAGAAAGCAGGATATCAAAAAATATTCAATTGAAATGCATATTCCGTTTAACGTAAAATGGTCGATCGATTTCTCGTTTTCTTATTTGTATTAATTATCAAATATAAATTCATGTACCTTATTTCTACAGGTTTTGCGCACATTTTGTGTCCACAAATTTTCGTCTCTTAATCTTTTTATGCCACGGGTTGGCTTTGGCATATTATCCATTCCGAAAATAGAAAAAATAACTGCTTTCTTGTAGGCTTAGATCAAAAACACTTTCTTGACACTTTGAATAGGCTCTACAATTTCTTTAAATGTGCACTATTCAAAGAACGAAGTAGAAATGACCACTTTCTTTACAATTTGTACACTGTAGTATTTCTTTCAAGGTCTCTCAAGCACAGATTTGTTTAAATTTTTTTGGAAACAAAACAGAATGCACTATGAAAGACTGGCTTTAATGAGTACAGCTTCCCTTAATAATTTTTTTTCTTTTAAAGAATTTCTATCATCATTTTTCGATAAGCTTAAAAAGTAAAATAGAATATATCGATAAGAAAACATTTTTTTTAGTACTTATTTAATTTTCATTGTGTACTTTCAACGAGCTGCTGGCCGCACTCGATTATCCGAGCGCAGGCGCTCTTGCCTACGGGCGAGCACCGACCGCAGTCGAAGTAAAATAATCATAGTTTTTTAACCGTTGGATCAATCGAAGTAATATTTTCCAGAAAACTTCTTTATTCCTTATTGAACAACTTTGCCGCTGGAACTTTTTTCTTGCTCAAAATTCGCTCGACTCTCCAAGCGCTGGAAAGTATCAATGTCCAATTTTTGTGACGTGATGAAAAAAAATTATTTACTTTTTTTTATGTGAATATTTCAACTTTTCACCTGCACAGTCACTCTAAGAAGAGTGCAAAGCGTAATCCCTGTAAATTTTATTACAAAATTGCCAAAATTGAGTGACTGAGCACGAGTTAAAGACAAAAAAGAAATTAAATTTTGGTTTGGTGAAAAAATAGTTTTTTCTATTTATTTCGAAAACTAAAAGAGCGACAACTTGTTTCATCGGAGAAAAAAGATGCGCAATTAAATTTCCTATTGAAATATATGCTTCAAAAATTAAAATTCGAAACATTTTCTAAAAGCTCTCAGGGGCCAACAAAACCGAGCGCTTAAGTTCTATAACCGGTTATTGCACGGAACCCCTCATTTGTTCTCAGCACAAGATAAAAAATATGATAAGAATATTTTTCCATCTCTTATCCTTCAGAAACGAGAAGTTGAAGAAAAAAAACCTGTTTAACAAAGTTCCATAAGAAGGGTAATTTTCAGAAAGCCATAATTTCGGTGCTATTAGTGCTAGAGCAATGTTTTTTTAGATCTCCTTAAAATTGAGCTCTCTTCAATTTATTAATTGACAACTTTCACACGCAATGCTCAGGAAATGAGTTATTTTGTAAAACATGAAATTTTATTTGAAAAATTCGTGCTCAACAAAAATTCATTTAAGAAATGGTCATCTCCCGAAGGCCATAATTGCGGTGCCATTAGAGCTAGAGCAATGTTATTTTTTTAAATCTACTCTAAACTTAGTCTTCTTCATTTAATTTACTGGCAACTTTCACCAGCGATGCATAAAAAATAGCTATTTCACAAAAACTATAATTTTATATTGTTTTAAAAAAAATATTCGCTCAAAATCGAATTCTGAATACTATGACTCTGAAAGTTTTAGAGATAGAACATTCGATTTTTGTTGTTTTACAGCAAATTTCATACAATTTAATTTTTGTACAGAATGTAAATGTAAATATCTCGAAACTACTTTCTTCTTTTTTTTTTTCATGGTCCTATGCTGAATTTACAACACGTTTTCAGTCTCTCCTGAAAAAAGTGGAAAATGGTACTTGACTCCTTATGCATTTCCACCCTTTCACTGTGTGTAGAAATTTGTAATTTTCTAAAAGCAAAATATGAATTATCTAGTTTTTCCAAACGTATATTTTCGTAAAATTTCGTGCAAGGGTGTAATTGTTCATAAGTCTTTTTAGAAATTCGTAATTTTCTACAAAAAACCTATAAAAAATTGAGATTGTGTTGTATCATTTTATAATTTTTCTTAGAAACTTTTCATTTATCATACAAAATCATAAAACTTCATAATTATTTATTACTGAACTATTACAAAATTTACAATTTTCTACGATCATCTGTAAAACGGACGTTCTCATAGAACTTTGTATTTTGTCTTAAACATTTTTTCCACCAGGGTTTGCGTTGATTAATAATTGTTAGGCGGTTTCACCGCACAGTGGAAAGGAACGTACTTTTTCGTTTCAAAATCGTAGAAATTTTGATAGGAATCACCTAAAGCAATGTATTTTTTCAAATTATAGACGAGTACATACAGAATATAGACAAAATACAGAAAGGGTGTAAAAAGTTACTTTTAACCTTGAAAATCTAGGTTAAAGTTGACATTTTGTGACAAAATTGTAGATTATCGATTATCACGAGCGGTCAGATATGAAAATTTATATGCTACACATTTTCTTAAATAGATTTTCATGCCGATTCCAAATCCGGCCTGTAAATTAACTTAGGACTTCATGGTTCTGAGAAAGGGGCGGTTGAATGTCTTACTCGCGATTCCTTTGAGGCCTGAACTATTCCCACCGCTTCAAATTCTACCATTAATCGTACTTAATGGTTTTTGGGGGTCGCTGGTTTCGAATCCGAAGTTAAACTCAAAATTCAAAATTAAGGATCCAATACAGCGGATTACAACTGTAAAAACAACACCGACATGGCTAAAAATTGCTATTCCGGGGTTTTTTAGGTCGTTGATTTCGAATTTTGAGTTCAAACAAAAGCGGATCCAATATTGCAGATGAAACTGTAAAAACAACACCGAAATGGCTAAAGATTGCTATTCCAGGTTTTTTCGGATTGCTGATTTCGAATTTTGAGTCAAAATTTCAAAATTCAAAATGGCTGATCCAATATTGTGGATCAAGACAGACAAAAACAACTCCCATATGGCTAAAAATTGATATTCTGGGGTTTTTTGGATCGCTGATTTCGAATTTTGAGTCCAAATTTTAACATTCTAAATGGCGGATCCAATATGGCAGATCAAAACTACAAAAAAATACAGATATAGCTAAAAATTGCTATTCTGGGTTTTTTTCGGGTCGCTAGTATTGAAATACCTTAACTTATTCCTGTATGTACAAATATATGCGCTTGAATATTCCTATAATGAAAGTTAAACTATATCATTTTCAGTTCAGTAACCTCTGGTTAACCAAAATCTTTTTGATTGCAGTTAAAAAAATTGATATTTTCGATAAAATTCATGGCTATCGCAACAGATATAAGAGCCACTATCACTTAGTAGTACTCATTTTTTTGTTTCAAAAAATGATAGATAAGAAAATATTTATTAATTGAAGTAGCCTGTTTAGCACGCTTAGTTACATTTACTATAAAAACTCGAAAAAACCCGGAAACATTATTTTTAGACATATCGGTGTTGTTTCTACAGTTTTGATCCGTCATATTGGATCCACCATTCGAAAATTTGAAAATTTGAACTCATTTCGAAATCAACGACCCGAAAAACCCCAAAATACCAATTTTTAGCCATATCGGGGTTGTTTTTACAGTCTTTATCCACCATTCTGAATTTTAACCTTTTGGCTCAAGATTCGAAATCAGAAATTCCAAATTACCCGGAATAGCAATTTTTAGCCATGTCGGGGTTGTTTGTACTGTTTACATCTGCCACATTGGATCCGCCATTTTGAATTTTGAAAGCTTGACCTTGGATTCGAAACCAGCGACCCCAAAAACCTTTAAGCACTATGAGTGGTGAAATTTTAATCGATCGGAATAGTTCAGTCCTCAAAGAAATCTCAAAGATCAAATCAGAGAAATTCTCTTTTCCTCAGAACCATGAAGTTCTAGGTTAATTTATAGGCCGGATTTGGGATCAGTATAAAAAAATCTCTTTAAAAAAATGTGTATCATATAATGCGTTACATCTGAGCGCTCGCGTTAATCGATAATCTAAAATTTTGTCAAAAAATGTCAACTTTAACCTAGATTTTCAATGTTAAAAGTATCTTTTCACGCCCTTTCTGTACTTTTCCTGTATTCTGTATGTATTTATCTATAATTTGAAAAAAATTCATCGCTCTAGGTGATTCCTATCAAAAGTTTTATGATTTTGAAATGAAAAAGTACGTTTCTTTCCACTGTGCGCCGCCGCCGCCGCCGACTACCTTGCTTTAACACCACACTGCCACTGATTCGAATTCGACACATTGGCGCATTGGCGAGCCGACGTTATCTGCGAGCCCTATCTGTGATAGTTGAGGTTTTCATGCCCTATAGACATTTCTGTTAGGACCTTGACTTCATTCCTACCGAGCTTGCGTAATTCCGCAGCTCGTTTAAAATTTGAATTTAAACCCATATGTATTTTGGCCTGTCTGCAGACAGTGGCCTTATTCCACTCCTTCTGATGTTCCTCGGTTAGCCAACTGTTAATTTCTTCAGTGACCAACCTACTGAAAATGCCTACGACTGGTTCGGGATCAGTGGAGTTTTCTTTTGCTGCTAGTTTTGCTAGCCCGTCCGAGATCTCATTACCTTCAATGCCACTGTGTCCAGGGATCCAAAGTAGAGTTACTTGGTTTTTCATCGCTAGATTGTTCAGTGCCTCAAAGCACTCCCATACTAATAGCGACGTATTTGTTGCTCCATTCAGGGCCACTGTAGCAGCCCTGTTGTCTGATCAAATGCGGATATTTTTTCTATTGCCATACTCCTGTGTCTTCGATTAAGTTTACTGCTCCGCTCAGAGCCGTTTCGATCAAGTGACCAGCCCTGTAGGCATGTTGCTTCTTGTGTAGTGGCCTACTTAACAAGACCTTGTCACGGATGTATCTATTCACAAGTCTTTCCACCGTTTTTAGTAGGAAAGATGTAAGGCTGATGGGACGGAAATCCTTGGGTGAAGTATAACCGATTTTGCCTGTTTTCAGATTGAAAACTACTCTTGTGCCTCTCCATGCCGCCGGGACATATTCCAGAGTCAGACCAGTCCTAGCAAGTCTCACCACAGGCAACTTCAGGTGTCCTCGATGTGTCGTTTTCTTTTCCCCAGACCTTCTAAAACCCGGAAAATGTGCCTTGTTCAGGTGGGTCAGGGTCGCTTCGTCCAACATTGAGTACCCTCCGTCGAGCAATTTTAGAGTGCCGAGAATAGCATCCGGATTTCGAGAGAGCAGTTTGTCCAGTTCAGCCGCCTCTATCCCTTTCTCGATATCTTCAAAAGTTGGTCCAGCTTTCTTGCTTGGCCTTACGTTTTGCTTCCTTGTAATCATCCCACATCGTCATAAATGAGGCCCATATTTATTTCCTTTTGCCAATGCTGGCACGTTTGAACCTGCCTTTCGGACTCTTGTGGGTCGACAATTTCTTTCATAAGTAGATTTGATGGTCTCCGTGAAAGTTTTGGCTGTCATCTCCAGGGTGTCCACATCCGTAATTGACTTGGGCACCTCTGAGAGTGCGCATTCAGTCGATGTTTTTTGTGAGGAATGGAATCCCTCCAGGCACGGAAGGACCACAGATGGATCTACTAGTTTACCTGGGATCCACACCGTAGTCCTCAACATCCTTTGGAGCAATTTAACCCCACCCACTTTGAGGTTTACACCTTCCCAGGGCCTTGTCTCGGCCACTGTATACTGCAGCCAAGCTTTAGCCGCTGGGTCGGCTGCGACAAATATGAACACCCTTCCCCTACAGAAAGAGGTCTCAAATTTTGGCCTTTGATTTAGGGACACTCTTTTGAGCGCCCTCCAAGTGGCCTTTCTGAAGAGCTCGAACTGCTCCGCAGTGAGCATCGAGTCCGGATTGCTCGTTGCCGCCATCACCACCGTCAGGGGGTGAGTCCTTTGGGTAGCGTCAGTCCAGCCCCCGACAACTCCCTGTTCGCCAGCAGCTTGGCTGGCTTATGCCTTTTTGTAGGCTTAGCCTCTCCCCCGGCGGGGTGTCCTCCGAGCCCTTCCTTCTCTTCAGGTCCTCCATGCTGGTTGTCGGCATTGTTGTTGCCGATGTTCCAGCACCCGCAGCCGCAATTCTAGCCTGCTGCGCTTGCCTCCTCAGTGTTCTTTTCATAAAACCGTTGATGCCTTACTTTTTTTGGGAGGACTCCTTTGTCGCTCTCGTCTCCATAGCCTCATTCATGGAGATTGTCGATCCCAGAGCTCCCAAGAGAGCCGCGGGGCCAACACCTCTCCAGCCTCCGCCACCTCCCTTCCTTCTTCTTTCTTCAAATTTGTTTTGTTGAGTTTCATTTTGATCCCACGAGAAGATAGGGAAATAAACGGTCCGCCCTCACAGAGCCCCGCATGTAAGGGTAAGACTAAATACTCGGGGAGGTCGTCCCGTGTCCCCGAGAGGCCGTTAGAACAACTTCATACCCCTTGGTGACAAAGTGCCAGGGGCGTTGAGTGACAGTGACATTGTAACATTGAGTGGAACACTCAATGAATATCCGTTCGTAGGCCACTACACCAACGGAGGGCTGTTCCTTAGTGGCAGTGCGGGTCGTAGGTCATTCTCGTCTCGATTTAAAACTAGGGTCGGTCCGAGAGGATCCCACGACCTAGGGATCCAGCAATACCCGCGTTAGCCAGACTCTTTCACCCTTCTACCACACTACAATTATCCATGCCCACTCACCGGAGAGCCCGTTTATAGGGATCCTATCATTCATATCCATATTCATGTAGGCCGAGAGCCGTTTGCCCCCCCCCCCCCAACCCCTAACAAAATCATTTTTTAAATTGTAAAAAACAAATTTTTTAGACTTAGAATCGATAAAAATAAACGCATATGCACTGAAGGAACATACATAAATAATTTATAATAGCCTTAATTGTTAGAAGCAATTTTGTTATATAATTACAAAAATCGAGATTTGTGCACAGAAAACCAATTTTTCTTGACTATAATTGTTGTGATTCGATATTCAAGTTATCTGGTGACGAAAAATCTATAAATAAATAATGAATATTCGTGTAAATAAATGTTATAAAAAAATATCCAGAATCTGATATTTTTATACAGGTCAAAAGGCTTTCTTACCTGAAATTACTGCAATACATTATGAAAATTTTACCAAGTAACACACACACACACAACGAGTTGCATTAACTGAGTAAAAAAAGATGTCTTTGCTTATGCGAACAAGTCACAATTCAGAAATTGTTTGTATAATTATGTATTATATATAATTATATAATTGTTTATATAATTTTTTCATAACAATATCAGTTGTTGATTTATAGCATCTTCACAACCAGTCCTATGTGAAAATGTTATAATTGAGTATTTGTTAATATAATTCATTTATAACAATATCAGTTGGTAATTAATAGCATTTCTTAGTACATAAAATTTGTTTATAACATTTGAGGTTAGCATAAAATTATTTATTTATGTTTCTTCAGTGCATATTCATTTATTTTTATCGATTCTAGGTCTATACAATTTGTTATTTACAACTTAAAAATGATTTTGTTTAAAATACCTTTTCTTCACTTTTCTTCCTCACACAGCTTTTTGTAAAAACAATAATTTAAAAACCGGCCTCCAGAGGTCTCTGCAGAATTGAATCAGTTTTAATTCTAAAAAAGTCTGTTCAAATCGGATAAAAATTGTGACCTGTAGACTGATTTGTCCAAGAAAATCCGGTTTTGTTCCACTGTGCGCCGCCGCGCTGACGGTCAAAAGTCTGTCGGCCCAACCCTCTAATAATTGTACAAGAAATCGTTGTAAAACTAGTTTGCGATCAGTAGAATCTTTTGAAATTGAATTTATTTAACTGGATTTTTTTTTAAAAAGTATACCTGGAATTTTTTCAAAGGTAGACCTGGAAAAGCTGGGTAAGTCATGGAATTTTAAAACAAAACTTCTGTAGCAACTTTGATTCTATATTAACTTGGAATAATGAATATAAAACTTTTGTTTCAGAACCGAGGACGCAGATAACATTGAACGAACCTGTCGAATTTTTGCGAACACACAGGGACAACTCTCTCATCGCTTTGGCTTTGCAGGATTTCAGCATAGTATTAGTAGATTTGGATACGAGACGATTGGTTCGTAAATTCGAAGGTCACACGAATGTGTTAACTGATGCCACCTTCAGTCCCGATGCTAGGTGGTTGATCACAGCATCAAGGGACTGTACAATACGCACTTGGGATATTCCTTCTGCTCATCTAATAGATATTTTTCAGGTAATTTCTAGATCTAGGCCTCACAGACCTATATCCCCTATTGTCCCTTATTTTCAAGGTTTGATCCTTAAAGACAACTATTTTCAAGATTTGTTCCCTGAAGTCTCCTATTTTCAACATTTGGTCTCTATAGTTCCCTATGTTCCATCGATAGTCTAACTTTTTTTAAATTTTAAATAAAACCGAGGCGTCTAAACGTTGTACAAGGGGTTAACTACTCGAATTTTTTGTGTATACTAGATTATAAGATTGCAAGATTGCATATATATGACTGAAAAATATTGCATGAGATCGCAAAAGATTACGGCCCTGAATTTAGCTATGCATATAGATTTGAAACTTGTACAATTTATTCAAAATAAACTAATTGTACTATCAAAAAACCGAGGGCATCAGTTGATTCGGCTCAGCAATATCTCCAGGTGTTTTTCGCATTATACAACAAAAAGATTGTTTGAACAATTAGATTGTTTATAATACTTCGGAATTCATTTAACAATCATGGAAAAAATTAATTTAAACATTGTTTTTGCCCCCTCCACGCTGACTTCATGCTGACTCCTTGCTACTAGAGGATCTAGCTATAGATTCCAAATTTGTGCAATTTCCTAAATAAAACTAAAAGTCCTGTCAAAAAATTAAAGGTACCCATGGTTGATTGATTTTTTAAACAATTACATTGCTAATAATATTTCGGAATTTATTTGACAATCATGGAAACGACTAAATATTCTTAACTAAAATATTACGTAGTCTGAAGTACACTGAAATTCCAGTATAGGACTGACTTTGGTTCTTGCCTGAAATGGCCTTAGACATGTAGCCGACCGACTCCAATGTCAACAATCAGGGCCGTATGAACCATTTCTATGTGATTTTTGATCAGAGTAAAAAATATTTATTAAATTTCTTTAGATGTTTGTTTGTTTTGAAGGATAAACGCTGCCTCTTGTTTTCCTGCGACATTTTTGTAACACATAACGTAAACACTGAAAGCGAATGAAGTGAAGTGCGGACCGTGTGAACTGACGAAATTATCCGCTTGTGATACAGCCAACTTTGTTAGTGCGGTACTGAACGAGTTTGCTGGCTTTAGAGTGCCGCTCTGTACACCTTGCACCCCTGATCCTCGAACGAAATTCTCGGAATGACACATTGGAGACTGACCTATTAGAGACTTTTAGTGTATATGAAATAAAAAGAAGTTTAAAAAGTAACAAAAAGTTAATTTGAATATTGTTTTTATCCCCTCCACGGAGACCCCACTCTGACTTCTTGCTGCTATAAGATCTGCCGAATCCTGAAATATTATAAATAATGTGATTGTTTAAAAAATAATTTTTTTCGCCTAATTAAAAAAAACTGGAGGTATTGCCGAGCAGAATAAAAAGATGTCTTTAATTTTTCGATAGGACTTTTAGTTTTATTTGTAAAAATTGCATGATTCGTAAATCCATATGTAGATCCTATAGCAGCAATAAGTCAGAGTGGGGTCAGCGTGGAGGGGATAAAAACAATGTTTATATCAACTTAAAAATTCTTTTTATTCCATATACTTCAGAGTACGTAATATTTTAGTAATGAACGTTAAATTGTTTTCCATGATTGTTAAATAAATTTCGAAGTATCATAAACAATGTAATTGTTTAAAAAATATATTTTTTTTGCCTAATTCGAAAAACACCCAGAGATATTGCTGGGGGGAATCCAGTGATATCCTAGGTTCTTTGATAGGACTATTAGTTTATTTTGAAGAAGTTGCACAAGTTTCAAACCTACATGCATAGCTAAATTCAGGGTGGTAAAAGATTCCATGGATTATAGGAAATTCATTACAGAAAATTATTATATAGAAAAGGATTATAGGATAATCAGCATTGGAATAAATAATACAAAAATATTCAAGGAATTATCGTAAAAAGTAGAAATACTACAAAGGAACGATTTATTTTAGACTACTCATAATCTTATATGGAAGTACACAAAAATAGCGATTTCGCACAAATATTGTGCACACAACAAAAATTTGTGAATTCCCTTGATGTCTTCAAAATCGCTTGAAATTTAATTGAAATCCATGAAAATCCTTCAGAGTCTCTTGAAATCCCTTGATATCTTTGGAAATATTTTCAAATTCATTAAAATTTTGAGATCTGTTAAAATCCGTAGAATCCTCTTAAAATTTTTCAACTTCTTTTGTATTCCTTTAAAATCTTTGAAATAGTTAGAAATCTGTAGAAGTCGATTAAAATCCTTTGAAAATAAAATAAAAAAAAATTTATTCCCTAAAGTTCTCTAGAAAGTCGTCGAAATCATTAAAAATATTTAAAAATCCTAAAAATCCATTAAAATAAGACGAAATCGTTCAAATCCCTAGAAGTCTTTGAAATCCCTTGAACTCCTTCAAGATTCAATAAAATCCTTTAAATCTTGTGAAATTCCTTGAAACACCTTAAAATATCTCCCAACCTTTACTTTGGAATCGGTAGGAATGCCTTAAAATTTCATTCTCTAGAATTTAATTCTCCAGAAATCCCTCGAAATCTTACAAAATTCTTTAAAATCCCGTGAAATTTTTTTAATGTCTTGAAATGCTTTGGAATCTTTCAAAATGAGTTGAAATTTTTAAATCCTTTGAAATTTTCTTAATTCCTTCACGGCTCTTCAAATTCTTGAAATAAAATTCAATTTATTCCCTAAATTTCTATAGAAATTCGTTGAAATCCCTTAAACTGACTTGAAATTTTTGGAATAGTTCATATTCGGTCTATTTTAGGCTCAACAGTCTTACGCTAATTACAGAGCTATAACGTAGTTACATACATGTAATTGAGGTATAGATAAGTTATCTGAAAATCTCTTGACAAAGTGGCTTAAAATCCGTAGAAATTTGAATTAATTGATAATTAATGAAATTTTTTTTGATTGATGAATTAATTGATAATTAATAATTGAATTTAATTGAAATTAGTTGAAATCCATTGATGTATTTGAAATCTTTCAACTGTTTTGGAATTCTGTAACATTCCTTGAAATCTGTGGGATCTTGTAAATTCCCTTGAAATAATTTGTAAGTAAATAAATAAATCATTCGTTTGTAGTTTCTCTATTTTTTTGCATCAATTCTTTCAATATTTTAACATTATTTATTTCTACACTGATTTTCTTATAATGATTTTTCTAGAATCGCGACAAAATTATAAGAAAATCATTATAGGAAAATAATTATAGACCTATATTAAATTTTCTATAATATTTTTTCGCAATGGGGGATTACAAGGGATTTTAAAAGATTGCATGGGATCGCACGAGATTGCATAAGATTGCAGAAAGAGTGTAAACCAGATTGCAAGACATGACCCTAAAACCATAAGGTACTATCTTGAATTTCTAATATCACTTGATTTTCACTTGTTCTGTATGTGAAGTATTAGGAAACAAATGAAAATCAAGTGACTTCTAAAATTCACGATAGAATTCTTTGATTCTAGGGTCGCGAAGAGTAAGTAACCCCTCGATAGGGAACACATCTTATAAATAGGGGACTTGCGGGACCAAAGTTGAATATATGGGACAATAGTGAATATAGGGACCGGCCAGTGTGACCTGAGGCTATGAGGCCTGATAAATATTAAATCAAGAGAATATTTTTTCTAAAACCTTTCATAATTTTTCTTGACATTCTTTTCAGGTACCAAAAGCATGCAAAAGTCTTGATTTTTCCCCGACTAGTCAATTTCTCGCGACGACGCATGTTGACAATCTAGGAATCTATTTGTGGGTGAACCGCACAATCTTCAGTCACGTTTCACTAAAATCGATTCGTCCTGATGCTCCAATTCCTGTCGTTCCACTTCCAGGAGCTGATGCAGATCGTGCTTTAGAAGCTCCTCCTGAGGAAGAAGAAGAGGAAGAATATAAATCACCAGATCAGATTAGTGAAGATTTGATTACTACCTCTTCTCTAGCAAATTCAAGATGGCAGAATTTGTTGGATATAGACATTGTGAAAAAGAGGAACAAACCAAAGGAACCTCCGAAAGCACCAGAAGCTGCTCCATTCTTTTTGCCCACAATTCCCTCTCTGAAACCACAATTCGATTTCTCTGACGTCAAATCTGTTGAAGGTAAAAGTAGATTTGAGATGCACCCAGATTTCCAGAATCTCACGATATTTTCCAAAATGCTGTTGGCTTCAATCCAATCTAATGATTTTTCGGAAGCGATTGAGAAATTAAAGTCCCTCGGACCTAGTGCTATCGACTTCGAAGTTCAGTCCCTGTCTCACGATGCAAATTGTTCTGTGGAATTGATGTTGCAGTATATGAAGATGATTCGCAGTATGTTGGAGAGCAATAAAGATTTTGAACTTGCGCAGGCTTATTTAGCGATTTTTTTAAAAACACACGGCAAAGCGATAACAGAAGAAGGAAGACTTGCTGATTATATGGAAGAACTGCAGACGATACAGCAGGAAACTTGGCTGAAGTTGAGGGACAAGTTGTTTTACACGCTTAGTGTAGTACAGCATTTGAAGAAAATGTAAAAAAACGGAGGATTTGTTTGTAAGTTGTACATATGTTAATATTGCATTTTTAATAAAGATCACTTTTCTCTTATACAATGTAATCAATTTCTGACTGTCTCTTTCTCCCTTTCTCTCCAGATATATAGGTTTTCCTTCTACTCCTATCCATTTATATTTCTCATTGTACCTAGCTTCTCTAATTTTATTTTCTATTTCGTGTTCCATTGCTTCTTTATCCCTTCCTATCAAATCCTGCTGTACCTTCATTCCACTTTCATGCATTTCCTAAAACCACTCTTTTGGCCAACCACACCTGTTTGAATACTTGATTAATTGATCATTAATTTAATACTTTCTTCAATTTCTTTACCCTCCCCCTCATACTTTATCTTTCCTTCAGACATGTTTGAACGACTGTTCTACTATAACTATCCATTAACTTCTCTTTGTATTTGCAAGCTCTATTACCTGCTTTTATTCTGATTTTCTCCCTATCTACCTTTTACAACATGATATACCATGGCGTGCATCTTTCCAGTCCTAAAGTCCATCTAATTTACTTCTCCTGCAACCTTTCTACCTCTTCATATTCCTTCAACCCCCAAATCTCCACCCCATAGATTAGTACACTTAATACCAACGCCTCAAACATTCTCATTCTTCTCTCAAAATCCTCTTTAAATAATTTCTCCCTTATACCCCAAACCTTTTTCATTGCTATATACACTATTTTTAATCTTTCCTTAACGTGATCCTCGATGTTACCATTTTTTTAAATTATAAATCCCTATATACTTAAATTTCTTCACATCTTTAATCTTTTTCCTTCTCCATTGCCATTTTTCCCCCTCTACTTCTCCCAAAAACTAATATTTTAAACTTGCCTACATTAAAAATAAATTTCTTTTCTTCTATGTACTTATCTAGTCTTTTCGTAATATTTTCCAAAACTTCCTCCTCTTTAGCTACCAATATAATACCGTCCGCGTAAAGTGATATCTGATAGAACTTCTCTCTATTTTTTTAGCATCAGATTTTCCTGAACTTTCAAAAGAGCCATAAAACATCGTTTCAACCCTTAGAGGAGAGTCAGAATTTCCATAATCAGAAATGGTAAATTTGTTAATTTATCACTATTTCTGAAAAAAAAATTAAAAAGTGATATCCGATAGCACTTTCTCTTCATTTTTCCGATGAGAAAGAGAGAAAAGAACTATTGGAGATGTTAAGAGAAAGGGGGTGGGTACCCCGCAAACATGTTCTGTAACTGTTTTAGATCAAAAAAGGAAGAGTGTTCTATAATAATTGCTACAAGATGGTGACAGAACTGTTCTAGATCTATGTGAAGGCACTGTCATGTGACAGTTGTTATGGAACTGTTCTAGAACTAACCAATCACATATGTTCTATAACATTTGTTCCAAGTTTGTTCTAGAACAGTGCCGTAACGGTGTCATGTCGACGTTCTCGAACGCTGTTACGAATGTGTTCTAGAACAAATTAGGAACAAAGATTAGTAACTGCTACAGAGCAGTTGTTACATAATTGTTCTAGAACTTTGCCGTAATGGTGTTATGCCGACGTTCTAGAACGCTGTTACGAATGTGTTCTAGAACAAATTAGAAACAAAGATTGGTAACTGCTACAAAAAACAGTTGTTATATAATGTATGTTGTGGATGTAGTAACAGTTTTCGATCCACTAGTATGGTATATTAGTTTTAATTTATTAAAACTTTATTACATTTTCAGAGAAACGAAAAAAAATCTACTGCGGCCCGGATTTTAATAATAATAAATAAATAAAAATAAATAATAAATTTCAATAATTGTTCTAGGACTAACCAATCACATACGTGCTATAACATTTGTTCCAAGTTTGTTCCATAACTGTGCAGTAACGGTGTTATGTCGACGTTCTCGAACGCTGTTACGAATGTGTTCTAGAACAAATTAGGAAGAGAGATTAGTAACTGTTACAGAACAGTTGTTACTGAACTGTTCTAGAACCAACCAATCTCAGGCGTTCTATAACAATTGCCCCAACTTTGTTCTAGAAGTGTGCCGTTAGAGTGTTATATTAACGTTGTATAGAACAGTATTATAATTGACTTCTCCAAATTAACTATTAAATTAACTATTTTTATAACTTATAATGGGAAGAAAGAATTATACTACCCTAAAGTCTTTTATAGACACAATTTATTTGAAAAGAAGCAACGCAGTTATAATTTTTTAATTATGCTTAGAATATTAATATTCTTCAGTAGAACACATTTCATTTTTCCACACAATATGAACCGCCTTCCCATATAGTATCCATGTATAAGACATTTAAGTAAGTGCGAAAAGTTATCTAAAAATAAAATCTCAAAATATTGAGAAAAGCCCCCTGATTATGAATATCCAATCCAGGGTACTTTTTCGAAAAGTTGGTTGTTAATTGTTAAAACAAGTTTTTTTGAAAAACAAATACAGTATTTATGAAAATAATTCCGTAAAATATTTCCCAGAATAAGATTAGAGTTTGTTTTCTTTTCATACTTTTTTTGTACAATTAACCGTTTTGAAGTTATAGCGTTATAAACACTTCAATTTGCACTAAAACTGACATATTTGCACGTAGATATCTCAGCACCTGTTGGACCGAAAAAGTTTTAAAAAATACAGATAGCTTTTTAAGACACGTGTTCCGCTGAGGAAAAAGAAATTTCTCGATCGATTTGTTTATATTTTTGTTGTTTATACTATAGTGCAAACAAAATATTTAGTTCGATTAGAAAATTTCTTTTTTCTCTGTGGAGTAAGTGTCTCGAAAAGCCATTTGCATTTTTTTCAAATTTTTTTAGGCAAAATACTTTGTTTTCTGTACTTGTTACATAACAAATTTAGAACTGTTATAGAATTGTTCCCGAATTATTACGGAACATGCGTAACAGCGTTCTAGAATTGTCGCAGAACGTGGGTCAAAGCGTTCTAGAACTGTTACAGAATTGTTACAGAGTATGGGGGATGACACAGTTACTCGTTGGGTACTAACCTGTTACAAACCTGTTCTAGAACAGTTATAGATTTGTTTTGTAACCTTTTTAAAAGCATAAATTCTACTCTGCTGATTTTTTTTCTTATCTTGCGTCTCTTGGCTCAAAAATTAAAATTAATATATTCCAATATCATTTTCCATGCTTAAAAAACAAACTATGCCTCCTACCAAAAAATGTTCAGTAGAAAGCTTATTGGCCTTCGTAAAAGCAACAATTTTGATATCACAACTTTTTTTCGTATCTCGCGTTATTTGGCTCAAAATTTGAATTTTCGATTTTTTAGGAAATTTCAAAAAGTTGTTATGATAATCTTGTAGGGCTGTCAAAAAGCAACGTTTTTCTCCTCTTGACATTTTTTCATATCGCGCATTGTTTGG
>JAUMHM010000078.1:1419434-1441046 GCA_032362435.1 Melikaiella ostensackeni
CTTTAAAAAATATATTTCTTTCGCTGTTTACATTAATTTTTACAACTCCTTAATAATTTTTTAAAAATAATTAATTTAAAATTTAAATTATTTAAATATTTATTTTATTTATTTATTAAATTTAAATATTTAATTAAAACTATAATAAGTACTTAATTAAAAAATTTTAAACTGACTTTAAATTCGCGCAAGTTCTTCGCCCAGGGGGGAGCAGGAATCGAAGAATCGATTCCTAGCGTCGATTCTTCGATTCCTAGGAATCGACAATTTCGTCGGAATCGAGGAATCGAAGAATTGATTCTCACCAATCGATTCGCAACCCTACTCTAGCGCAGTCCGCTATGGCGCACTTCACCAATCGCTCCCGCTAAATTTCCTCTCTTAAATTATTTTTACCCCCCCCCCCCCCCCCACTATTCATTCTGTTACCACCGTCACCAAGGGGCTTACTCCTCCCCACGACTCACTGGGTTACCACCACTCCCCCTCGCACTCCTTTCCACAAACGCACCCGCTTCCTGCCTCACACTACATTACCACCTATCACCCTTGCAATCCGGCTACCTCCTCCACCATACAAAACTTTCCCCCATATAAAAATGAGGAGCATAACAAAATCCTTCAAATCTTGTGAAATTGCTTGAAATACCTTGAAACCTTCGCTTTGGAATCGCTAGAAATTCCTTGAAGTTTTTGAAATCTCTTGAAATCCTTTGGAATCCCTTAACATCCCTGGAAATATTTGAAAATCTTTGATATCCTCTACAATTTCTTGAAATGTTTTGAAATCTTATGAAATTTCTTGAAACCCAAAGAAATATTTTTTAATTTCTTGAAAACCAATCATACCCTTTAAGTTCAGTTGAAAGGTGTGGAAATCCCATAAAATCCTTTTAAATGATTTTAAAATCCGTGGAAGCCCCTCTAAATTTGTTGAAATCCTTTGAAATCCCTTAAAATTCCCTGATACGCTTGGAAATCTTTAAAATCATTTCAGATGTCGAGCCATTTTTATGAAATCTGACGAAATCGCTTAAAATCCGTGGAAATTCTCTGGAATTCCTTGAAATTCGTTGAAATTAGTTGAAATCCATTGATGTATTTGAAATCTTTCAACTCTTTTGGAATTCTGTAAAATTGCTTGAAATCTGTGGAATCCTGTGAAATCCCTTAAAAAAATTTGAAATCCTACTCGGAGAGAAATCGTGAGATATTAATTCACGGAACTGCTCCTTGATTTTATAACTAGCTTTTGTCGTGAAACAAAAGCACGGATTTGTGATTTTCGACCTCGGACATATCCGTGATTTTATTACCCTATATAGCTTAGTGATATACGTAGTCCGAACTCCGTGATACAAAGTCACGCTTTGGCGCGAGAACTAAGATTTCGGAACCCTTGCTTTTAAAGCAAGGGTCTCGAAGTTTCAGGAATTAGGCCACGCCCCTCTGAATGATAGCCCTAACTCTCAGGTCTCGAATTCTACGCTTTTAGATCATAGAGTCTGAGACGTTAAAGCACGGATCCTAACATGGTTTCATTTCACGAAGTCGGAGACGTAAAGTCACAAACAACGAGAAATAAAATCATGCGCGCGGTGATCTATTTTCACTGCCGCGGCCATGAAAAAAAATCACGGAGTCCGAGAATTCATATCTTAAATTCTGTGTCATTATTTCACGTAAAAATGGTCGATCTAAAATCAAGCGCTTCCGTAAACTAAGATCTCGCGATTTCTCTCCGTGTATGTTGAGTAAATAAATAAATCATTCGTTTGTAGTTTCTCTATTTTTCGCATCAATTCTTTCAATATTTTAACATAATTTATTTTCATACTTATTTTCTTATGACGATTTTCCATAATCATTTTTCTAGAATCGTCAAAAAATCATAAGAAATTCATTATACGAAAATCATTATGGACCTATACTGAATTTCCTATGATATTTTTGGAAACATTTGCGTTAGAAGTTCGATTTCTCGTGCTTGCATAGCAGACGCGAAGACCCCAATTTACACACCAAGTGGAAGAAGTTCTTCGCGCACGCTTGAACCGTGTGCGAAGTAAATCGGCCACTTCTTCGCACACGGCTGATAGCCAATCAAAAAACAGCATTCATATTCAGCCACAGCGGGTGGCATTCGTACACGTTTATTCGCACGTTCGCATGGATCACTATTGATGGCTGTGCTTTTAAATGTACAATTTTAGGTTTGATATTCACTTGTTAAATATTTTCAGCTTGTTAAATATTACCACGTACTTACAACGAATAAATATTGGAGAGTAAAGTTGAAATGAGTTCGAAAAATATGAAACTAGTGATACTGATTGTGGAAATAATATATTTGTGTCTGACAAATGAAGTAAACTTTACTTTTTGTCAAATTAAAAACAGAAAATATCCCTGATATTTTTTTGACTGTTCGAAAAATACTCATATTTGTTTTTTTCTCGACCCCGCCATGGTTTCACACTGGATTCCACCGGGGCTTCACCCCTGAGCCCCGTCAAAGGTTCGCCCTTGAACCCCGATTCAACTAATTTTTGGAATCCAACTTCTCACGAATAGTTTCAAAAAATAGTATGGGTGATGCGTAAGCGTGGGTGATTCTCGACTCGTGTCATACACTGAAAAAAATCTATTTCGATTTTCGTACTCGGTCTCGGTATGGCTTGGTACAGTTTACGTATGATCCGGTAATATCTTCACACGGCTAAAAAGAGAAACTCATACACCGTGCTCGTACTCTTTTCATATCACTAGTTCCGGTACGAAAATCGAAACCAATTTTTTTCAGCATAAATAAATAAATGCCACCTTCGCTTCGCTCGGGCGGCAAACTTTACACTCGTGTCGAATCACCTACTTCGCGCACTTGTCACACAATATACTACTTTCGTGAAGGGGTATTACAAGATATTGTAAGAGATTGTATAGGATTGCATGAGATTACATGAGATTCCAAGGGATTGTATGCAGATTGCAGTGCATGGGATTGCACGCAATTTTATAGGGATTGCATGGGACTACAAGGGATTTTGAAAGATTACATGGAGCTACAAAGGATTGCACGAAATTGTATAGCGATCGCTCGAGATTTTAGATATTGCATGGGATTACACAAGATTGCAGAGAGAGTGTACATCAGTTTGCAGGAGTAATCAGCCACTCGAAATATTTATTGGGCACCCTGGTCATCATATTAAGTGAAAATTTGACAAAGTAGAAATCATCCTCTATGAGGAAGCAGTAAATAAATATCAGAGGAAGTTATTAAAGAAAAATGTGAAACTTGGAGTAAAAAAAAAACTTACCCATTTAGCAACGGCTCCATTATCGCATCTAACCTTTGGTCTTCTTAGTACCTCAGATCCAACGAGATTAGTGGAAGCGACTGAATCTCTAGACGTTAATTCTATATAATGTAGAGTAACGCCGTTACTCTCAAGTTTATGAGTTGGTTGACATTGCAGCAGATCGGCTAAACTAACTTCGGTCACGACTCCCTTCGTGCCTCCAGAAATAATGCGAACTCTTTCATTCGACACTAAAACTTTAAGATTATCCGCTCCACTACGCAAACACTCGTAAGCTACGAAGAGTTCAGAATAGTCATGATTATTTATGCTATAGAGAAATTCTTGACCCTCGGCTTGCTGGTAATTATAAGGAGGTAGGAGACCCGCAGGACCGCTAGCGACTCGCGGTAGTCGATCTCGTTTTGGTATCACTCGATGAGCACTACAAAAGAAAACAATTCATTTAGTTTTTAACATACAGGGTGGCCGCTAAAATGCAAGACAAAAATTCCCAGTCACAGAGATCACAGTGCAAGACAAGCTCAAAAAAGACAAAATAGGGCGATTTTCTTCACGAAAAAGGGGAAATATAGGGAAAAGATTAAACAAGATGTTTTTTGGGTGGGCAGACTCAGGCCGTGAACCGCCATCTACCCACTGACGCGTCTTATCACCTGGTTTCATTTCATCTGGGCTAACTCCACGTTCCGGTCCGCAATTACCGCAGCGATGTCGTCCGCGTATCCTACATGAGATGTTCTCAGGCCCGGCCCTAATATGGATCCCTGTGCATCCCCGGCGGTGATCTCTTTTCTGCGAGCCCCTTCCATTATGTCATACAGGAGCACTCTCTCTTCCAGAAGGCCCTTCACCATTCGGAAAAGGTACAGCGGCACTCAGAAGTTGTGCTCGAGTGCACGCAATATAGCTGTCCACCTGACTGAGTTAAAAGCATTTTTCACGTCCAGCGTGACTAGAAAAAGGATTCAGTGGGTGTAGCAGCTTGTACCGGTGCTTTCAAGCGAGGCTTTAGCAGTTTTTCCACCAATTTCCCAACAATGTCAAGCATACATAGGGGTTTGTATGCTTTGATCTCTTGGGGAATTCGGGTCTCCCTTTCCCTTGCTGATGAGTACAAGCCGCTGCGCTTTCCCCTACTTTGGGAAAATCCTCGCCTTCAAACAGCTGTTGTATATCTGTAAGAGCAACTGCAGGCTGCCATGCACTGCTGCTTTCAGTGCTTCCGGTGGTATTCCATCCGGACCTGGTGCCTTTCTGGTTTGCATTGACTTCGCGGCTTGCTCTAGTTCCTTCTCCGTGAAGGGCGATATTTCAAAGCTTGCCTCCTCGCTTCTGTTTTGGTGCGTGAGGCATGGTCCGTTTATGATATTTGCCTTCGTTTCATCACCCCATGTGCCGACTGGTACCAGGATTCCAAGTTTGCGTGTAACAATCTCGTACCCAAGCCTCCAGAGTTCACTGTCCACTTCTTGACAGAGGTTATTCCATCCAGATCTTTCGCTTTGCCTAGTAGCATTTCGGAATTGCTACTTCGCTGCTTTAAGCTCTGCCATTCTGATGTTCGCTTCCATTGGGCGTTTTTTCCTCGTTCGTTGAGATTTACGCCGTAAGCGTAGGCACTCTTTTCTGAGTCACACAATGTCCTCGTTCCACTAGTTATCCGGTCCTCGATTATTTCGTGGTTTCCTTCCGGGCATAGCTGCCTCACGCCCTCGGTGAATGAGGCTCATCGTAACCTCCACTAGGGATTCAGCGTCGTCTGTACTGTTACTGCATCGAAATTTCACGCCTCCTGATTTCTGTCTGCTCTCTATCACTCAGACCTTCGTCTAAGTGTTGGCGTATTCCCAGTCTTTAGGATTATTAGTCTCGTCCTAGCCGCCATCTCCATAACTCGTGTCCCTCTGGGGTTTGGTTTCGGCATGGCCCATTCCAGCGCTCTTGCATTAAAATCTCCAGCGACCGCCACTTCTCCTCCCATATTTTGGATAACTTTTTTCAAATCACCAACTTTGTTCCCGAAATTTTTTAGGGTCAAGTAGCAGCTCACATTCGTGATCTTGTTGCACTTAACCCAAACATATCCATGTTGGGATCCGTGACTGTCAACTGAAGTTTTTCAAAAGTCAGAAACCCAGATACCAGCAGTGCCCAATTTGTCCATGAAACATATAGGATCACTTCTGTCTCGGTACTGTATACTAAGTATCAGCACGTTCGCCTTCTTTTCGAACCTCAGCTGTATAAGAAGATCTTCTGCTGTTCTGCTCCGGTTTATGTTTCCCTGAAGAACATTGATCATATTGCCTTTCCTTTCGCTCAGTCCAACGACTGCCTAAACGCCGCGTAGCTACCCGATCCCGGAACATGCTTTAGTTCAGACCTGCCCAACAAGGGGAAATTCCCGAGCAAACCATATGGAGCGCTTCCATTTCCACTTCGTCCGAGGAGCTAGAGTAGGCTGCAGTAGTCGGAGAGTCGCGTGGTGGTCTCTCGTTGTAGTGACGTAACGTAGTCCCGAATATACGAAATATCTGTAGGGGTGCTTCCGTGGCGAATAACTTTTCAATGTGAAATTTAAATAGCAACTAGAATTTTGATTATTCTATCACAGTAATTTAACATTTATTTGCAACGGAGGTAATTGAAAATAAAAGGTGACACAGAATTTTTGTAGAATGGTTTAATTTTTAATATCACACGTTTGTAGAGAAATGTCAAATGATCCTTCTGAAGTATAAGAATATATTCACATTATGTACAAGGTAGAAAGATGAGTTATAAAAACCAAATGCCTGTGAATAATGTGAATATATTGCTACACTTAAACAAGTATCATTCAACAATTGTGTACAAAAGTGTTGAACGATTTTATTTTAAAAAAACACTTTGTCAACTATTATTTTTAATTATCTTTACTGAAAATAAATGTTAAAATACTGTAATACTGCAGCCTAATCTAGCTCTTCGGAAGAACTGGAGGTGGAAGCGCTCCACATGGTTTGGTCGGGAATTTTCCCTTGTTGGGCAGGTCTGCTTTTGATGTTCTGGCGGTTTGTCCATCTTAGTGCACAGAAGGCACTTGAGATACGCGGTGTACGCAATAGCCCTGTGTCCTGTCTGCCCGCATTTAAAGCATATGTTTATCAGATCCGGGCCTTTGCAGTTTGCCGGCTTGGTGCCAATATCCCCGACACTTAAAGCACCAAAACACTAGGATTCGTCTCCTGATTCGGTAGTTTACCCAATCTAGCTTCATGCGGACTGATTCCAGTAGCTCGCTCGCGGCTTGTTCGCTCACTTCGATCATAGCCAAGATTTGTCCTCTGTTATTTGGTTTAGTGACCGAGACTTTAAGCTCCCCTGCGGTCACTTATAGGTCTCGTTTCAAAGAATTTTCTACTTCCTCTTTGGCTGTATAGCTGTCCAGGCCTCTGATCCCTAAGATGGTTCTCGGCGTCCTATCCTATATCGTCCCCGTGCCCTCAGAGCTTCCTTTAATGCGCTGGAGAATTCATCGGGGATCTTCGAATCATTTGTCCATTTTCAACAGGATGTACCCGGCCCTGGTTTGTCGCATAGTCGTAACTATTGTCTGGGTGTCCTCTATGCCTTCTGCGGATTTTATCAGAACCGCTTACGCTCGCCGCTTCACGGGCTTTCTTGACCTTTCCTTTTGTTTCGAGATGGTTTCCTTTCTCCCGAGGTCTTTTCCCTCCGAATTCTTTTGCTGCAGGGTTTTCTTTCGATCCTCCTTATTTCTTTTCCCTTTCGCAGTTTGATAGTCTGTCGGTGTCATTGCCTCACATTTCCTCCTCTTTTCTATCAGAGTTGCAGCCTAGCTTTCCGCTGGACTGGACGCTAATTGCTTGTTCTTTGCAGCTACTTTCGGTGTACCTGAGCTATCTGTTCTATTCCTGTTTCGCACATGTGTCCAAAACAGACAATTTAAGCTATCTTGTGCCTTATTTTGAGCTTCTCGTTCACCGTTCGGCTTTTCTATCTTTTACTTAACTTTTGAGAATCCTTCTTGAAGACTATGCGCATGTTGTTTTGTCTATCCGACGCTTCTCCATTGTTTCCTTCTCATTTTCGTTGCTCTCTCCCTTTATTATGGTGTTAATTTTTTATGCATTTTTTGTACCAGGGTATCGTGCGTGGCGTAGCAGGGCCACTACCCTACGTGCTTTCAATAACATTGAAATTTTAAAATGGGCCCTAAATATATATTTTTTTCATGTAAATATGATCGAAGAATTTTATTTACGGTACATATAGAGTAATTTCAAAAATGATAAAATTTTGAAATGTGTATTTGGTGACAAAAAAAATTCATAACTTTATGGGAAAAAGAGGGAAGTTTTTCGAGAACAGGAGTAAGTAGGGGATTAAAAAAAAAAATTAACGCAGAGGGATAGGGGAAAAACTGATCTATGGGATTTAAATTAGATGTAAAATTGATTTTCACCTTCGGCTTGTTTCGCGAATAGCAGTCGCTGTTTCTGATGCAAGATCCAACACTCCAACAACTGGTTTCGTTACAGTACCCACCACACCTTTTCCCAATCCGGCGAAGAATCCCTATTATTAAACAAAGAACACATGAATATTCATAGTGGCAGTGAACACTGAATATATATCAGATCGCTTTTTTAGACTCACAGGAAATCCTTCGCTTGCCGCTCCATCGTAAGTTTGCTTCACAATACTCGTAACTCCACCCAAAATTCCAAAACCCAATCCTTTCAAGCCAGCAAGCAAATGATCACTACTTCCAGAAGTATTGGCACGAATTCTTTGTCGAGTTTCTTCGTGTCTTTCATCCATTATCACTCGACCTAGTCCATCGGATAAAGTTTCCGTCACTTTGGCTGCAGAATTGGAAAGCCCATGGGTCACGTTCTTGACTAAAGTTTTTACGTTGCCTTCTAAAATGAAACTAGAAACTCCTTCGGAAACATCGTTAACGAAACCAAGCGGGTTTCCGAGGAAGTCTACAGATCCGAGGATGACTGCAGCTTGCCACTTCAGCTCCTGAAACAGTTTTAATTAACTCATTTGAATTCAGGGTGGCCGTTTCAATACAAAAGACAAATTTTCGCTCATTTCCCGGTCATCAAAAAATAGTATTCTTGTCCAACCTGGACCGAAAGTATGCCTTATCGTGAATGTAAAGTGTACGCAAAGTGGCCTTTTTCCGCCTGGAGACGAAGCGGACGCAAAGTAGCTTTTTGCACCCGTTGCTTTAGTCCCCGGACGGAAAACGCTACTTTGAGCCCAATTTACATGCCCTTAAAGGCAATCTTTCGGTACAGGTTATGGACAAAAAATATCGTGTGTATCATGGGTGGACAAGTGACAATACACTATTAATGAACTAATTATTATATCAACAATTTTTTTAAACTAAAATGGATGTTATTACATTTTTTTACTAAAATTAAAGAAAGTAAGTAATTGCCGGTGAGGGCATTCAAAGTTAAGGAAGAAACCACAAGAAAGAATACGTACATCTTTATAGTGTTTTATGATGGAGTGCATCAAAAACTGTCTACTTTCGAAGGGATGCATCCTAATAAATGGTTCCAGATCAATAGTAGCATCCTCGAATTTGATTAACGTTAAGCCTAACTTTTTCTTGATCGCCTGGAGATGAGTTGGCAATTTCGTTGCTGTCAAAACGCTCAATTTAACCTACGAAAAATTGGAAATTGACGAAAAATGTAGTAACGTCTCGATCACTGTAAAATACAGAAACATCAACAAAGACAGATCTCACTCACTTGACTCGGTACGAGTTTCAAAGCTCCGAAATAGTATCGTTTCGCATGAGCGGCAGAAACATTAGAAATGAATTTTTGAGCATTGAAATCATTTTCATCGACAGGAACCTCGAGCTCAGATCTCCCAGCGCCAATAAAAGCTGCTACTTTTAAAATTAGCCTCTCCTCCAAATGTACGCACATCGGTTTGATGCTCACTACGAGATGTTTGTAAATCTCTGCGTTTTGATTTTTCGATGGTAATTTTTCAGCGGCGACATGAATAGCTGGTCTTGCATCATTCTCGCGAGTTGCTCGAGAAGTGTAGAGAACAGATGTACATTGTGCTTCAAAAAGCTGGTTGTCGACCTGAACGTCATCTATGCTGAGATTCAAATTTGTACTTACTGGAGTCATCATGAAGTCTAGAGTGATTCCCGCAAATCGAGAGAATATTAATTCCTCAGCAGGCCGGCGTGAAACGATGGATAATCCGAGACCGGCTTGCAAGCTGACATTCAGGTGTAGTTCTCGAGAATCTGGATTTTCTTCGAGGTTTGATTGAGTTGGGCGCTGGTTGATTGCTATGTTCAACCAGTCACGCTCTTCCAAGAGGGCAAATGTTCGTTTCTGAAAAAAGTAGACAAGCTTAGTTGATTCAGAATCAATTTATTCAGATTATTCCATTTTTCAAATCGACAAAAAGTAATAATCCAAACAATCACACGTTTATAAAAATTGTTGATTTCATAAACATCCTTTGAACAATAATTAAACAAAAAGCAGATATCTTTTGATAAATTGACGTAAATATTGATGCCTCAATTAAAAGAAATCTTAACGATATTCATAACCAACCTGTAGATTGGAATAAATCCGTAGGATCGGAGAAACAAATTAAATTTCTTTCAACCTACGACCACGACTTTCAACCCATCTCTCTCACGATCCTCAACCAACCCATCTCTCTCAACATCCTCTCCATATAATAGGATCAGAGTAAAGGAGTAAAAAAGGAGTAAAAAAAATAATACAATAGTGGGAGCGCTTTTTTCAAAATTTGAAACTTTCATTCAAAGAAAATTTGTTTAAATAAAAAATTTTAGTTACTCAGGGATTGCTAAGTCTGAAAAATAGAGTGAAAAAGGTCTTACTAAAAATGCTTTAAAATTATAACTGTTAAATCCACAAAGGTTTCTATATTCCTTTAGTGCAAAAGGTTATTGAAAAATAACATTACTGAACTTTTTTTTTTGCACAATTTTCTTTTCGGATGATGTTCGGACATTTATAAAATGAAATTTAAAAAATCGAGTATTTTAGCTTTTTTTCAAAAATCAATTTATTTTTTTTCAATTTTTGGATTTTAAATATGATATGCTTCTTTTTGTTTAAAAACTGAGTAGAAAAATATCGTAAAATTATATTTCAAAACTAGAACTATAAAATCTACACGGGTTTTTGATGCATATTTCAAAAGGCCCTTTTATCAGAAAAAGTTGTTGGAACGTTATTTTACTCACAGTCTTATCACGAGGTTGTAATTAAATGATGCTTGTTTAATTTAGAAAAAAAAATTAAATTGAAACATAAAAGTTTAACAAGGGTCGACCGTGGCACCTTTAGTCAAGACTGCATCTTAAATTTTTGTTCACAGAAGTTTACTATATTTGTTTGACCAGAATCAAAAAATTGTGCAACAATTTATGAAGCCGATCTTTTTATAATTTCTAGGGTGATGTTATAAATAAAAAAATGCAAAAAGTTTTATATTTGACTTATAGAGTATTCCATCATTACGTCACACTCAGTCGATAATGTCAAATGAACCGCCGCATCGAAAAAAAGGGTATAAAATTTCTTGGTCTCAGCACAAGCGGATCCTGACAATGTAAAAATTACAATTATAGAAATATTTTTTGATATTATCCAAGTAAATAAAGTACTCTATGTAAATTTCCAAAAATAAAAGTGTAAACAAATTTACAAAAGCGATGAGAGGCTACTGCGCTCGGATCATGCAATTTTATATCCCCTTCCACGAAGCGGCGGTTCATTAATATAGTACGACGATATCATGTGGTGGAATCTAAAGCAAGGTTTACATGGAGTTTCGGTGGTTTATCGTTTTCAGTACGTAAGTGGTGAGAAAATTGTGCTATATTTTTGCTTTTCAATTTTATATGACATTTTTTATTTTTTTCAACTGCTGATTAGTATTTGATCACTATATTTTCTCGATTGGAGATTTCGCAATTTGACATGAAAAAATATAATACGAAAATTTGAGGTTCGAGTACGTTAGGTTCATGGCTGCCATGATTCTCGCGTATGGAACCCTGGGCACTTCAACCTCAAAATTTGGATATTATATTATTTTCTGAGATATTTAAGACATAAATAGACCAACTGCCAATTCACAGTTACAAAAAATGTTTATACTTTAAAAGCAGAAAGATAGCACAATTTTCTCACCAGTTAAGCACTGAAAACGATATTTTGCTGAAACTTCATATAAGCAATGCTTTACATTCCACCACATGACATCGTTCTACTATATTTGACATTATCGACTGAGTGTGACGTATTGACAGAATACTCTATTCTCCAATCTCCATACTTGTCGGACTCAGGTGTTTTTTTCTAGGATTATTTTCAACGTCGTTTCATTAAAATATCTTCTTTCTTATTTGTACCGTTAACTCAATAATAAACCTAACCCAATGAAAGAGGACGAGTCAGTGCAGAAATAGTTTAATGTTGAGTTCTCATTCGGATTTTGGCGTTGTCAAAAATCAAAATGTGAGATGGCACGAATTATTCTTCATTAGGCACATGGTAAAATAATCATTTTCAAAATTGAATTCCTCATGAATTAATACCATTAGAGTGTCTGAAACTTTCACAGAAAACGTATTTCATATTCCTTTATGATATATTTCAAATTTAGTTTCTGAAGTACGGCTACCTAGTCACGCTCAACCCTGCTTAAAATTTTGAAAAAAAATTTGTATTTGGATTTTTTTGTTATGAAGAATATTTGTATGGCATCAGAAACCAATATCCAATAAATATCATCTTCAACGACCTTTTGGTCGTTAAAGTTGGTGGAGACTCACTGGTGATCGGATAAAGAATTAAAATTCTTTCAAACCAATCTTTCTTACGATCCTCTACGTAGGATCGAAGCAAGAATTGAAATTCTCCTGAACAAATCTTTCTCATGATACTCCCAGTAGGATCGAAGAAAACATTACAATCCTTTTAAACCACTCTTTCTCACGATCCTCTCCGTAGGATCGGAGCAAGTATTTATTCTTGCTAAACAAATCTTTCTCACGATATTCCTCGTAGGATCGGAGAAGAAAATTGAACTTTCTTTAAATGAAGCTTTCGCGCGATCCTCTCCGTAGGATCGAAGAAAGAGTTAAAATTCTCCTAAACAAATCTTTCTCATGATACTCCCCGAAAGATCGGAGAAAACATAAATATTCTTTTAAGCCACTCTCTCACGAATCTATCTACTCTTTCCTATTCACGGATTAATTCCGTTCCCGTGAAATTGATCAATTTAAATTGTTGTCTAACAATTTCTAATCGTTTCAACTTTGATATTGTTGTTTAAAAAAAGTATAAAAGTGGTTTCATGGGGCTAATGACATCCAGCCAGACCAAAACGGAAGTCTCTACCCATTTTTGACCATTTAAAGAGATACGAAACTATAGAAATTTATAATTATAAAATATTTACTCTTTCTTTTATGTCAAGAATTTGCAGCACTCGAGTAGGTCCATCAGTCGTTACTCTGATGGACAAAAATCCAGAACCGGGTCTCAATCTTTGTCTGCTCACACGCTGTTCAATCGGAGGAGGACTGCAATGCGTTTCAGGCCCCAATACTGCCTCACTCCCTGAAAAACAAATGAATTATTATCCTTAAAAGTAGTCCAGAGAAACTAAATGATATTTGAAAAAACGATAAGGTCTTGGAGCAAAACAGACCGCCTATTAAAAATATTTAAACTTTTACAAATGTTTCGCTACATTTAAAAAAATAATTAATGTAATAAAAAGTTGATTTCTATTAAAAAAGAGTATTGTTTAATATATTTTAATATAATTTATAATTTATTTGGGATCTGCAATTTAGCAGCAATTTCAATTTTGAGAAAATAAACCGTTCTTTTTCCTGACTTCTATGATATCAACGATGTGAGAAAATAAGCATAATTAGTATTAGGTATAATTTGATAAAAATGCAACTTTTCATTGCACGTTCCGAAACTATACGTACACATTTGCCAACGGGCGACACTGCCGCCTGTAACATTTACAACTGATTTAAGTTCACTGATTGAGAATATACGTTAGGCTGGTCCAAAAAAAGGCTTTTTTTTCTGAAATGGCTCTCCAACAAATTGTTCATTTTAGTGTCGAAATTTCCCCTGAATTTTGGTCGATTTAAAAAATATATCTTGAGGTCTCTCAATCCCATTTTTGCAAAAAATTGCTTTTTTAATTTTAATTGCCGCTTTTAATGGATCATTCTACTTTTGTATAAAATAGAATAAAATGTATGTATATTAAAGTAAAAGAGTATATTAACAACGAACATTTTAAAAAAAGAAGCATTTTTTTCAAAGATGGGCTTGAGAGACTCTTAGATATATTTTTTTAATTCTACCAAAATTCAGCCCTGAATTTTGGTAGAAATTCCTCTTTATCAAAATGTCCCCTAGGACATTCAAAAGGAATAATTTGTAGGGGAGCCATCTTAGAAAAAAAAAATAAAGCTTTGTTTACTACCCTAATATACCTACATGAAAATATGTATGAACTAGAATACTAGTTCAAGTTGATAGAAAATTATGAAATAATATATTACGAATTTTAAATCAAATTTAAAAAGAACTCCTTATTTATAGCAACAAAATGCAAATAATATAAAGTGAACATGGAACGAAATAAAAATGAATGATAGATTGATTGAAGAAATATTCAGCAAAATATATCAAAAACTTCTCAAGACTTTAATAAATGCAAAGAATTAAAAATTCATCAAATTATTCACATTCCTTTAATCAAATACGCTTAGAATAGTAAAAATAGTGTTTGATAATTCTTGAAATAAAAAGATTAGCGACATGCAAAGTATGTTTTTCAGCAGAGGAATATTTGAGTGAAATCCAACCTTCGTTAAGTCCCATAAAACCGTCTTTTGACTGAACACACATATTTCTGTGTGCGCAGCATAATCTTCCATCATCAGTGAATCTCCAGGTTTGAGTAGACTTTCTTCTTGGATCTGGTCTTCGTAATGCAAGCGCGCAATACGTGAATGGTTGAGGAGCTGTTCCGGCAATATCCAAAACCAAAACTGTGTCAGGTGCTCTTGTAAGTTTGTCACGTGGAGGACTAGAACCTGATTAATTCGAAAATAATTAATAAATATTCTATATCCTCAAATATCGTTCGTTTTTAACTTTACAATGACTACATGTAACTTTTTAACTTTTAAAATGTTATAATTGTGATTGGGTTGAATTTTTTGACTAGTCTGCCGAATTTTTCTTTTTCTTTTTTGTTTGTTTTATGCACTAAAAATATAAAAAATGGTTTTGGCAACACTTCCTGTACCTATAACAAAGATTTTTGCGATAAACAAGAACTTATGAATTTATGTTATTATAAATTTTACCTTCGTGTTGAATTTGTCCACTCCCAGTCATTCTCCACAGTTGCGATCTTGCTCCGTATTGTTTTCTTCGCAAAGCGACCCAGCCTCCAGGCCCAGCTTCTAAGACTAATCTTTGAGTTTCTACATCTAATGGGTCCAGGCTGTTCTCACTTGTTCCTAGGTCCCCATCATCTTTAAACGTTCCTGCTCAACAAAAAAACCCCTTTGCACTAAACTAAAAACAGACTTTTTTCTTGAATTTAAAAAATAAATTTGCATTCCATAAATCGATGGGTGCAAATAAGACTATGTCATCATTTGCCTTGATATTGTCCAGACAATGTAACAAAAGAAATTCCAAGTCTTTTAATATCAGAATCAAATGATGACGTAGTCTTATTTGCATCATCGAAATTACGAGTCCGTGAGATGCCTATACAAGACAGGCCTCCCCAGAGCATCATCTCCCAAAAAAGAAGTAGTCGTCGCCGGTCATGTCTTCCCACTCGCTTGAGGCTTCTCTGGGCATCCCTTCCCAAAATTCATATTCCCCTAATAAGAGGCTAACCAGGGCATTCATACCCACAAAATAAACACCCACCCGGGCAAGTTTTCCAACCGAGGCTGCCAAATATGCCTGCGGGCACGTCTCCCCAGAGCATCAATCCACAGCCAAGCGTGAGAGTACTCAAGTTTTTGACACCTTATATATGACTTCCTAAAGTATAGAATGAATAAACCACTTCGGTTTCAGGCTATATCACGTAGGCCTCCCTCGGAAATCACTCCCCAAAGCCAAAAAATCCCAAGTGCCTGTCTGGCAACATCGGACAGGTCTTCCCACAGGGTGACAGTTTCGGGAATTACTCCCCAAATAAGTGTGATCCAAAAGAGGATCCTCGATCACATTTGAAAAATCCCCTTACCCTTATAACCTGGAAAGGGAGACGAATGTGACAGAGCGAGGGGGAGTTCAGTCATAACCTTACCCAGTTACATTCGCGACGTTACCAGACAGGCACTTAGCGTTTGTTAGCTTTGGAGATTGATGCCCGAAACTGCCACCCTGTGGGAAGACCTGCCCGATGTTCCAAGGCAGGTACTTTTTTTGTAGAGGAAGTAAGAATGCACTTACGCACAGATTGTGTGACTCAACCGAAGTCCCCGGAAGATGATCGGTCCGAGGCTTGTCCTTCCTAGCGGCCCTGACCAAAGCAGCCTCGCGGGCTCGCACATCTCTACAAAAGCCTTTGGCTTCCCCCAAAAGGCATCTTCGTCAAGCTGACTTTAATTTCTCCAATCTCCCCGAAGAATCTTTTTTGAGGCATCCTTCACGCCTTCTTCTTTCATCGTCATGTCCAGGTTCAAGACCTCAACCACGGTGCGAGAAACGAGCTCGCGTACGTTCCCCTCCAAGCCGACAGCCTCCCTGATAGCAGAGGTCAGTTTCATCCTGCCCCCTGCTTCGGCACCTACTTCTATGATGATTTCTCCTTTCTGTATTGCCAATAAACCGCGACTGCTCATTAAGTTGTGTAACCATATTTAGCGGAAACCCTCGGTCTCTATACGCAACCCGAGGACGCACCCGGTAGCCTGATCAAAATACCCGGGGCCAGGCAGGCGTTTGCCTTTGGGGAGTGATTTCCGGAAGAGACATGCCTCAAGGTAACATGAACCCGAGTACTCTTACGCTTGACTGTGGATTGATGCCCTCAGGGGAAATGCTCGCAGGCGTCTTTGGCAGCCTCGGTGGGAGGACTTGCTCGGAGGGGCTTCATTTTGTGGGTATGGATGCCCTGGTTAGGCTCTTATAAGAGGACTTTGAATTTCACTTTTGGAGAGGGATGCCCAGAGAAGCCTCAAGCGAGTGCAAAGAAATGACCGGCGACAACCAGCTTTTGAGGGAGATGATGTCCTGGGGGCAAGTACCATGGGGAGCCTTCTTCTGGGGAGGAATGCATGGTGCAGGCTTGTCTTGTCCCCATAAATTACCTGTGAAGGCAATATAAATAAAGTTCTCGTAGGTCAGTCCTCTGCATTCACCGAGTAAATTCAAATCGTAAGAAGCTGAAACTCCTCCTGGAGCGGTAACTGATAGTTCCGCAGCTAAAGTTGGTTCGTCAAGTGCATAAGGAACTGATGAGTGAGGTCTCACTGTCCACTGCAGGCTGTCGGGTACTGAATTCTAAAATGTGAATTAAAAATGTTCAATCCTCATTTTGTCATCAAATAATTTCACTAAGTTAAAGAGTTATTGATCCTTTGTGTTAAAAAGACGTAGAAACATCAACACACCTGATTGATAAAGAGTGGAACTTCCGAAAAATTATCCACCCTGATTGGAGGCGGCATCGTATCGGCATCAGTGAAGACGATAAAATAGGTACTCTCCTGAAGAACGACATCCACTCTCAGAAAATACATCTTGCCTCCTGCGTCCCTCACATTAATAGTAAGAGAATGATTTCCCTGGATAACAATTCCACCTGACCACATGCAATGTGGAACTTCCATAATTCTGACACAAAGTAGCTGATCTTTATCCAATCTTGGCCAGTGAAAGGGCATATGGCAATCAGGCATGGCTGTGATATAAGTCGCTTGAGCATCTGGATGACTAATCGTAGTCGTGAAACTCTTCTGAGCCAGTT
Source organism: Melikaiella ostensackeni (assembly GCA_032362435.1). Classification (NCBI taxonomy): domain Eukaryota; kingdom Metazoa; phylum Arthropoda; class Insecta; order Hymenoptera; family Cynipidae; genus Melikaiella; species Melikaiella ostensackeni. The sequence goes on from JAUMHM010000078.1 coordinate 1,436,855, forward strand.
CTAAAGTACAAGAAGACCTATTATGAAGTTGGTACCTTGGTGAGAGAGTGACAACAGTTGTCGCGCTGTATCTTCCTCTTGCAGCTCGAGCAGCCACCCCAATTAAATAAACAATATCAGGTCTACCATCTCGTAAAGTAACTCTCAACCTATGAACTTGAACTCCAAGTTGTAGATGAAAGTGCTGAGACCATTGTGGAATTCCATTCGGATGAACACCAGTCCCGACTCGCACAGAGAGGGTCCTTGAAGCTTCTTCATCACTAAAAGAAAATAGCAAGGGAGCCACCATTCTCGCCTTCTCATGCTCTTCAAATTGTCCAGCAAATTCCACTCCTACCCCTTCCTGTCTAAATACGAGAGGCAACCCCGTTTTGTTAATAATCCAGTAAGGAGAGGTGATGTTTATTCTCAAAGCTGATCCTTTTTCCACGATAACAGCTGCTTGGAGGAATAAAATCCGTCCTGCAGAATCCGATAAGCGAATCCGACCAGTGAAAGAGTTGCTGTTCTGAGGCAGGAGCAAAAACCCCGCTCCTGGATATCCATCCAACTGGACTTTTATTTCCAATTGCTCTTCCAGATTCGAAGAGTGCAAATCAGCAGTTCCTCCAGGTAGAATTCGACCGCAAGTCCCAGCGCTGTAGAAAAGTTCGTGTGGAAGCAAATTTGTTATAGTGATTGGAGCTAAAATTGTTATTTTGTGTCCTGGTATTGTTTGACTAATGTCAGGAGGATAATTGTCTCTTCTTATTGCAATGGACATTCTAAAGATATCATCCTTGTTGGTCCGACAAATAGCGGGAATTTCGATGACTTCCAATGGTTTTTTTACCATCGTCCAATCGATCGGTTGAGTGCAATACTGAAAAGAGTTGTTAGGATGGACGGGTTTCAGGCTCATCAGCACGCCAATGTAGGTGATTGGTATTGAAATTTGAGATTCAGCTGGCACCTGAAGAATTTTTCCACTCATGGATTGCACAGGATAGAAGCCGAAATTGAGTGCATTTTCGAGTTTGATGTCGAGAGTGTACCCCAACTTGTTGATAATTTGCAGAGCAGAGCGAACTGTTACGAGTTTTCTGGCAGAGCCTTCTAGTTCTATGTTGAAGATCAATCTGGTTTTCGAAGTCAGTTTGGAACCTTTGATATCTGCATGTGCATACCTAAACAGGAGTAAGAAAATTACAAAAACAGTTGCATGGAATTTCGAAAACAGTCCTAAACAAGTGGTATAACATTCTTGAAGATAATGTGAAAAACGCAGTATCAAACACTGAATGACTGAAATAATAACTCTAATTATTTAGGAATATTGATTACATAATACTTATTGAATTTCAAATATTCTTTGTACAATCGAAATAAACTTTAAAGTTTACGCATTCTTTTAAGAATAGTCATTCAGCTTAAAGGATTCCAACTCTGGGCTTAAAATATTTCTATCTGAATTGTTAAACTTGTCAACTAGGATTATTTTCAAATGGGAGAAGTTTATACTTACAATAATTTTTAACTTATGTTACCTTAAAATTTGTACTGATTTTTACTTTACTTTTGTACTGATTCACGCAATTAGAAACTGTCTAATTTCAAACGATATCAGTTAAAAATTGTCTAATTATATGTGACCTGTCGCGAAGAAAGGGACCTTAGTCGGAAAAAATCGATTTTCGAGTTTTTTTCACTATTAAATATTTATTAAGTTGCTCTTTCTAATGAACAAAACGAAAAAATTCTAAAAAAAATTTCTGCCTTACAACTAAGCGGCATAGCGACTTTTCATTCATAGATTTTACGTTGTTCGCAGCTATTTCAAACGCTCGCCCTGAAAAATCTTGCCTTTCCGGATAAGGTCCGTTTCTTGTATGTTAGGACCTAAGTTTGATAACTTATGAGTTGTGAGTTTCGAATATTGTTTATAGCTCAATTTATATCTTAAGCCTTTGAACAGTTTCAGTTTGCACATTTTTCCCAAAATCGAAATAGCTTCTCGAAATCTGTGTAAGTTTTATGATTTTATGGTTTTATGTTTTTATCATATTGTCATTGCATGGCATCTGTCTAACCCATCGAGGGTTCAGCGTCTGGTTCTAGAGACTAGCCTCTAGCCTATATTTCTTTACGTTCTACTTTATTTTATTGAATATATTATGATTTTATCTAATCAAATGTATTTAATTTTATGTTTTTTATGTTTATATTTTATGTTTTATTTATTTTTGTGTATACATTATATGCGTATATGTATTCTATGTGATAGCTGAATAGCATAATGTTGTTTGTCTTATGAACACGCTGTATTCATATGTCACATGTTTAATGCGTTAAACTAAAAAAATATAACTTTTCATGAAGTAGGAAATCAAGTACTAAACAACGTACAAAAGAAGGTCCTTTGGTACGTCCTTTTGTACGTCCTATAGTACGTAATTTGTTACGTACTTTCGAACGTACATTTGAACATACTTTTATTCGTCCTCTTATACGTCCTTTTGTACGTCCACTTTTTCAAGTAGCATAAAGACAAGGGCGACACTCAGCAATCAGTGCGTATTCTCAACATTCTAGACCGAAAACGTGCTCAAAGTTTCGTCATTTGGTGATACAGAAACAAAAGTTACGAGATTTGTGATACGCATTTATATCGATTTCTGAATTTTCTAGTGTTTAAAATTTTTCAATTCAGTGCAGTGACGCCGTTACCGTAGCCTCTCGTGCTCACAGTAATGCATATGTTGTCAGTGTTTATGCACACGCATTCGTGTTTCATGCATCTAACACTTCAAAAATAATAAAAAATTCTTTTAGATTTGATGGATTTTATACCAATTTTCAGGTTTTGCAGGTTTTATTTAATAATTTGAATTGCAGTCTCTAGTTTCTTACTCTCACAAATATATATGTAGGCAGGAGATGGAAAAAAAATAAAAAATTTTACCCTCTAGTATAATTAGTTAACAATCTGAGATAATCAAGCTGACACCCTGGAATGGTAAAGCTGAACACCCATTTTTGACACTCCGCGGATATTAAGTTACACCATCTAGAAGGTTCTCCTATAGTTAAACCTCCAGTTCAGTCAAATTTCACATTTCAGATAGTCAAGTCGGTTCTATAGATAGTCGGTTCAGCGATTCGAATTGAAATGTTTCAATTTTCAACTCATCAGAGGAAAAACTGAGGGAAAATAAATCTAAAATGGCAGTTCATGTGTGCAAGGGTATTTGGAATTGATGACTTTTGACAAGCAGCGAAGAGAATGTCTCGGATGCTCATATCCGACAGGGAATAAAGCTTAACGGTCGTTCTCAAGATTCCGAGTTCCCTAGAATGGAAACGGCCGTATGGTTTACGCAGCGACGATAAAGAGACACGAAAGTATCAAAAAGCCTTTAAAGATTTAGAAAGAGATCTGAGAAAACGATCATAGATATAAAATTAAATTCCTCTTCTGCCAAAATATCACCGACGTTGCTAGAAAGCCTACTCACAGAAGCTACACAAAATTATTAAATAATAACAAGGTGTCTACTTAAATCCTGGAAAAAAGTTCCCTGACGATTCCAGGTTTTTCCAGGTATTTCTAGAATTTTCCATACGTAATTTTTCTTATTAAGGAGCCATTCAAGTAAGTACTGCATTTTTTAAAACAATCGACCCTACACCCTTTCAAATTCAAAGCATTACATAATACTTGAATAACCCAAATTTATTATCCTCTTGTGAATAATGGTTGAATTTTAAGTAATTAACATTAAAAATCGTAATATGTACACAATTTCGCGAGTTTATCATAAATAATATTTTTTCAGTCCTTGAAAATATCTAAACGGGTAAAATAATTACTTTTTGAGTTGAGAATTCAAATTTTCGGGTTAAAAGTTCCACTGTTTTGTGAAAAATTCGTATTTTTAGATTGAAATTTCGACGGTTTAGTAGAAAATTCAACAATTTAGTTGGAAATTTATTTATTTGGTTGAAAATTAACTTTTTTGTTGTAAATTCACATTTCCGGGTTGGAAATTCAATTCTCTTCTTGAAAATTCGTCTTTTTGGATTAAGGCTTCATCTCTTTTGGTAGAAATTTCATCTCTTTTGTTGAAAATGCAACTATTTTGTTGAAAATTCATCTATTTGGCTAAAAATTAAATTTTTTGTTGAAAATTCATATTTTTGGGTTAAGAAT
>JAUMHM010000078.1:1462755-1474787 GCA_032362435.1 Melikaiella ostensackeni
AAAGGAGAACCTATATTTTTTATTGCAGATTCAGATTCTCCATTAAAAAATACGTAAGCTTCATTCGAAAATTTTTTTCCGATTCACGCTAGATGGTGATGCATTTACGGGTTGAAGTCGCGCAAGCACAGGCGCAACCGAGGGTTGTTCACGGGGGGGGGGGGGAAGGAATGTGGATGCGACTCCTGCATTCCCATTTGAAATTTCAAAGTTACCCCCCATCCCGCCCCCGGGAGTGGGGGGTGAAGTACATTTTTGCGGGGTTAGATGCGTATTTCTTGAGATATTTCGATGTCTCAAGATAAAAAAAACACCCTGTATAGTCCTGGCGCTGACTATGGTTTCGTTTAAAATAAGAGGTCCGACAGTAAAATTCGTACGAATAATCACCATCACACACTTTTTATCCATCAACGTATGGTTTATAGGAATTCGTACTAAAAACATCAAATCGTTCGTCAATAACAATTTTTACAATAACAAAATGACGAAAATTACAGAAATATCTTATTTTTCTTATTTTTACTACAAAAATAGGTTTTATTTATTATAAATTAATTATGTTTATGAAGAAAATTTTGACTAAAATTAAGCTAGGAGAGAGAAAAAGAGAGAGAGGGGGGGGAAGGGAGAGAGAGTGCATAGTCCATAAGATTTGTTATAACAATCTCATTTTTTTAGTTTCTAGAATGATTCCACCGGTGGCATGTTAACTCAGCTCTCCAAATCTTCACCCGAAATAAGAATCTACCAACTCACACCAAATTAATGATTTCTCCTCAAACTGAAACATTCCAACGCTGATAACTCCCAGAAAAAAATGCCTGAATACGAATCACCAAACGTGCAATCCATCGATATTGACTTTCGAAAAGTAAAATGTACTTTCAGTCAATTCACAGGCTTTCGAAGTCGGAAAAAGCGCATTCTCCACGGCGTGAGTGGTTTATTCAAATCTGGGGAATTAACAGCAGTAATGGGTCCATCTGGTTCCGGAAAAACCACCTTGCTCAACACCTTAACAGGTTTTCAAAGGAACTTCGATGGCAAGATAATTTACCGCACCGAAAATGACGAGCTAAGTTGGAAAAGCTTCAAAAAGTACTCTCGCTACATCCAACAAGAAGATGCCCTTCACGCATTTTTCACAGTTCAGGAAACAATGTCCTTCGCGGCAGAACTAAAACTCAATAGGAATCTGAGTAGCATCGCTAAACAGAAAATAATGGATGAAGTATTAAACTCTTTGGATTTGATAAAGACCAAAGAGACACTTTGTGGCAATCTAAGTGGAGGGCAAAGAAAGAGGTTTAGTATTGCTCTAGAGCTGATCAATGATCCTCTAGTAATTTTTCTGGATGAGCCAACAACTGGATTAGATATTGTGGCAGCGATCCAGTGTGCAACAGTTTTGAAAAATTTAGCAAGGAAGAATAGAACTATTGTTTGTACTATTCATCAACCTAGTACTGCTATTTATGAACTGTTTGACCATGTTTATCTTATTGCTGATGGGCGTTCTGTCTACCAAGGAGATCCTATGCAGATAATGAGTTTCTTTAGCAGTGTTGGCTTAACTTGCCCGAAATACCACAATCCTGCAGACTACGCGATGGAGGTGATGAAATCTATATATACTTATCTCCTATCTAGCATTTTCCTTTTTCGCTTTTTCAAATGTCTTAACAAAATCACACACACTCTTGTTGCCTGCTCTACCATTTAAGACTTCTTCAATTTCCAAATTTCGTCCATCTAGTAATTCGCAGTCTCTAATTAAATTATCCTGAGTACCTTTTTCTCTTTTACACAAACCGCATACTTGACTTTCGACGTCTAACCAATATCTACATTTTCCTTCTAAATCGCTACATTTCGCCCTAGCTATTAGTTTGATACTTTCTTTGTTTTCTACTTTACAAAAGTATTTTGCTCTACCGCCAGTGTTAACTAGTTTATACCTACTATTATACCTAGATTCTTGTATTTCACCTAACTGAGTCTGTCTTTGTACTTCGTAATTTGTCTTCTTTAACACTTCTTTTACATAAGCTCTCGTTTCTTTCAATATTTCGAAACCCTCTTGGCTATAATCACACCATCTAAGATATTGCTCTTTTCTTGAACGCTTCTCGTCTTCAGCTTTCCCCTAGTTTTTTCTTTTAAACATTCTCTTACTATCCTGCTTCTTGCGGAGCTTTCTATTTCTTCTTCAAGTTTTATTACCTTCCCCCTAGTTTCACTCAAAGTTTATAGATTTTTGTTTCTTGCTGATAAAATAATAGACATTAGTATCAAACACACATTTATTCGGCATATCACCTTCTCCTGAAGCTTTTTTCCTTTTAAATTTCTTTTTCTTCGTCGCTAAGATCGGATTCGTCTTTCTGTAGTATATACCTTTCCCTGAAGTTGTTGTATGAGATTCCGTTCATTGTAAGTGGTCTATAAAGTGATCTTTCCAATCCTCCATCTTTGTTTCACTACTTATGCTACATTTTATCTTCCTTTGTTTGCATATGTACTTCCAAATATCTTTCTCAGTTTTTGCACTTTTGATCTCTTCTAAGTCATCATCCTTCTTTTTCTTTTATATACTGTTTCAAGTAAACGTCAGCACTTATTTTTTCTTTATATTCGCTCTTACTTTCGTCGTCACGTATCACAATCTCCTTCTCTGGTACCTTTTGGCTACACTGATTTGTTCTATCAAATTCTGATTTCAATATACACCCCATTAGTTGATGATCTGACTCTATTCTCTTAATTATTTTGAAATCTTCTATCTTATTCAAACCTTCATAGTTAGTTATAGAGTAATGAATTACTGATGACACCCTTCCCTTCTCCTTACCCGAGTTACCGACATACGTAAATTCTTCTTGACTATCACCTACTACGTTGCCATTTAATATACACCATCCTTTACCGTCAACTAATTTTATTAACTTATTTCCTTCTGTATTGGATACCTCATATTCAGATGCTCTTTTGACTTCTTCATCTTCTGGTCATCTATATATTGCTCCTTTCATGCACAGAAAAGCGCCGATTCTCAAAAGTACGCCGATTCGGGGTTGTTTTGAGTTGCAACAAAAATGAGATACCGATAAATGAGAATGCAGCTATGTTCATGTTACGGTTTCAGACTTGAAGTATTCTCATTTTAAGAAAAAAATCTCATTTCGAGAACATAACAAATGAGCTGCAACAAAAATGATACCACTGTTTTTCTGTGTACCCGTTCTTGTATTAAAATCTCCTCCAATTACTGAGTTTTTATTTCCCTTATCCTCAAATTCTTCCTGCAGTTTAGTTGCCATATCTTTAATCTTATCTTTGCAGTATATTGTTCAGATGTTCCATGTTTCGTTTCCAAGTAGAATTTTTCTGCCCAGAGCTCCTTCACAATCCATTGCTGCTCCTTCTATTTCTATTATTTCTCTCCTGGTTCCTGTAATGATACCACCACTTGCTCTTCCTTTCTTCTTTTTTCTTGTAGAAAATTGGCATACCCATTTGAAACCCTTGGGTAACAATTGCCTGAATCTCATCCAATTATTCTCTTTGCTCAAGGTTGTTGGGATTACTGAAAATTTGAAACTTTCCTTCTAGTGCTCTTCTCCAGGTCCCTCCAACATGTCCAAACTTGGTTAACCCCCAATTTTTGGCATTTTAGTTTTACCTTCTTCCCATTTTCTCTTTCAGTCTTAGATATGTTTACTAATTTTATCTGTATCTTCCTTTCTTCTCTAGTGAGATCATGTTCTATAAAAATCCTCTTACCACTGAACACTTTTCGTATTTCCATAATCAATTGCTTTACTTCCCAGCTACCTATGATCGCCATCATAGTTTTCTTTTTCCCAATTCCTACAGCTGTGGCTCAACTAATTTCTACTTCTGTGTCTCATTCTTTTTCAGAGAACGCCTTTACCTCTGTTTTTTTTTGTCAATAGCTTCTATTTGCAGGCCTCTTAACACCAACTTTTTTCCTCTCTTTTTTCTCCTGAGCTTCAAATGGTCTTTTTATTTCCCAAAAGTCTCTATTACTTGTGTACTCCACATTTCCCCTGTTAACAATTGACTTTACCGTTTGATTAAATTAATTTTCTTTATTTCTTTTATTTTAAATCTCCGTTACTTTAACATTAATAGACTCTTCTATAATCTAGCTATTCCCTTTGGTCCCTACGACGGAGATAATTTCATCTACTCTAAATCCTAAATCTGTTCTTTCTTTTTCCCATTTTTCTGTTTTCTTTTCCAATTCTTCATTTAGCTGTCTTAACTCTTTCTCGCGATTCTCCTTTTCTTTTACTACTTGTAACCTCATTTGAAGATTCTCAAATTTTGTTTCCTGAAGTTGATTCCAGATATATTTAACAGCTGTTTCCCAATTCCCACCTAACACTAAGTCTGGGAAATCAAAATCGTCTTCCTCCTTTTCTATGATTTCCTCATTCTGATTTGCCTGATCTGCACTTATTGAATTTAGTGAATTTTTACGTTTACTCTCGATGGTTGGTTCTGCCCCTGGATTTGCCAAAACATTGAATAGATCATCTATATTTTTGTTATTTTTATCGTCTCTGGATATTTTTTCTGCATTTGTTGGTATTTCACTCCCCGCTCACATCCTATATTCGCTTACAATCACTAAAATTCTTTATAAATTCTTCTTACGATATGGACATGCATTCGCACATTTCCACGTCCGAACCAAGCCCACGAATACTTCATTTGTTAACGTAGATTTCTGGTAGTAATTTTTGAGCATATTCCATGAATCATGTGCCATTGTTAGTCGAATATGTACCAGTTGATTATCTTCTACAAGCCAATCGTTGCTTGAGCTTGTCCATCTTTTTGAAGCCATGCGTCATCACGTTCCGCTTGCACAGGCAAATCTCTATTCACTATATCCCAGAAATTTTCATTGATCAGTAAAACCTTACATTTCCAAACCTGATGATTTTCGTTATCAAGCTTTGTTATCGAGAAACACGTGTTATCTGACATTTTTGCTTTATTATATTTTTCTGTCAAACAAACAATATTTTCACTAGTTCTTAGCCCAAGACCTGTAGAAACTTCTATAATTATTATTAGGAACAATATTATTATCAACATGCTTTCTTTAACAGGTGATATCTAACGAATATGGAAACTTCAACAAAAGACTGGCGGCTGCACAAGACGCTTCTTGGAGGAAAACAAATACGAAGATTATAGAAGAAGAAACAACGAAAACTTTCAGCATAACAAACTCGCCTTCTGAACTCAGAAAGGCAGGGATTATTTTTAAACGCTGCCTGATAAGGTATTACAAAGACTGGCTTGGAACGTTAATTAAGTTTATAATTTATATAACTGCACCAGTACTTATAGGACTGACATATTTTGACGCTGGTATGAATGCTTTTAAAGTCAATATGAACATAGGAATGCTAGTATTGGCAGTTTTGGTTCTCTTTTATTGCAGCATAATGCCAGCTGTTTTAAAATTTCCCTTTGAACTTCACATTCTCAGGAAAGAGCACTTAAACGGCTGGTACAAAATCAGGACCTATTATGTCTGCTTTCTCATAATTCATCTACTTGCACAGCTTCTCTTCATTACCTTATTTTTAGGTATTTTGTATATTATGACTAGTCAGCCGCCAGAATGGAATAGGTTTTTCATGTTTGAAACTATGATAGTTCTGATTTGCTTCATTGGAGAAGGTATAGGTCTAAATTTGGGTACTATGATTTCTCCGCTTGCTGGAACTTTTGCAGCCATCACGGTTGGGGTAACAAATATTCCGTTTTGTGGCTTTTTTATATTATTTTCTCATATGAGTCAGTTTATGTACCATGTTAGTAAACTCATGTTCTCAAGTTATTGTATGGAAGGCTTACTTCATGCGATTTATGGGTTCAATCGTGAAAAAATTGACTGTCCTAGTGATAAAGATATCTGCTTTTATCGGTATCCAAAAGTCTTACTTCTTGGAATAGGTCTTACTGAAGAGCAAATGCTTCTAGACACCGCGGTTTTGGTTGGTCATGTTATCGGTCTGTTCACACTCGCATATCTTTTACTGAAAATGAAGGTATCGTCGATTTAAGTTTCCTGTTTTGAGCTACTTTGTTGCAAAGAATGTGCTTTAAATCCAGGATTCTGTGTTTTTTATCTCGCTTTTTATACATCTAGGTATTTTGAAAATCTCTCCAATGAAGAAAAGAAATTTTACTTGGTCATACGATCAAATCAGTTTATTACAATGATGTCATGGTTGATAAACCGACGTTTCGGCATCTCCTTTGGACCTTCATCAAGGTATACAAATTATCAAGCTCTGAAGATCGTAGTCATTAGATCTATCTATCGATCACGTCTAATTTTCACACACATCATTATGCTTCTCATATCGGTGTAAAAATTGATGGAGAACCTCTTATGAAAAAGGAGGCTTACAAACCCAAAAAACGTTGCTTGTTTTTTTAAGAACATTTTAACAATTTACAAACATACATGGGCACTGTTTTTTCAACAGTTGACCAAATAAAAATTCTTTTCTCCATTGGAGAAATTTTCCAAATCAACTACAACGTTCTAAGAGAGGTTTAGGTTTTGGAATTTGGTCTCAAACTTACGAAATTTGAATCTAGGTATGTGATTATTTCTCTGTGAGAAAAATTGTAAATAGAAAACCTTGAAGGTTTTTTTTTCAAAAATGTAAGAAAATTCTTGGAAACTTTAATTTGTGGTTTTACACATGAAGTGAAATAAATATTTGAGAAATTGTAAGAGAAAGTAAATATTAACCTAGAGATAGAATCAGAAGAACAAAAGAACAGTATTGAAGGATACTATAATAAGAAATCGAAGTCAATTGTAATGCAGATTTAGAAATAGAAAATATGGGCGGATACATTATGTATGTGGAAATGAAAGCAATAATTTTACGACAAAGTATTTTATAATACTATTTGTTACACCACTGTATATATATTTACCCACAAGGATATACATGAGAGAATAAATAAGATTGTGCGTTTTATGGAGATAAATATTGATCAAATAAAAATGTATATTTATGATTTTTTTAAAATTATGTTTTAATCATCACTAACAACTAACATGCAATATAAGATTTAATGAAACTGTAAGTTGGGAGTAAGATAAAAATAAGGCATTCCATATTTTCATTTCAATCCCAAAATATTTTGGTATCCAGACGTAAAATTTACAAAGATAACTCCATCATTAACCTTTTTTAAATCAGGCCTTGCACTGCTTTATGGCTCTTTATGATTTTCCAAAAAATAGTAAAATAGTTTCTGTAACTTAAAAAAGTAGCAAAAAGTAGCCCAGACTTAAATAAAAACAAAAGGACAGTAGTTTCTTTGTTTGATTAAGTATGGTAAAAAAAAGTTTACTTAAAAATCCTTAGTTCCAATTTCCAACACAGGTAGGAATGCTAAGGTGCCCACTTCAAAAATACAAAAACCTTTTCTAAAAATCTTACCCGCTAAATTTATATACTTTAACAAAATAATTAACCCGCGATTTTTGTTCTCCATTTTACGGGTCTGAGATTTTATACCCCCTCTTCCACTCTGAATCTCACCATTCTGTTTCATTTGTTCTCTTTTTTGATCTTTTTCAGGTATTCCGGCTCTCCCTCACCCTTAACCATCCTATACCAGCTGTTGTACCTTGACTTCGAGACTTTTTCCTGTCTTTCGTCTCCTTGCTTTGCGTCATTTCGTCCTTTATTCTTTGCCATTCTCTACCCCTCACATGCATACCACATTCAAACCTCATTTCGCATCTCTCTTCCTCCCATTTGGAACTTCCAACGTTACTCCTCCTTTCTTTGTTTATAATCAAGCGGGCACACGCTTGCCCAATCTTGTTTCACTCCCACCCTTCTTAGTTTCTCTTCAAAATTTCAGAATCTTTTCAGTTGTCTGACCACCATTTTCTTTCGTGCTATTTCTTCCATCAGCACATAGCCAGGGCAGCTTTAACTCACCCCACACAGTGGTTCAGAAATCAGAAAAAGAAAAATCAAAGTTTTTTTTAATGAATTAAAAATACTGCAAATTAACTTAGAAAATATTGAAATTTCATTTGGAAATACTTACCCGAAGTAAAAAATTTCTTTAATAAACAATTCCAAGTTTTTGTAAAAAATTCATATTTTCAAATTTTACAAATTTCATAAGCAAACCTCAAGATCCTCATTTTTGACCACACTTCCCGTTCCCTCCCTTCCTCTACTGATTTCTCGGCCTTTTCCATGTACCTTTCCTTCTCCCTCTGTCCTTTTTCACAGAACATTCTCTCGTGATCTCTTTTGTTTCCTGTTGAGTTCCCATTTCTTCAATTCCCCCTTCCTCCATTTTCTTACACTATCCTTCATCTTGTCTTTGCTTTCCCTGCATACATCGTCCCACCAACTTCTCCTACCCCTCTCTCCATCTCCTTTTGGTCTCGTCTTCTCCCTTACCCTATCAATCACCGCTTTAAGTGTTTCTAGCAGCATGTCTACTCCTTCCTCTTCCATGTTCCATACCTCCTCGTTTTCCATTATTTCTCTGGATTCTTCCAACTTATCTTTCCTCAACTGCCTATTTTTAATTTCCTTTTCCTCATTCCCTCTTTCTTCCCCCTACCGTGCTTTGGTCCTCCACATCTCAATGTCGCTATTAACGGAAAGTACTCAGAGCCTATCTCATTACCCACTTCCATTCTAACCATCAGCTTCCTTATTCTTTCCTCTGACAGAATGTAATCTATTACGGTGTCCTCTTTACCTGTGAACATCATTTACCATTTTTCATCCCCCTTGGCACTGCCGTTACAAATAAACCATTTCGACTCTCCCAACAAGTCTAGAAGCCTCCTGCCCTCCCAATAAGGTTCCTATGTTTCGAGTTTCTTACGAAGACCTCCTTTTCTCCATCCGACACCTCTCCCTCTTGTTCACCGGTCCATGCATTCAGATCCTGCCCTATTAGCACCAACCCCTCCTCCTTTTCCTCGGTCCATTTCCTTATCATTATTCATCCTCGCTCTTCTCCTCTTCTCCTGTACACGCATACAACCACCACCATAACCACTTTTCCTACTTTTATTCTTCTCACCATTATCTCGTCCTTTTCTTTCGTGTCCTCTTCCTCTTCTTCCTCTATCACCATTTCCTTTCTTATCCCTGACACCATGCCACCCATATCCTCTCTCTTTTACGTGATCCTTTCTCGCTGCTGTTATTTTCCACACATATTCCTTTGGTAACATTCTTTTCATGCTTTTCCACTCCTTCTCATCCAACCACGTTTCGCTCATCATTATCACATCCCACTTTTGCAATTCCTCCCAGAATCCTTTGTCCTTGTTTGCTGACCCTGGCACATTCCAAAACACTACTTTTACGTCTTTCTTTTTGCATTTATCTCCTTTCTTCCTTGCATTCAAATTCTCTTGTCGTTTATAAACCCCTCGTAACATATGTATTCTCATTACTCTCCCCTTCTTCACTTTCATTCACTTCCCGTTCCCTGCCCTCCCGCAGGTCATCTAATTCATCTTCCCAAATCCAGACCTCACTGTTTACTCATATTCTGTATTTCTCTCAGCCCATTCCTTCCGCTCGATTAGCCACTTTCTTTCCTCTTCAATCACATCAGATCTTCTTCGATTCTTTCATTTCTTACTCTCATCACCTTCTTCTTCTCCATAACTTCATACCTCTCTTCCTCACTCCCTACTTTTACTAAAAACATACATTCTTTCCCTTCCTTCTTCCCTCATAGTTTTTTGAACTTCCGCAAGACATTTAAAGTTATGTGATATGTAGAACTTCAAAAAGGAAAAAAAAGGGAATTCTTTTTTTCATGCAGAAATCTGACGGATCAAAGTTTAAAAATATACAAAAATGGGAAAAGTATCAGGTTACTCAAGATATTTTCAATTTCAAGGCATTTTCGAAATTTCCTTCTGAGACAAAAAAAAACTTTAGAAACTAGATAAATTATTAAGGAAAAAAATTTGTTCCTTTGTCGCCGACATTTCCTGAAATCTAATTTTTTTCAAATATTAAACCCTTTTTATGGACAGCATTTCACTTTCTTGTAAAGAAAATGCATTGTTCAATTATTTTCTAAAATGAAACTTTAACGAGATTATTAGGGGGAAAACATTTGTTTTTTTTTGTTCCTTTTTTTCTAGATCTCTTTTTATCGTAACAATTTATATGAAAATGTAAAGAAAAGCTCTCTTCTTCATAATTAAATTAAGTTTTGTGCACAAAAAGGATTTAAGGTAACAAAAGAAATGTTGGTCACATAAAAAGAAAATCTTTTTTCCTCTATAATTTAGTTTCTAAAGTTTATAGTTTTACAGAAAATTTGGAAAAACGCTTTCTTCTTTACAACAAAGAAAAGTAGAATACTGTCTATAAAAAGGGTTTGAGATAAAGATAAGATAAATTTTTCTGCAAAAATAAGGTTTATTAACCTCTCCAACTAACCTAGATCTGTTGAAAGATTTTCGTATTTCATAATGAAAAATAAAAACGAAAAAAAAACAGCACGGTTCAGTTGAAATGACTTCAATGCAAAGGTGCCAACAAAAAGATCGTTTTTCTTGATTTTGTGTCTGGGATGTCTTACAATTATTTCTCAATTAAAACTTTATTTTCCAATTTTAAGAGATAAAAATTGATTTTTCACAGTTTTCTACGACAGAAAAAAATAAAAGAGATAAAGTATGATTCAAATAAGCTTCGTCTTCGAGAAAAACTAGAAATTTCAATTTTTCACATTTAAAAATGGATTTTTTCAAAAACGTCCAGACACAAAACCAAGAAAAACATTCTGGATGTAATTTTAAATAAAAGTTAATCACGTACACATAAACCTTAAGAAAAAAATTTCAGTTTTAAATAGGCACAATGTTATTATTGGAAGTTGTTTTACTGATCGAAGTGATTAAACTAACGAAAATAACTGTGTTCATTTAACAAGAAAATATGGTTGTTTTAACCAGAAGTCTGGTTATTTTAACTATAATTTTGGTACTTTCAACCAGAATTCTCTGGTAAAAATGTGTTTTAACTGAAAATTCTGGTGGTTTTCACCGGATATCAGAAACTTTATTAGTTTAATTCATTGAAATAGTCTAAAAAGTACACCATAAATATCAGCCAATGCAAAGTAAGAAACAGTTTAAATTCAATTTACATTTTATTTTAGTAAAAGTGTGTTTAAATTGTATTCATATATACAATGCTTTCGTAACCTGGAAGTTTATTACGCAATAAAAGACAAGCGGACTCTTTCTTTCTGTATACATTATTACGTAAGAAATTAAAGACTCTTCCCCACTTCCTAAAAGTTGCATCATAATATACGAGACCGATACTTAAGACAATTTCACTTCGGAATTCAGAATTCGTAATCAATGGTGTGCCATTTCTATTTTTACATTTCATGAAAGAAGATCAATTCACATGCAAATATAAAAACTCAAAATAATCTACAAACATTTCTTCAAATGGAAACATATTGAATAATTTAAAAAGTTGGAAAGCTATATATTATTCCAGATTTCAGAACAATTTCACAAAGATTTCACAAACATTTCAAATATTTCAACGATTTCAAAAGATTTTAAAAGATTTCACAAACAAAGTTTTCACAAACATTTCAAAAGATATGAACCAAATCCAAATTTGGAGCTTAGACTTCAAACTATTTCTCCTTTTTTTTTTCTTTTAACCATAAGACCGAAGCAAAAAACCTCCTTTATCGAGATATCAAAATATTTCACAAAGATTTCAAAACATTTCAAAGATTTCAATAATTTCACAAATACTTCCAATATTTCCCAAAGATTTGAAAGATTTCACGAAGGCTTGTACACCAGATTTCTAAGCAATCTCGAAAGAAATAATTTTAGAAGAATTTTAGAATTTTAGCCCTGAAGAAGTGAACTGCAATGTTCACGAAACGTCGGCAAGATTCGCAGTTTTGCG
>JAUMHM010000078.1:1474887-1488529 GCA_032362435.1 Melikaiella ostensackeni
TCCAAATTAAGCAGCGAATTCTAAAAAAGTTTCGTGGATCTAGCAGAGAAGAGCCCCATAAGAGTCTGAAATCACATCTCAAGATTCCTCTCGTAAATAGTCGCAAATGAACTGTGGTGCGAGTCTATTGACAACAAAATTCACGAGATTATTTTATTTGCAGTATTCTGTTAGCTGTAAGACCGAAATTCCTCAATATTTTCTAGCGTTTTTGAATATTCTTCACGTGTAGTGGGGAAGTTTCTAAGCTTGTCAAGTTTTTATTCACGGTTGAGAATTCTCATCACATTTCTGGAGCAATTAATGGTCTTTTCCCATCTCAAAGGGCAAACTGCAGGAGACTGGTGCCCTCCTCAGTATTTAACATAAACCGATCATAACTCCTTTGGTTCTGGCTTGGTTTTCATACATTCTTTTGAAAGAATGAAGTTTCGCGAAACTGACAATATTAATGGACACTCCACCTTATGACGATTTAGCTGCTTAGTTTGGAAATGATTTTATACTTATGGAATAAATTTTCTGCTTCAAATTGTATTCGGGCGTATGCTTTTAACAATGAACAATACAAATAATAATGTAGCCTCGGATAGGATTGACACTTCTGTTGACGATAGGCATGCTCTTCGGAAAAGTTTCAGGTGATAAATGGAGATTGGGTGTTTGGAATGCTAGAGGTGTAAATGATCTTAAGAAAAAGGAAGCTTGATATTTCATGTGTATCTGAAACTGGGAAGGAGGGATGTGAGGTAAGAAAGATGAAGAATTGACTCGAACTTTGGTCAGGAGTAGATAATGGATGTAGCCAAGAAGTCAGTCTGATTATGAATGACAGAGCAAAACAACATGTCAAAAAGTATGAATGTGTATCTTTTAGATTATTATGGTTTAGAATGAAAGTGGGAATCAGAAGGCTATTCATTATAGTGATACGCGTTAGTTGATGGTGACAGAAGGGATGTAATGATACCTTTTCGGACTTGTTAAATAATATTAAAAGTACCTGTGATCCTGGCGAAAGAATAATCTTACTCGGAGATATGAATGGCTAGGTTGGTGTGAAACGCGAAGGTACCGACAGGATAATGGGTCATTTCCGAGATTTAGGGTATCATGAAGTGAACTGGAAGACGGAATTAGGCAATAAAAATGTAAAGGGTGCATGGATAATACTACCGGATAGCATCATCAAGAGTGCATCCGAAGTAAGCGGTACTGTGGTTGTGGGAAGAAAGGCTGGAGATACTTGGTGGAATGATGAAATCCGCGTGACTGACAGCGAAAAAAAGCTAGCGTACTCAAGAATTTTGAATATTGAAGGTCTTAGCGATGAGAAAAGGACTAGGTTTGAAAATGATTATAGGGATAAAAACAGAAAAACCAAGATACTAGTCAAAGAAAGCAAAAGTTAAATCAGAGCGGAAGAAGATAAAATAATACAAAATGATTTTGAAGGAAATAAGAAATTATTTTTAGAATGAATTAAAAAGATCAGGAAAAGAAGTACTAGCATTGAGTTAGTTGGAATTAAGGATTCTGATGGTGAAACGATATGTGATTCGGACAAAAAAAAAGACTGTATGAGTGATTTGTTCAAGAAATTGTATGGAGGTCAAGATATGGAGCATATCAACCGTTACACTGAAGAGAATACGTTAGACAAGCCCGTTTTAGGAAGCGGATGAAGAATTGATATCGCCGCCCTAATATCCGTGATTAGGAAACTGCGGAATGGTAAGGCTGCTGGTAGGGATGGTATCACTGCTGAAATGCTGAAGAACGGTGGCAGATATTTGTTCGTGTGGCTGAGCGAATTTATGAATATGTGTGCTGTGCATGGTGAAGTTCCAAATGATTGAAGAAAGGCGATTATCGTTCCACTATATAAGGAAAAGGGTGATAAGTGTGACTGTACTTATTATAGAGCGATTAGCCTACTAAGTACCGTGGGCAAAATATTTACCAAAATACTTATTGGGAAGGAAACTAAGGAAACACTAACTAAGGAGAGGATCTGGGAAGTCCAATGTGAATTTATGCCAAGGAGATCATGTGCGGATCAGATATTTTGCTTGAGATAGATCGTAGTAAAGAGTTTGAGAGTGAAGGAAAGAGTTTTCTGTGCATTCATTGATCTGAAAAAAGCTTTCGATGAGGTGAATAGACCTCAACTTTGGGAAGTCCTGAAAGATTATGGAGTGAATGGTTGGCTTCCAAAAGCAATAAAAGCAATATATAATGGTAGTAAAGTGTGTGTAAGTGGAAATGGGCAACTGAGCGATTGGTTTGATATCAAATAGGGCTTTAGGCAAGGCTGCGTTATGTCCTCCTGGATGTTCAATATACACATGAACAAATGGCTAAGAATGGCTCTCTCAAACGAAGCAGGTGTTTATCTCGGTTCAGTGAAAGTGTGTGGACTGGCGTTTGCAGATGAGAAGATTATGTTACAGCAGAATCAGTCAACGATTTGCAGAAAAGGGTACAAAGATTATCGGCAGAGTAGGAGCCATAACTTCTAGATCGATCTAAAACCTATCTCTTCTCCTACTCTTACTTACCCTTACCATGAAAATTCCTTGATCCCCGGCAGTATAACGAGACTAGTAGACCCGAATGAGTCACGCTTACCCCGAAAGGGAGTTGGCTTCATGGTATAATAATAAAAAATAAATATAGAATTTCTTTCTATGGAGTTGAATCATGATATTCGGCTAACCCTGTCTACATCTCAGCAACTCATTTCAGTAACGATCGTACGATTCCATAACACGGTCTCTACAAAAACTTTTAGGATTGCCTTTCAGTTCTCCAATTGTTGTCGGTCTCTTGAACTTCAGAGACAGCTGATGGAAAAGCAGGGAAAAGGATGGATGTATTTAGGAGTTCTTGAGTTAGTGGTTGCAAAGAAGCTTTCCAGGATTCGAACTGAACGAGGATTTAAACTGGTGAATGGTTTCATGTGAAAATAGATAAAAGAGGAAGTGCAAGCTACTTAAGTTAAAAAACTATTATCATAAGGATCATTTTTATGCCAAATTTATTTTCAGATCAGTCTCTAATGGTCAAAACTTATCTGCTTAGGTAAAAAGCTGATTGTGATAAAATAACAATTTTAATTGAAATCCGCTCAACAATTTGTGTGAATTTATTTAGGGTGAACACTGACCGGGAAAACCGGGAATTAGCCTGGAGTTTTAAGCATCGGGAAGAGGCTGCGAAATGGTTGAGAATTTGTTTGAAAACCGGGAAGTTTTCAGATTTGTTTTTAAATTTGCAATAAATATCGCCTCGCTCTTCGAAAAAAATGTATGCTGGAATTGTTCACAGTTTTACGAACAATCTCCCATAGAATATCGAGAATAATTTGATACTGAAGCTTTCAAAGTTAATGTTTCGTTCAAAAATGAATGTTCCTCTCATACTATATATTTAAGAATTTTTTATCGCACCTCCATCATAAGTGCGGTTTTAGTGCCTGGAAACGATCCCTATAATAGTATTTATAGCCCTAGGCTTTTGAACGGTTCACTTGGGGTCCCAGGCTTATAAAATAATGACGTACAGTGATCTGATTGGCTAAGGAACAGCCATAGCACACTTTATCGGACTCTGAGCGATTCACATTCTCGCCGCATCATGGCGCTGTCTACACACCACATGATAGCTGAGTAATTGACCAGTTGACGATAATTGTTCGGAGATGGTTATGAGACCCTAATATCGCACTTATGATCCCGTTGTGATGAAAAATATTGTATGAAACACGACTCCTGTGTGGAACTTTTTCCCCGTGATTTAAATACACGCCAGAGCTCTCGTCTTCGCCTCGTTTTCGCTTTGCCTCGGTTTCGCCTCGCCTTCGCTTTGCCTCGGCTCCGCTTCGCCTCGGCTATACCTCAGGATCTGGCTCGTATTGCAACTTCATACGAGGAAAAAGTGCCACTTAGGGCCCTCGTATCATAAATAACTATAAAGCTTAGGTTGATAGATCGTTCAAATACTAAAGTTCCTTTTATATTTGAGAACAAAAACTTCCTTTTCAGATATTTAACATAGTAATTATATGGGTAACCTACATTTGAATAATTAATTACAAATATCTGGCAAAATGAAGTTATAATTTAGCGATACTCGAAAAGTTTCGCAGATAAATTGAAAAACTGCTTTTCGAGAGAAACTGATTTGAAGTTGGAGAGTGCCATAAGCTCACGTTTTATATACTTTGTCTTCAAGTATAAAATTTAACCACTTCCGGTCATTTCGGGTACATAGAAGTAAAATGTTGCCAAATAGAGCACTGATTGAAGTATGATTTCCCATCGAAAATCCAAGATCTATATTTTGGATTCTGGGTCAGAAAGAAATGAATATCTCATAAACTAGGATCGACAAAATGGGCACACTCTCCTCTATTCCCCTCTTTTCCCATTTTTCAAAGAATTCCTCTTTTTTCCCTATTTTCAAGAAAATTTTCCTTCTTTTTGTTTTTTTTTTGCTTAAATGAGAACTGAATTGATAGAACGCAATAAGAAAATCCAACTATTTTTGGTTGAAAGTTAATTCTTTTTAATTGCAAAGTCCGCCATCATATTTTTGATTCAGAAATGATCTCTTTTGGTCGAAAATTCAACTGCTTTGTTAAGCACTCGTCTTTTCAGGTATAAAATTGATCCTTTCGGATGGGAAATTCATCTTTCAGTAGAAAATTTGTCTTTTTTGGTTGAAAGTGAATTATTTTTCATTGAAAAGTTTAATATTATATTTTACGCTTAGAATTTATCTCTTATGGTTAAAAATTCTACTATTTTGTCGAAAATAAAATTATTTTGTTGGAAATTCAGCTATTTTGTTGAAAAGTTATCTTTTTTAGTAAAAAATTCCACTGTTTTGTTGAACATTGGTCTTTGTAGATAGAAAATTTGTCTCTTTGAATTAAAAATTCATCTCTTGGTAGAAAAGTAATCTTTTCTGGTTAAAAATTTATTTTTTATGTTCGAAAGTTAATTATTTTTAATTGAAAAATCTAGTATCATAATTTTTGATTCATAACTCATTTTTCTTTGGTCGGAAATTTAACTGTTTTGTTAAAAATTCGTCTTTTTGGATAGAAAATTGGCCCTTTTGGATTGACAATTCATCTTTTGGTAGAAAAGTCGTATTTTTTTGGTGAAAGTGAATTTGTTTTCATTCAAAAGTCTACTATTATATTCTACGTTTAGAATTCATCTCTTTTCCTTAAAAATTCTAATATTTGGTTGAAAATTCAACTATTTTATTAAAAAGTCATTTTTTTTGTTGAAAATTCATGTTTTTTGATTTAAAGTTAATTATTTTAATTTGAAAAGTCTACTATTATATTTTTGGTTTTGAATTGATCTCTTTTGGTTGAAAATTATACTATTCGGTTAAAAATTTAATTATTTTGTTGAGAACTCAACTATTTTGATAAAAATTCATCTTTTTTTCGTTGAAAGTTCAACTGCTTGTTGAACACTCGTCTTTCCAGATAGAAAATTTGTCTTTTTGGATTAAAAATTCATCTCTTGGTAGAAGTGATCTTTTTTCGTTGAAAGTTAATTTCTTCTAATTGAAAAGTCTATTATTATAGTTTGGGTTCAGAATTCATCTCTTTTGAAAACAAATCATACTATTTGGAGGGAAATTTTATCATTATGTTGACAATTCAACTTTTTTTTTCATCTTTTTTGTCGAAAATTCAATTGTTTTGTTGAACATTCCTGTTTTTGAATAGAAAATCCGTCCTTCTGGATCGAAAATTCATATTTTGGCAGAAAATTAATCTTTTTTTGTTGAAAATTCAACTTTCTTGGTTGAAAATTATACAACTATTTGGTTAAAAACACAACTTTTTTGTTGAAAATTCATCTCTTTTGCTTGATTGTTCAATTGTTTGGTTGCAAATGAATCTGTTTTGTTGAAAAGTGATTCATTTTTTGAAGATTCAACTATGTCGTTGAAAATTCAGCTTTCTTAGCTGAAAATGAACTTTTTTCTTCAAAATTCATCTTTTAGGGTTCAAAAGTCAAATGTTTTCTAAAACATTCGATTTTTCAGCTATGAAACTAAACTTTTTTGTTGAAAATTATCTTCTATGATTAAAAAATCCACTATTTTGTTGAAGATGCAATATATTTGGACTTGAAACCTTAGGAATATGGTACCTACAATAACGTTATTTAAAAGAATTCATTCTCCTATTATTCCCCTATTTTCTTGAAAAATCGCCCTATTTTCCCTGTTTTGAGAGCGTTTTGGGATGTGAAGTCTGAAATCACTTTTAGAATAATTTACATTATATATTTTACCTTGGAGTTTTAAAATGTTTATTTCTTTTCGGAGTTGATAGAATGAAGCAATTAGTATTGAATGAATATTATTATAAACGCTTCAAAGTCAACCGGGAAAAATGTAATTTTTGATCAGGAAAATCAGAAAATAGCCTGAATTTTAGTTTGAAGTTTGAGTGACCACTCTGTTTTTTGGTTGGGCGTCACTGTTGCATCCGAATTAGATTATCCAAGCTCTATGCTTCAAAATAATAATGGGCTGTATACTTGAATCATTGCTAAAATCTACCGATCGTCGACTTGAGAGCAACAGCTGCACACCTGACACCATCCACGGTCCAAAATATTGTATACAAATTGTTGAATAATTTTAGTACCATTCTACAAAGCCTGACTTTTATTTGAACAAAGTAGGAAAAGAAACAAAGAAATGATAATTAGAGCAGAAAACTCAGAAAGCTCTAAAAGAACTTCAGAGGCTGTGATTCTACCTTTGCGGGTCGCATTTAGAAGAAAAGCGTTTCTTAAAAAAAAAACATTCAAAGTCTTCTTGCAATATTTCCTCTGTATATTAACGTACAGAATAAGAATTTCTCTTCCATTTGGAATAAAAGAAAAAAAAACAGGTTTTAATCATATTTTGGGTAAGAAGCTCTATATTCAAAGGAATCGAAATTACCAATAAAAATCAAAAAGCGTATTCAGCTAATATGAGGTTCGTTTGATAAGTAAGGTAAATTTCCCGCTAAAAGGCGTAAAAATGAACTTTGTAGTATATGGCCAAGAAATAGCACTCTTCAAACTAACCTCTACGAAGCTTCAGCCAAAACCGACGCTTAGTTTGCGTTTGGCATACGTTTGAAGTGAGCGTGTCAGTAGATTTCGAAAAAATGGTGAAAGAAGCATTCCATGCAGTGATAAAACATTTTTTTCTATAATTTGCAAAAAAGTGCCAGTTTTCCACCTGTTTTCTGCGTAAAAAGTGACCGATTTGTTGTCGATGACGTGGCGCATGCGCAGTGTCGACCTTTCTCTGCAACAGTGAAAAAAGTAGACTGACGCAGCAGAAAAAGTGACGCACAGTGAAAAAAGTGAATAAGGTGCGAACTACTAAACGAACTCTTTGGCCTGCTTCAGTAAGTGAAGGTGAAGTCACCACCATTGCGATGTATCTAATTCCACCACTCCTAACCTTCCTGACCAAACATTGTTACCAACTCATTGTTACGGCTATATTATTGCCATAGTTTCGACAATTGTCATTGTTATTGTTGTGTCAAACGACAACAAAGCGCCACTGTTTTAAGCAAAAAACAGGTAAACAAAAGCTAGCACTTTTAAACAAATTATAGAAGAAGTATCGTGTCCCACATGTTGAAAAAGCGACGATTTTTCAACTTGTAGCACAATGTACAAATATTCAATAAATTGGACGGCCACGCAGATCACAGCCTAGTAAGACGAAGTTCACGAGGAGTCTGCTCCTTTATTAAAAGTTTCTTTTAAATAAACAAATTTAAACGTGTCTGAATCACAACTAAAGATGACGCGCGCTCTGGACGCCCATTTGAGGCCACCACATCGGATATGGTGGAAAAAATTCATCATGTGGTTATGGAAGACCGCTGAATCAAGATGCGTGAGATTTCTAAGGCTGTAGGCATTTTCACTGAACGAGTCTATAACATGTTGCACGAAAAACTGGAGGTTGAGATGGTGTTGCAAGACGAGTGAGCGATTGCTGACTCGCGAACAAAAGCGGAATCGAAAAGACGTTTCAGCGCAGTGTTTGCCGAAGTTTAATCGGAATCCGAAGGTCTCTTTGCTTAGATTCGGAATTGTGGACGAAACCTGGATCCGGCATTATATACGCAAGACAAAGCAGCAGTCAGAGCAGTGGGTACTGCCTCGTGAAAGTGCGCCAAAGAAGGCGCAGACTGTTTTGTCAGCTGGGAAGGTGACGGCCGCAGTATTTTGGGATGCCTAAGAATTTATCCTCTAAGATAGTTGTATATATTTGGTCACATGAAACAATATATTTTTGAATTATTATTTTTGTTCTGTTTTTGTTTTTGATTAATTTCTCGTATCGAAATAAATTACTGAATTGAGGCGACATCGGAATTTTCCAGGCATTTCCCCTAAATTATTATCTGAATAATTCATGTTTTTATGGTCTGTATACATTGAAATGCAATTAGTGTATAAATTGAACCGCACATTAGACTGACATGAAATGTGTCTTTCAAAGCTATTAAGATACGAAATTTGCTGCTGGGCATGGAAATGTTACTCGAAGCCTTTCATACTAATAGATTACAGCAACTAACATAAACTGTTTGCAAATTAAATTTAAGACCTAATTAAGTTCAGAGTTTATTCAATTTATATTATTTTTAATTCAGTAATTTCAATTTTATTGAGAATCTATCACTTGATTATGAGTTCATGAGTACAAGGCATCGCTAATGATGTCATACTGAGTAAACTGTTTTGCTTGACCAACAAAAATTTGGTTAGCACAACAAAATATTTTTGTTGCTCTTCGTGCAACAAAACTGTTTTGATGGCCCAACAATATTTTTTTGTTGGTCCAACAAAGCTGGTTTGTTGGCTGAACCAATTTCTTTTGTTAGCCCAATTAAATGTATTGTTGGCTCAACAAAATTCGTTGGTAAGCCTCACCAAATCGTTTTGTAGGCTTGATTAAATCATCTTTTATGGAGAAGTATAGATATTAAAACAGAAGAAAACTCAGAAGTATCTGAAAATAGAACTATGAGACAGATTTCTTAGATACTATACCACATTATCTTGGATATTTCTGATATAACACCAGAATATCTTAGATATCTGTCATAGTTCAACTTCCAGATATTGAGTTTTTGTCTGCTTTAATGAATATCTGTTTATTGACTTTCGTTTGTCCTAATAGAACTGTGTTTTTTTCATTTACGTGATTCGGAAAGGGATGTGGATGTTGATTTGGGTTCAAATATTTTATCACATATTTATTATGAATATAAAGTATCAAACTGAAACGCACATAGGTTAGTATTTTAACTTGAAGGTGTTGATCACTGATCAGCATCAGCCGAGGTAAAAGCCACTCATCTCAAAATTTTCACATAATATCTTTAAACTGATCACAGTCATTAATGTACACTTTTATCATCATAACGTTTCATTAACTTGAGACAAACACAATTTCACCCTGATCCCAAAACAAGACTCAACAAAACAAAGTAACAAAATAATTTTATGTTAACAACAAAAATTTCGCTGTGACAACAAAAGCAGCGCAACATAACGGTTTTGTTGCGATTACAAAAATTTTTTTCTCAGTGCAGTTTACATACATAATGGAATATCGAAGAAGGAACGGTCAATAACTAAGTTTTCACCAGAGTTGAAATGGAGTTCGCACATAGCCCAGTTTGGCTGGAATTTTTGATCTGTCCATCAGAGGAAAGTTACATTCACAACTCAATTCAATATACAAACTTACATCCTTTCTCTCTCGATCTCGAACAACTCTGAATCTGAAATTAAATTCCCATTCTCATTGGAATTTTGTCCAAATTCAACCAAATTTAATCTCACTTTTTCAAACACTAAAGAAGAGACCTCTATGCGCATTTTTTATCAGTAGGATTTTCCATTTTTGGTTCAGAATTAATCTCTTTTGGTTAAAAAGTATACTGTTTGGTTGAAGATTTAACTATTTTCTCGAAAATTCATCTTTTCTGGTTGAAACTTCAACTACTTGGTTGAAAGTTGAACTAATTTGTTAAACATTCATTTTATTGGTTGAAAATTTAACTATTTCGTTGAAAATTCGTTCTCTTTCAGTTGAAAATTAATTTTTTAATTACAAATTTAACTATTTCATAATTATTTGAAAATTAATCGTTTTCAGTTGAAAATTCAACAATTTGGTTGTAAATTTAAGTATTTTGATGTAAATCCGCCTTTTATGGTGGAAAATTAATCTTTATGATTGAAAATTGAAATACTTGGCTGAGAGTTGAATTACTTCGCTAAAAATTTATTTTGTTAGTTGAAGTTCCATCTCTTTAGTTAAAAATTTAAGTATGTATTTTGTTGAAAATTCGTTTTTTCTTGGTTGAGGATTATTTTTTCAACTGCAAATTTAACTATTCCATTTTTGGTTAAAAGCTGATCGTTTTTAGTTCAAAATTAAACTATTTGGTTGAAAATGAACTTCTCCTTTAAAAATTTAACTTTTTTTGTAGAAAATTCGCCCTTTTGGCTGAAAAATTCAACTGCTTATAATTATAATTATATAATTGCTAATAATAATATATTATTTATCAAGGGGGAGAAGAGGGACTTTTTCGACGAGTGTGTATTTTCAGTACGAGTCGTAAAAAGTCCCGTACCCCTTGTGCGTATGGTATTTTTTATAACAAATGCATGATTTCAGACATGATTGGAATACAAGCATGATTTCTTCTTATATGGAGGAATTTTGAAAAATTTATTTTTATTTTAATATAAATTTAGGAAATTAAAATTTTTAAAAATTTTTTTGAAATTTTTTTAATTTTGAATACAATTGAAATTTTTTTGTCAATTTTCGATAATTCATAGTGATCCATTTTAAATTATGGTAATTTATCAGTAATTTATGGTAACTTGTAATTTCAGTTTAGTCCAGCCTGTCAAACAATTTGTTAGCGTGATCAACTGATCGCTTGATAATTTTAATTATTCACTTGTGACGTCACTTTTTTCTCCCTAGGGAGTGAAGAGCAGAACTTTGGCCCCGCTTCATAGGCATTGAAAGGGGCTGAAATCATGCATGTGTTATGAAAATTCTATTATTTTTGTAAGAAATTAAATTATTTGGTTGGAAAGTCACTCTTTGGTTTAAAATTCATATTTTTGGATTGAAAATTAAACTGATTTCTAGAGAATTCGCCTTTTTGGTTTGAAAATTCAACAACTTGTTTGAAATTTGTTTTCTCTTTTGACTGAAAAATGTTTCCTGGTTAAAAATTTAACTGTTCGGTTAAAAATTATTCTGTTTTTATTACAGATTCAACTATTTTGTAGAAAATTCGTCTTTTTTGATTCAATCTAACTGTTTTTGATTTAAAATTAAAATCTTTTTTGTTTGAAATATCAACTTATATATTTTTTGTTGAGAATTCATTTCTTTGATTAAATTTGACATGTTTGAATTTAAATTGTTCAGCGCACTAAAAACCTTCGGAAAAGTATACCCTGGTTTCTGGTTCTGAAATTTTTTCGAATTTTGACGGCCTGTGTAATAAAACACAAAAGCTGCGAACATAATATTTTACCAGACTTCGCAGCCCAAAATGCTCTTAAAACAGGGGAAATAGGGTGATTTCTGACGAAAATTGGGGAATAATAAAGGAATAAAGTCTTTTAAATAAAATCAATGTATGGATACCATATTGAATACAATATGAAACAGAATATGAAATCGGAAAAGATTAATTTTCTACCAAAAGACATGAATTTTAAAGGAAAGAGTTGAGTTTTTAAACTAAAGAGTCGAATGTTTTAGAAAACAGTTGACTTTTGAACCCGAAAATATGAATATTCAACAAACAAAAAAATTAATTTTAAACCAAGAAGTTGCATTTGTAACAGAATAGCTGAACGTTTGAGCCAAAAAGACGAATTTTTTAGACGGCAGTTGAATTTAGAATCCAAAAAAGATGAATTTTCAATCCAAAAAGACGAATTTTCAACCAATCAGTTGAATTTTAAAACAAAAAAGATTACTTTTAATCAAAACAGTTAAGTTTTCATCAAATTAACTATTAATAATAAATATTTCCATAAATATATAATACTAATATGTATTATACAATACTAAATATTTCCAACAAAATATTTCAGTTTTTGAACCCGAAAATATTAATTTTCTACCAAGCAAGATGAATTCTCAACCAAATAGTTGAATTTTCAAAAAAAAAAGAATTAATTATGAAGCAAACAGTTGCACTTACAATCAAGTAGTTGTACTTTCACGCAAAAGGGGCAAATTTCCAACAAAATAGTTCAATTTTCAACCAAATGTTCGAAATTTCAAACTTAAACAATGTAATTGAATTTTTAACAGAACAGTTGAATTTCCAATCAGAGTGATGAATCTTCGACAAAAAAAAAGATAATTTCTAACAAAGAAGTTCAACTTTCAACCAAAAAGTTAAATTTTCACTCTATGTACATAGATGAATTTGAAACCAAATGGTCGAATTTTCTATCCAAAATGACGAATGTTCAAATAATTAAATTTGCAACAGCGCACCAAAAACCTTCGGAAAAGTATACTCTGGTTTCTGGTTCTGGAATCTTGTCGGCCTGTGTTATCGGCGTTTATCAAATTAAATCGAAGAACGAAATTTCACTTAAACGGGTGGGGGGGGGATGGTGCATATATGTAACGTTTCACTTTTTTCATTTTTGAGGTAGAAGAAACCGAAAATTTTGTTCTCAGAGTGAAAAAGAAATGTGAATAGTAATGTGTGTGTGTGTGTGTGTGTGTGTGTGTGTGTGTGTGTGTGAAGTACTGTGAGTAAATTTTGTAAGGTTTTAAAGAAATTATTTGACGTTGCCCTTTTTTTTCCAACATGATTTGTCCCTCAATTAATTTAATGATTGATAATTAACTTAATAAGTGATGATTGATTTAACAATTCATAATGTATAATAAGTTCCAACTCATTTTAATTAGATTCCATTGTGTGAAAAAGGAAGAAAATGTGAGAAAGGAAGAAAATCTCATGAGATGGCGCAGTGAACAGTTTGCTAGCCATATCGCTTTTCAATTTTTCATAAATTTGATCTATTAAAAGCTTATCTTCCTGCATAAAAACGATTGTTTAAGCGAATTAAATCGGTCTCCTAATGGTACAATTTACACGAACAGAAGTATTTTTTTCCTTGACTTGAAAATCGGTCAACCAAAATTGCGCTTCTCTTACATAACCTCAACCTGAAAACCCGCGTGGATTACAAAGTAGTCTAGACACAACGTATCAGAAAGAAATAATTCTTAGCCTTGAGCGATGGTGTGAACTTTCTAATCATTCTGAAATCGAAACTCAATCATTTTAATCACCTGTATCGCTGGTAATATGTCGTAGTTCTAGCTCTGTTGGTGTACAGTTGTGCTGGTGTCAGTGATAGAGGGTGTAAAAGTGTGAGTGTGTGTAGATGGATCAGCTGGTCAGTGTTGCCAAGTCAGTAGTCTTCCTACTAAATCTGGTAGTTTTTCAAGGGCCGACAGTAGGAAATATTGATGTCCGTAGTTAGTAGGAATTTCGAGA
>JAUMHM010000078.1:1518777-1531482 GCA_032362435.1 Melikaiella ostensackeni
AGTGGAATAGTTAAATTTTCAGTTGCAAAAATTAATCTTCAACCAAGAAAAAATCGAATCTTCAACAAATTCGTTAAATTCTCAACCAAAGAAATGAATTATCAACTAAAATAGTGAATCTTCAACAAAATAGTTGAATCCCTGACTAAAACAAAAATGATTTTCAACCAAGCTGTTGCATTTTTAACCAAAAAGATGAAATTTTAACAAGAAAATGAATTTTTAATCAAATAGTTAAATGTTCAAAAAAACAGTTGAATTTTCAACCAAAAAGGATGACTTTCCAAGAAAACAGTTGAACGTCCCATCAAAAAGGATGCATTTTTAACAAAATTGTTGAATTTTCAACAAAATAATTGAATTCTCAACCAAATAATAAAATTTTTAACTAAAGAAAATTAATTCTCAACCAAAAATATAATAGTAGACTTTTCAACTAAAAAGAATATTTTCCACCAAGAATAGTTGGATTTTTTTACTGATTTCGAGAAAACGGCGTAAAAAGGGCAAAAGGGGAAAGACTGTAAAGCCTGCGATAATGAAATAGGAGTTTTGATAATTTATAAGCTAAAGAGTAATAGTCTAAATAAACATTGAAGTTCATTTTTAATACTATTAAAATATCAAGTTAGAAAATTGGAAATTTTGCTTAGAAAATGAGTTAATTTTCTACTACACGCTTTTTGATTTCGGATTACACACTTTTAAATCGCGATTACATAAAGTGTGTCGGACTGCGCAACATTTTAGGCCCTGAAGAAATGATGAAACTTTACGTTTGTAAGACTAAATACATGTTATTAACACATTATCTTATCTAAAACTAATTTCATTAAGGTTCCACGTTAATTTAATTAACAGAATTTATATGTATGTTTGTTCCCTAAGTTTATAAAATCTTGGCAAGATTTTGTGGGGTTGGGGGATCAGAGCAAATCTCACGGTATCTCACATGGGGGGGGGGTAAAATTTCAGGAAAACACCTTACGTAATTTGTGGATGACCCCTTATTCTACGCGAAATGCTTGAAATATCTGCCCTAAAAACTACAGAGAGAGAGAGAGAGAGAGAGAGAGAGAGAGAGAGAGAGAGAGAGAGAGCGAGAATTAATTTTTTGTTCTTAAAAAGCGTGGTCTCTTGAATTACCTTTGAATTCGAATACCTTTAATTTATCATCAAAAACAAGAATCAGTGTGGGAAACAAGAAAATTATCGTTTTTATATACATTTTAATAAAAGAAGTGTCATTTCTTATAGGAAACAAATTACAATAGAAAAAAATAAGTTTTGAAAAATTAAATCTACAAAAAAATAACTTTTCTTATAAAATTATATATAAATAGAATAATTTTCTTGTTTCCCCACACTGGTTTTTGTTTTTGATGATAAAGTAAAGATATTAAAATGAAAATTGCAACTAAAAGGATGAAATTGAAAAAAGCCATGATTCTTTAGTATGACTGTTTATTATTTTTAAAAATTGATGCCACTCTTTTGCTACAATTTTTCAAAATTTATATAGACACTATTTTTTATCTCTGATTATTGAAGAATTTCATCTGTTGTTTCAGATCGGCAGCAGCATGAAGAGTGTAGGAGAGGTAATGGCGATCGGTCGCAAATTTGAGGAGGCTTTTCAAAAAGCACTGCGGATGGTTGATGAGAATGTGACAGGCTTTGATCCTCTGATCAAATCAGTCAACGAAGAGGAATTAAAAGAACCGACAGACAAGCGAATGTTTGTCTTAGCAGCGGCAATGAAAGCTGGCTACTCAATCGATCGCTTATATGAACTGACGCAAATAGATCGCTGGTTTCTCGCAAAAATGATGAACATTATCTCGTATTATGGACTTCTCGAAAACTTGCAGATCACAAAATTAGAGCATAGAAAATTGTCCTATGAGGTACTGCTCGGTGCCAAGAAACTTGGATTTTCGGACAGGCAAATTGCTGAGGCTACAAAAATTTCGGACAGGCTGGTTCGAGTGCAGCGAAAAGAAAGTAACATTTGCCCATTTGTTAAACAAATTGATACTGTGGCTGCTGAATGGCCTGCAAGTACTAATTATCTTTATCTAACATACAACGGCGATGAACACGACATCGAATTTCCAGGAAATTACACGATGGTCATTGGTAAATGAAAACATTCTCATGTTCCATTTATTATTTCCCGACCCAGTTCTAGAAAATCGTTAGAAATACCCCTATAATTATCCTACCCCCTGCCCAGCTCTATTGATGGCCTATTTATGTCTTATTTCCTAAATTGACTTTCAGGTTCTGGAGTTTATCGAATTGGAAGCTCAGTAGAATTTGACTGGTGTGCAGTAAGTTGTCTTCGAGAATTGAGAAACCTAGGTCACAAAACTATTATGGTAAACTATAATCCAGAAACTGTCAGTACTGACTTTGACATGAGCGATCGCCTCTATTTTGAAGAAATTTCTTTCGAGACAGTAATGGACATTTATGACCATGAAAATCCAGAGGGCATTATTTTGTCAATGGGTGGACAATTGCCAAACAACATCGCTATGGATCTGCACAGACAACAGGCGAGGATTCTTGGAACTGCACCAGATTCGATTGATGATGCTGAAAATCGGTTCAAATTTTCTCGAAAGCTGGATTCCATTGGAATATCTCAACCCAGGTAAGATATTTTTACCTAGTCCTCTTTTTCCCCTTTCAAAGAAATTCTCTTTGATGATTCTGGTTTCAAGTATTTCCTAAATGATTTATTTGCTAATTTTGGTGATTTGAAGGACATCGACAGCGAAGAAATGGCTAACGATTCAATCAAGAAACTATACCTGAAAAATAAATTAATTCTATAGTTCAAAATAAAAAATATCTTACACTCTCAAAAATTGACTGATTGAAATGTGCATATTTAAAAATTTTTGGAAATCGAAAATAATATGCAAAAAAGTATCATATTATAAAAGTAAAGTTACATAGTACCACATATCTCTAAAAAAACGAAACTTTTTAAAAGTGGAGTTTTTGAGAAAATCCATTTTCCATAATAAAAAAATTGCCGCTTATTTTTATTTTAATTATCACCACTTATTTATTATTTTTTCTTATATCAATCGAAGGGCAAGACTTCCAATGTCGAATACAAAAAGAAAATCCCAAATAACTTTATACGTTCGGAAAACACTACATTGTAAAAAAATGTCTGTGCAGGGAAGGGATTAGTGGCTTAGGAGGGTGTTGCTTCACATATAAGGGGCCACGCGAAAAAGCACCAAAGGCATGCAAAGTCGTCAACGATATTGATGCAATCTTGCCTCGTAAGATCTGCTCAAGGGACCTCTCTGTTATTAAGGTGAGGCTCAGGGGCGAGAGCGGAGAAAAATTAGAGGTGTTCATCGCTTCAGCTTACTTCCCGGGCGACGTTGCGGGGGCTATACCTCTCAGAGAGCTCGAGGCTCTCAATCAGCATTGACAAGTGAATAAGATCCCTCTGCTGTTGCGTTGTGACGCAAACTTCCACCATATAGTGCTTGGCAGCACAAACATCAACGATAGAGTAGGAGATTCATTTGAATACTTAGCGGGTACTGAGCTCTCTAGCTGAGTACCCGTTAAGGATTTCTTAGGATCCTAAATTTAGCTTTAGGATTTCTTCCTTAACTGAGGTAATACTTTCACATTCTAGAACAAAAACAGGAGTGAGGATCTCGATCTGACTCTATGCTCGGAAGAACTGAGGAGCAAGATAGTGGGCTGGAGAGTCTCTCTCGAACCAAAAATATATCTTGTTCCAGTTGGCCCTGAGAAAATCGGCCATTTTAAAGATCAAAAATCCCAAAAATACACTTTGGGACTTATACAAGGAGGAACTCAAAGGTAGGATTGTGGAATTCCCCACGAACTACGGTACCATAGGTGAGTTAGAGCACGCCGCGGAGTTTATGCGGAGGGCTCTGATCACATCATATGAAAACAATTGCCCTAGAAGTAAAATCAAATCTAGGAAAGTGGTGGAGTGGTGGAACACCCAACTAGTGAGGCTCTGTAAAAAGACTAGAGCGACGCACAATGAGGAAAACATAACTAAACTGCCTTCAGACTATGACAACTAAAAGATGGCTCAGAATGAATACAAGAAGAACATTAGAACTTACACACAGGAACACTGGAGGGGCTCCTGCGAGGAAGGTAATGACATTTCGGAGACAGCGAGGTTCCATAAGATCCTGGTGAAAGATTTAGAGGCTCACCTCGGGCTAATAAGGCTCGACGATAGCGAGTTTGCCGAAGACGAAACCCGGAACCATCTGATGGATGTCCACTTCTCAGGTTTTCAGCGAATCTAAGCCGACCGGGAGGAGAAATGCTGGGGCCAGGAAAGAGAGGAGGCCGACTGGAATTTCGCCGCAAGGGTCGACAATATCAAGAAGGTGGAATGGACCATCCGGTCCTTCTGCCCCTTAAAATCGGCAGGGTGGATGGCTTCTACTTAATGCTCTTATACGGATGACTTTTTAATCCTAATCAGGGGGGTTCGTCCGGAAACGTTGATGGGTCTAACAAGGTTAGCGCTGCGCATCGTAAAGCTCTGGTGCGATAGCTTGGGGTTCTCGGTAAATCCGGGAAAGACCAGTTTGTTCATGTTTAGGAGAAAGTACAAAGTGCCGAAGGTCAACGCTCCTACATTCCGTGGCAAGAGAATGATTACCTCAAAGTTGGTTAAACATCTGGAAGTAATCCTGGATGGTGAGCTGACCTGGGTGAAGCACCTACAGACGCGACGCAGAAGATTCATAACGACATTTTGTATGTGCAGAAAAGCTTTTGGCCTGACATGGGGTCTAGGTCCTAAAATTATTGCCTAGATTTACTCTGCTGTCCTTAAACCAAGGCTCTTTTACACTGCTGCAAGGGTGGATAGATAGACTTGGGGGACCCAACACATTAAGCTCCCCAGTGACATCAGTGCACTGCCAACTCTAGAAATCAGGCAAGAAAAAATAACAAAGCGCTTAAACTTCACCAGGGATTTCCGCGTCCTCATCTGGAACAGGAAGGTTTGGGAAGAAAATGGTAATCCACTTCTCCAAGGGGAAGTTTGGTATACATATGGCTCCAAAGGTGAAGGGGGTCAGGAGCAGGAATCTTCGACAGCGCAAGAAGAAGGGGATGGGGAGTCCACTCAGTCGTCATGTCTCCGTCTTTCAGGTAGAGGTCCTTGCTCTCCTCCGCTGCACTGAGTCACTGACAGAGGAAAACGCTGGCGGTAGGCAGATTACAATCTGCTTAGACAGTCAAGCGACGTTAACTGCAGTTGGAAAACCAGGCGTAACATCAGAGCTGGTTTGGGAATGCAAAAGGCATTAAACCAATTGGCAGAAAAGAATAACGTTACTCTCATATGGGTTCTTGGCCACGCAGGGATCAGGGGAAACGAAAAAGCGGACCAGCTGCCGAAAAGCGACGTAGCAAGTGGATGAATAGGCTCGGAACCGGTACTGGGACTAGCGTCCTACTGCAAGGACATGGCCCTCAAGAACTGGGCCTGCGCGATGTACGGGAAGTACTGGGAAGAAACTCAAGGTTGCCGACAGGCGCAAGTCATCTTGGGCTATACGTACAGGATGCACAGAGCCAGGGAAATCCTAAGCTTACCCAAGAAAGACCTAAGGATAATGAGTGAGATGCTTACAGGGCACAACCATTTGAACCATCACAAGCACAGAATGAGATCAAATCCCACGACACTCAGGCTTTATAGCCTAAGCGCTAGGGGTCGCTGTCGGAACCCCCGCTCGTCTATACTATAAACTAAAGTAAAATGAATTAATACTTTGATCAACACTATTAACACTATTTCTGAAATATTGCAGATGGAAAGAATTGACCAATTTGGAATCCGCTGTCGAGTTTTGTGAAGAGGTTGGATATCCATGTTTGGTGCGACCTTCTTATGTATTAAGTGGTGCTGCCATGAACGTTGTCCACTCGAATCACGATTTGGAAACATACTTAAAAAATGCCAGCAATGTCAGCAAAGAACATCCGGTTGTGATATCGAAATTTATCCTTGAAGCAAAGGAAATTGACGTCGATGCTGTTGCCTACGATGGAACCATTTTCTGTATGGCTGTTTCAGAGCACGTGGAAAATGCTGGCGTTCATTCAGGAGATGCTACTTTAGTGACTCCTCCGCAGGACATCAATTCTCAAACTCTTGCCAAAATCTGTACAATAGCTAAGGATGTTGCAGCTTGTTTGTCAGTCACCGGACCATTTAACATGCAGTTGATAGCTAAGGTAGATACAATTTAAACTCTATTTTATTCTTTCTTTATTAGGATCGTTGCCAAAAAGTTGTGAAATTTGGACTATGACTTTTTAAAAAATGGAATTTCGAAAAATCGGCTCGCTTCGCGCTCGTATACTTCCAGTTGTCAGACTTCTTGCTCGGCTTATTTTACCATATAATAGATAAATACAAAATAATTGCATTTGCAAATATTGATTTGAAATTTTTGGAACCCTTACTTTTAAAAATATTGCTAAATTTGTCTTTGATTTTAAATTATGCAAGAGAATAATTTACTTAAGTTTCTATCAGCCTCAAGGAACACACTCTCATCACGAAACTCGCGCTTCGCGCACGATATTCATTTAAGTAACAAATTAAGTTGCAAATGAGTTATATACTTATTCTCTAATTTGATATACATAATTTGTAATTCTTGAAAGTGCAACGTCTCGGAGCGAGCAAACGAACGAGTGATCGAGTGTTTGAGTATCTTATTCCACTTAACTTGACTTAAACTTACTGTACAAATTCAGCTACCTTTATGCTTCTTTGTGATTTCCGCTTCCTTTTTCTTCTCTTTTCCTTCCCTAAAAAAACTTTCTTCTTTCCTCTTCCCATCGCGTTAACTCTATGGTCCTATTTATCTAAAGATCTCTGCTACTCTTTTCCTTAAAACTTCTCTTATCCCCTTTTTCTCTATAGCTTTGTATACCTGTTCCCTGTCCAATAAGTCAAAGGGCGCCTTCAAATCCACTAACATTGTTGTCATGCCTTCTTTCTCTCTTTTGATCCTTCGATTTATTATATGATTTAGCGCATAAATATTATCTATCACTCCATGTTAAAATGGGAAAAATATTTTATGGAACTGTTAGGAGGAGTGGAAAAAAAATAACGAAAGGAGGGAAACAGGGATGGGAAAAGGGCGAAGAAGAGGATATCATAAGGAAAGAAATAGCGAGGGAGGGTCGTTGAAAGAGGGAAAGGTATAGATGAAATCCCGAATGAAGTTTGGAAATATGGAGGAAAGG
Organism: Melikaiella ostensackeni; assembly: GCA_032362435.1. Lineage (NCBI taxonomy): Eukaryota > Metazoa > Arthropoda > Insecta > Hymenoptera > Cynipidae > Melikaiella > Melikaiella ostensackeni. Next base: position 1,526,092 of record JAUMHM010000078.1, read on the forward strand.
AATTGAAGGACTGGCCATGGATGATGTACAACACGATGCTAAACGATTTCAAAGGATTTGAAACTTTTTAATGTATTTTAAAAGACTACAGCATTTTCAAGAGATCTAAACATTTTCAAGGAATTTTTAAGGATTTGAATGATTTTAAGGGATTTCAGAAAATTTGCATGGGGTTTAAAACCATTTCCTAGAATTTCGGAAGATATGGAACGATTTTATAGGACCTATAAGTTTGGAGGATATTTTATAAGATTCCAAGAGATTTCATAAGATTTCCGATGATTTCAATGATTTTAAGGGACTTTAATAGCTCTCAAGGCATTTCAATCAGTTTTCCAGGATTTCAGTAAATATCATCAGATTCCATTTAATTTCATGGGATTTTATAATACTTTAATGGATTTCGAAGATTTTCAAATATCTCAAGGTATTTCCAAAGATTTAAAAGAATTTTAAAGATTCCAAGAAATTTTCAATTGATTTGAATTATTTGAAGGGATTGCAAAGATTTTAAAAGATTTTAGAATATTTTTTAAGATTCTAAGTAGTTTTCAAGAGCATTAACAAATTTTAAGGGATATCAAAAGGATTTAAAGGATTTGAAATATTTAAAGGTATTTTTAATAGATTTCAATAATTTAAAGTGATTCCAAAGGATTTTAAAGATTCCATGGAATTTTATGAGATTTCCGAAGATTTCAATGATTTAAGGGGAGTTTAAAAGATTTTAAAGGATTTGAAATAAAACACTTTTAAAATAGCCTAGAATATTTTAGATCCTTTGAAATTTGTTGAAATCTCTTGGAATCTTTTTAAAGCTCCTAAAAATTCCTTGGATTTTAAAAAAATACCCTAAAATCTTTCGGAATCACCTCAAATTATTGATATCTGTTAAAAATAACCTAAGGTATTTTAAATCCTTAAAATTTTTTTAAAATCCCTAAAAATGAAGGGATTTAATAAAATTGTCATGCAGTTGTCAAGAATTTCCTAGAATTTCGGATAATATGGAACGATTTTTCTGAACCTATAAGGCTTTAACATAATTAAAAGATTCCAAGGGGTTTTGTATGATTTTCGAGGATTTCAATGATGTGAAGGGACTTTAAAAGCTCTCAAGGTATTTCAATGAATTTTCCAGGATTTCAGGAAATATCCTTCGATTTTATAGAATTTCACGGGATTTAATAAAATTCTAATGAATTTCAATTATTTATAATGTTTCTCCTTAGGATTCAAACAACTTCTGTTCCCTCACATCTTTATTTAAACCTTTTTATATCGCTTGTTCTAACTTATTCTCTAATTTGATACATATTATTTTTAATCCCTATAAGTATAACGTGTTGGACCGAACTAACAAACGAGTGGTAGAGTGGTTTGAGCGTACGAGCAAGAAGGGTTGGCCAGAAATGTGGAAAGAAGGGATAGTTGTAGCCATAGTGAAAAAAGGAAAAGAGGAAGGGGTTAAGGCTTATAGGGGAGTTATGTTGATGCCGACATTATATGATATATATGTGACAATAGTATCAGAGAGGTTAAAGAAATAAGTAGAGGAAAGAAAGATAATTCCACCGAATCAGACAGGATTGAGGAAAGGTTTGGTAGTGTTTATGTGCTAAATTATATTATGAATAGAAGGATTAAAAGAGAGAAAGGGGACATGGCAGTAATGTTTTTGGATTTTAAGGTCGCATTTGGCTCATTTGACAGGGAAGAAATAGATAAAGCTATGGGGAAAAGGGGGATACGAGAAAAAATAGGAGTTAGTTTTTGATCGGCTAGAGATGTAAGGCAGGGTTGTCCTCTACCGCTTCTGTTTAATATATTAATTTCTGATTTGGAAGAGGAGATGAAGAAAAAAGGATGGGGAGGAGTAAGGCTAGAGGAAGAAAAAATATATACACTGGCATATGCGGATGATATAGTAATGTTCGCGACAAATGAGGAAGGAATGGCGGGTTTGAATACGGGGCTAAAGAAATACTTGCATAGGGAAAAACTGAGGCTTGATACAGATAAAACCAAGTTAATGGAGTTTAGAAAGAGAGGGAGAAAGAAAAAATCGATAGCGGAAAAATAATATCTTTTTAACCCATGATGACCCATGATCCGTCTGGATAGTAACATCCCAGTACAGGATATAGTCTTCATTTTCTAGAACGGGCACTGGAATGTATCTATAAAAAGGCATCCATTTTGTTAAGAATCCTAGGTTTAGGGCAAGTTCTTGATGTGTAATGCCCGTTATATCATTATGTCTGTGCATGTACTCTCTCTGAGCCATTATGCGACAACTGTCCGTAATGTGCTCGATGGACTCGTTGATATCTTCACACAATCGGCACCTGTCAACCACGTGTTGATGTAACACATGCTTGCGATAGTTTGAAATGCTGACAAACCTGTCCTAAATCGCTATCCCGAAACCCTCCGTTTTCGAAAAAAGGGCGCCCTTTTTCAGGATAGCTTTTTGTCTCCATTGCGTTTTTAATTCCCCTATGGTTACTGCCCTGATATTCAAAGCTTCCTTCAAGAACAAGTTCAAGGGCGTTTAATTTAGACCCGCTTCAAATATGGTGTTGTAAAGCGCAACATTTCGCTTGTTGTTAAAATAGTCTCGTAACTGTATAACTGTGATACACACAGTTGCTTGACATCTACAATGCCTCTAACCCCTTTATGTCGTGGTAAAATTACCCTTTCAATCGCCGAATTACTGGGGTGCATTCGATGCTAAGTCATTTTAATGAGGGTGGTTCTGTTTATTCTTTCACGGTTGGTGTTTGACCATTTGATGGGCCCAAACAAGTACGTGAGGACAGGTATGGCATGGGTGTTGATAGCCCTGATTTTATTGGCCGAATAGAGAGAACACTTTACATCCAATCTGAGTCTTGTAGTGAGAGCAGTCATTAATCTTTTCTATAGTACGATATAGTGCGATAGTAATATCGTATGCTGAATACTCTTAGACTCAAGAATACCCAGATATTTATATGACTCACCCTCAACCATTTGTGATTATCGTTCTCGTCCTCTAATTCTGCTGTCGCTAATCCTCCCCTGATTAAATGCACTGTTCTGTATTTATCTGATCCGAACTCCCTGAGGATGTCATTAGAAAACTGGTTTGTGACATGGATCACTGGCTGCAGTTTCTGGTTTGAACTAGCGTATAGCTTTAGGTCATCCATGTACAGAAGGTGAGTCAGTTGTCGACCATCCTCGTTGTCATGTACTCTGAACCCATGAGACATGCTATTTAGTGTGTTGCTCAATGAATTCAACGCTAAATAGAATCATAATGCATTAAAGGATTCTACTTAAAAAATACACGTCGTAATGCGAATGAATCTGGTTATCCTTGGTTGCCCATGATCAAAATACTTGATTTTTATTCCCTAAAGCATCATCGCACGACGTAAGAAGTCGACGATACGTGGGCAGATCTTGTAGACTTCTAAAACTTCAGGCAAATAGTCATGTGGTACCGAAAGAAACGCTTGCTTGTCAATATAAGCCATGTGCAAGTTTCTTTGATGTTTTCTAGCTTGCGTCATTGCCACAGCGTCAATGGTGACTATATCTTGACTGACCCTTGAGTTTTCGCAACATCCTTTTTGCTCTTCTGTTAGGATGTTACTCTCACCGCGATGAGAGTGAACATTATCTCTAATTACAGCTGTAAGGCACTTATAATTCGTTGGTAGACAGGCTATTAGTTGGAATTCAGATGGATTTTGAGCCTCTGGCTTTTTAGGCAACATATACGTGGTACTTTTAAGCATGAAGCCTGGCATCAGATGTGGTTCTTCGATGATCTTTTGGAAACACCTTTCTAACGCAGGGTGTACACTCATCAGGTACTTGTATCAGAAACTGTGCACCGTGTCTGGACCTGGGGCTTTCCAGTTACTTGTCCTTTTCAAAACCGCTAAAACGTCTGAGTCTGTGATGTTAGTAGGATCCATTACAGCGTTATTGCTTGTGCTTTGTTTCTCTAGTTGGAACCACGCAGCTCCTAAGTTGCATCTGTTTGTTTTCCGCCAAACACACGACCAGTGGTCAACCATGTCTTCCAATTAAGGAATTCTTTAGTGTCTTGCTGGAGATTTTTCTCTCTGCTTAGTTCACGATACAGCCTTCTTTCATCTACCTGGAAGGTTTGATTTTGCTGGCTTCTTGCACTACTCTTTTCGTACTAACGCAGTCTAGCAGTAAGAACATCAAGTCTTTGTTGTTGGGAGTCTATAATTTCATCCAGTATTGCTGATATCAATGTTTCGATGTTTTGCGGGTATGTGATTTTCGTAACATGGCATATTAGCTTTCTGGGATTTCGCTGTTCACGTCAACGGGAACGGTAATGTCCGTATGTAGTTCTAGTGGACCAGGTACTTTTTCTTTATTATTCCTAGCAGCTATGCCTTCAGCTTCAATCAGCTCTCCATTATCCACACTTTCCATAGGGATTTCATCAGTAGGAGGCTGTTGTTCTGTTTCCATTATGATGGAAGCTATTTTAACCGCTGAAAGCAATTTGTTGACAGATATTGAGCGTTTTTGGACCACTAGATTCTGTTCCTCTATTATTGTGGCTAGATGATGGTACTTAAGTAAAAAGAGACAATGATGTTCTCTCCTCACACTTTGCCCAACATTTTCTGCCAAAAAATAAGGGCGAATAACATCTCTTTTCATATTGTATGTCCATTTAAATGGCCTTTTTGGTTGTTGAATCTCTGTTACTAGCTCTGGTTGAATCAGGCCATCTGTCTCTAAAGAATGTCGTGGCACTTGATCATCATAAGGTTGCGTTCGCTCTTCTAAGATGAGTAGATTATTTCTGATGTCCCTAACCTTAGTGTTAAGATCTTTTACTGCAACTCTCTGTATATCGGGATACTTCGCAGCCAACATCATCGTAAAATTGTGTCCCTTTTCGCGTTAAGTTTCAAACTTCGTGTTTTCATAATAGAGACGCATCAATTCTTTTATCATTGTTGTATTCCATCGATGCTCTTCCACGGTATTCCTGTTGAGGTGGTTGGCTGCAAATCGCTAATGGTAGCCAAAGCAGCCCCAGCAGGCACAGTTGACGTTCCACTGTTTGCCGTTCGTCGCAAATGTTCTTGCTGGCCAAATTGCTGATCGATGAAATCTGTCTGACCATGACGCAGGTCACCATCACTACCGTCCGCATGCTATGGCGCCTAGCGGTGGCTCAAAGTGCGCTTCGTAGATCCTCGGGCAGCGACCATTGCTTCGATATATTTAAGAAATTCTCCATTTTTTGTGAGTTTTGGTGTTCCTCTTAGTCCTTTTCCTCTTCGTCCTGTACCTGTTTGGCATGAGAAACCCTATCAGTAGCAATGCTGCCGCCAACAG
>JAUMHM010000078.1:1539844-1550289 GCA_032362435.1 Melikaiella ostensackeni
TTTTTAAAAAGGCTAAGGACTGTAGTTCAAGCAATTCCTTTGCTTGTGGGGTGTTGGCGACTGTGATTAGAATCATTGGCATGGCCTTTTTAGTTTGCCGGTTACGCATGCGGCCAGTCGTGGTAATCGCGAACCCCTCTTCCTTGAGTTCGTCAGAAATCAAGGTTTCGGTGTACGAAACGGGAATGTTCCTTATCACAAGTTTAATAAGGGGTGTCTCGACATTTTTATAGAAATAGTATTGGAAACCTTGCTCTTCGAGGTTAGTTATGATTGCGCGGTAGTCTTCGATGTGGGGCACGTGTACAGAATAGATATCGGAGCCGATGCTATAGACTATCGGTTTATATTTAGCGAAAACTTTAAGGACCTTATAAAGGCCTGTATAAGAGTGTTTTGCTTCGTCAATTATAACATTAATTGGGGTTATTTTTCCCGGTGAAACGTCCGATTTTGGGTTTGCTATGACGTGGTCTATTTCATGATTTTTATTTGTCGGATTTTTAGTGTGTTTAGAGGTTGTGGTGGTGGCGCTACTAGATGTAGTTGAGTAAGATTTATTCGAAACTGATCCTGCGACTCTTCTACGCTTCCTTGAAGATACGCTGGTCCAGTCGTCGTCCTCACGAGAAAGTTCCATCTTCTCTGGTGGCTAGTTCGGCGGTAGGTTTCTCACTCCTGGAGTCGGACGCAGGATTGCCTCGATGACCGGAGCTCTAATGCTCTTAACGATTTCTTGTTCAGTGTTGGTCCTTGATGTTGTCACGTCGAAGGGCAAACGCAAACTCTCGTTGTCTTGACCAGAATTAATACAATCAAACTGAAGTTTCAGTTTATGTTCTTCTTATATATACTCTCTGCGATGCCTGTGATTGTCCAGAGCGCCCTCCGTGGGGACGGGTGGAACCTGATTGGCCATTCAAGTCTTTTTCATCAATCGATTACACCTTAATATCCAGTTTACCATGGAGATTGAACAGAACGGAAAATTGACTTTCTTGGACGTACTAGTTTAGAAAAAATCTGATGACACATTAGCACATGAAGTTTACAGAAAACCCACCCATACAAACAGATACCTACATGCCTCATCCCACCACCACCCATCTCAAAAGCAATCGGTCATCAACTCCCTTGTATACAGAGCTGTCTCCATAACAGATAAAGATAACTTACAGTAGGAATTACAAAACGTCAAACAAATCCTAATACAGAATGATTATAAAAACAAACAAATTAATAAAGCAATAAGAAAATACACTCAAAGAAACAAGTCAAGACAACCTTATAAAGAAAGAGACAGAAAGACGACCACCATCCTACTGTACATCGAAGGTATCACAGAGCAAATAGGAAGAATTCTCAACAAACACAACATCCAAACTATATTTAAACCACCTGCAAAAATAGGACAACTTCTAAACAACCCTAAAGATAAAAAGGTACCTCTCAGTCATCCGGTAGTATATAAAATCCCTTGCTCTTGTGGCAAAGTCTACATTGGAGAAACCGGGAGAGCGGTGAGCACAGAGTATATATAATAACAACATAACCTGAAGCTTCAGTTTCAGGTTAGCCCTGAAAAAGTAAAGTGCAATGTTCAGGAAACGTCGGCAGGATTCGTAGTTTTGCACATGATCGAAACCCGAAACATCTTCCTTTTTTATTATAATGAATCGTCGTGAAAGGATCAAATCTATTATCAAGGTTGAGGACATTAGAAATAATTAACCTATCTCAAAAAACCTAGCAATAGAGATTAAATGAAAGGTTGATGCGGCGGGGGAAAATGTCGATAATAAACACTAGTCAGGGGAAGCTGCGCCACGAGATCAAGCGTTGACCGATGAAGCAATACAACATCATCGTGCTATTGATGTTTCTGAACAACCTCATGATGATCCAGTACCACCAAATCTCCTAGAAGCAGATGGCCTGATTCAACCAGAGGCAGAAGCAATTCAGCAACCAAGAAGGCAATTGATATAGACATACCATATGAACAGGAATTTGATGCGCCTTTATTTTTTGGCAGAGAATAGTGGGCAAAGTGTATGGAAGAACATCATTGTCTCTTCTTACTTAAGTACCCCCATATAGCTTGCACTAATAAGGCACCTAAACAACAAGGTTTTGCCTATGCTTTTGAATGCAGAACTAACTGCGTTACAGGTGCAAACTCTTATGTATTGTGCGGCTGTGGCAGTTGTCAGAAGGTTGGGCCGTAGATCTAGGGCTACAAATGCAGTTTTTGCCCCAGGAAGGGAGCGAGGTCCACCATCGAAAATCAGGTTGGACTATAGATGTCAGCAGAGTAAGGAGCAAATTGGGTCGATGGTCATAAATAGGAAAATAGAACCAGAAAGCTTATACACCATGTTACTAAAATCATTCACCCCAGGAAGATCGAGACATTGACACCAGTGATATTGGCTGAGATTATAGACTCCCAACGGCAGAGACTTGATGTTCTTACTGCTAGACTGCGTCGATATAATAAGAGTGGTGCAAGAGGATAGCAACGGATAAATGAAAGAAGGTGCTATCGTGAAGTGCGTAATGACCAAAATAAGAAAGAAACCGAAGTTCCACAATTGGAAGACCTGGCTGTCTACGGGTTGGATGTTTGGGGAAAAATAAACAGAAACAATTTAGCTGTGTGGTTTCAATTAGAGAAAGAAAGAACAAACAATAACCCTGTGATGGAGCCTACTAACATCACATACTCAGACACGTCAGAGGTTTTGAAAAGTGCAAGTAACTGGAAAGCTCTTGGTCTGTACATGGTACACAATTTCTGGTACAAGTACCTGACGAGTGTGCATCCTGCGGATAGAGGGCCCCGGTACCGAGGGTTTCTGCTTAAGACGGTTACAAAACTGAATAAACAGTCGCGAACAATGGTCCAGGGTACCGAATAATTCCTTTACTATTCTTGAGAATAGTTATAGAGAATGAAATTTAAATAGAAGCTTTTATGTGGAGCTTCCCAGCGGAGAGTTGAATGTTACGGAGCGAGATAAGAGTTTCGGAACTGAGGTGAGAATTCACAAGCAAAAAGTAGAGGAATCTATGGTGAAGGCGACCAAGCTGTTTGGAAAGCTAGAGAGTATATTAAATAAAATGGAGGATTTTCGCAGGAGAATGACAAACATGGTGGTTTTTAGTGTCTTGAAATCCCGAACGCTCGGGAAGTGCGGATCCTCCTCATTGTCTCTGAAAGATTTCCCACCATTCCTCGAAAGAAAGTGTTTTCAAAAGATCATCGAACACCCAGATCTGATGACAAGATTCATGCTCAAAGATTCATGCTCAATGATTCATGCTCTAAAATATCAGACGCTTAAAATCCATTTGAATGTTGACCAATAGCCTGTCTTCCAACGATTTACAAGTGCCTTACACCTGTAATTGCAGATTAAGTTTAGTCTCATTGCGACGAGAATAACATCCTTACAGAAGAACAAAGGCGATGCTGTGAAAACTCGTGGGGTTGTGAAAATCTAGTCACTATTGATGCTGTGGCCATTTTTTAATGCTAGAAAACATCAAAGAAACTTGCATATAGCATGAACTGACTACACGCAAGCGTTCTCTTCCATACCAAATATTTGATTAAAGTGTTACAAATTTCCAAGACTTGCCTACGTATCATCGACGGGTATTATGGTTCTGTTTGGCGTTGAATCCATTGAGCAGAACGTTAAATAGCATGTCAAACCAGAAACTGCAGAAAGTGATCCATGTCACAAAGCAGTTTTCCAATGATATACGCGTGGAGTTCAGGCTAAATAAATGCAGAACAGTGCATTATACGACACTTGAGAAAAACATAATGATTGCCTTCACTACAAGACTCCGATCGGTTTTCTTGAGTTCTCTCTCTCAACTCAACCTATGGGGAGAGCATAACAGAAGAAATGAAGGCCAGCATGGAAAAAATTAGGAAAAGCTTGAAGACCTTCGTGGACTTGAGTAAGGTTGGGGGTGCGAGAATGAGGATCATAAAGCTATGGAATCCACCGGAACGTTATAATGCTATCTCTGTGTCGCAATGGAGAATGAACTCCGGATCGACCATCTCGTTCGGTCTTGTCTTCCTTTAATCAGCAAGAGGGAGAAACTAAAGTAGTTTCTTTTATGGATGAAGATGAAGATTCGATACTTCCTGGAACGATGAGATGCGCGACCTTCAAAGTGGCAGCCCCAAAGAGAAAGCCAAGAGAAGCCGCAAGTTGAGCCAAGCTGGTCGACCAGGAGGACGCCGAGACACGGTGTAATGTGCCTATAGTTAGGTGCCCTGAAGTAATGCGAAAGCGGTTCCGGCGTCATTGTCTGGCTCGAGAGAGAGAGATAGGGCCAAACTCACCTCTGGGAGGTGAGTTTTGTGGGGAGTGACTTCGGTTGAGTCTTACACTCCGTGCGTAAATGCATGCTCACCTTCTCTAAAAAAATCCTCCCCCCCCCCTCGCGTGCTCCTTTGGGCTCATTAAATGGTCGAACACTAACCTTGAAAGTATAAACAGAACTGCTTGCATTGAAATGAGCAAGCGCCGAATGCGACTGGAACCTTATGATCCAAAGCCAAATTTTATCTCAACACATCTTCACAAAAAGTTTCAAACGTTTTATAATTTTAATACCTCTAACTGATGATAGAAAAAACGGGGTTCGCCCGAGATGAAGTTGAAAAACACAACTCACCTGTCCTATTCTCTGGCCATTCACACGGTGTAACCTCCATCAGCCAAAAGAGTTGGTTCCTAATCTGATGAGTGTTAAGACGATCAGGTGCCGATTCAACAGCCCTGATGAAGGTCTTGTGCAGCATTAAAACAATAATGTAGACTCGCATCTGAGCGTGACTCATACAAGTCTCCAAATACCTCTCAGCAGCTGGAAAAGCAAGTTGCCATTCAATCTTATAATTTAAATTGTCTTCCTTAGACCCAAATTCCTGTGGAATTATGTAGCATCCAGACTTTCTGATGTGATTAATTGTTTCATAATTGGGCCAGGAGTTTCTTGGTCTGTCGAGCCATTCGCTGGCAGATTCAGGCCACTGAGTCCAGACAGAGGGTATAATTTCATACGATTCGCTGATGTTGCACTTAGCAGTCGTGCTGACCTCGACCTTGTCGCAGTAGATAACTGCTCCAAAATGGTGAGGTGGACGATACCTTATGGCTTTTTTCAGGTCGAGTGGCAGAGCAAGGCTTTCGATGAACACGTTGTAGAAACGCCTTCTAAACCTACTGCTGTTCAAGTACCACACATCATAGTTACGTCGGTTTCTCTCATCTCGGATTCTGCGCTCTTTAGTACTAACTATACGTTTTCTTTCTTCTATCGGATCGTAAATTCTATCATCCTGGGTGTAGGTAACTTGGCAAAAACAGGATTCTGGCATTTCTGAGGCATCAAGTGGTTTTGGACTGATGTAGCTTTTCACAGTTGAGTAGCCACAGTCGCTATCACTATCATAATTCCCAGATTTGTATCCAGAACTTGTACTGCTAGCGGGACTAGCACTGGCTGAACGGCTTTTAATTCTGGAATACGTAGTGTTTCTCGAGATACCACGTCTCTGATTTTCTAGATGCCGTTTCGAGACTGTGCTTTGACTTTGAAAAGATCTGGACTCACTCAAGGAGCCATAATCGGTGTCGTCTTTATCATAGCGTTTCTGATTTCCTGGATCCCGTTTTGAGATTGTGCTTTCGCTTTGAAAAGATCTGGACTCACTCAAAGAGCCATAATCGGTGTCGTCTTTATCATCTTTGTTGTCATTGGAGGACTCGAGAAATTTATTCCTTTGAACTGAAAGTCCACCCTCGTAGATGCTTGTTCTAGGAGATTTATTATCGTGTAGATCTGGCATAGATTTGCTCTTTGTTAGCTTCGAGGAAGCTAAAGATGTTGATGTTGATGTTAATGTAGTTTGACTAGGAGAAAATTGAGGTCTTATTTGGGATGGATTGTGAGGTAGGGAGGAAGCTAGAGTAGAAATAGATTCAGGACGACTTTGTGAAGAAAGGGGTCTTTGCGATGAGTCGTAGAGACTCTCTCCATCACTGAAAAATTCACCTCTATCTTCTTCTATTGAGGATAAGTCAACTTCGTCTTCTGTGCTTGGATTCCTTTTCGAAGGTGTGATTCCCATTCGTTCAAGATGAACATAACCTGGAGCGAATCACATTCTTAGATTATTGAATGAATACATATAACAATTGTAACGTACTCAAGAAACTGCAGGGTGTCTACAAATCGAGAGATACCGGAAAATAGCCGGGAATTAGAATAAAACCGGGAAAACCGAGAATCGACCGTGAATACAAATTCAAACCGGGAATCACATTTAGAAGTTTTGAACATCTTATATTTTTTATTAATCGTTATAACAAGGCAAATAAATTAAAGGATTGTAATAAACATGATGAAAAAAATATTCGGAAATCATGAAATTTTAAAAATTGTATAACAATTAAGAACAATCTTTAGGCTCTGAACAAATGGCATTCTCCAACAATGAGAAATATAATGATTACTAATTAATTACTTTTTTGTGCAAGACCATTTTAATTTGGAACTTTTTGTAATTTTTTGAATGTTTTTAAAAATAGCGATTTTTAAAAATATACTCTATGTTGTTTTTTCAAAATTAGGACATATAGATTAATGATAATTATTGAATCAAGAATCCCTGAAAATGTTTCTTGTGAATTTTTTTTTCAAATTGAAACTAGAAATCTTAATATTTTTGAGTGTTGAAAAATGCAGTCTTTTCATAAACATTATGTTTTTTTGTGTTTTTTGAACTTTTTTCTCGGGTGAACTCGGTGTCTCATTATCAGATACGGACTAAGTGAAGTGTCTGATGAATATCTTATTAGCTTTTTTTCTCAAGTGAACTCGGTGTTTCATCATTAGCCACGGATTAAGTTAAGTGCCTGATGAGTTAAAGATGTTGAGAATTTTATTTGATATTTGAAATTTCTTGCGATGAAGTTATGGTAGGACTCTGGATGCTTTTTAGAGCTACAATCTGTTATTCCTTAGGGTTTCAGTCGCCTGCTTCCTGATAGTGTAGGAAGTTTCTTACAATGCGACATGTGTTTAATAAGACCGCTATTTGAGCTGCTGCCGGTACCCTACTGACTTCTAGATGTGCCAGATGTTCAGTGCATCTTGCGTGCACATTGCTTGTCACCGAAATCACATTAGGATGAATAGATGCATATTTAACTTTCTTCCATATTATCTTTACTTCATGCTTTAGCTCGCTATACTTATGGATCTTGATTGTTTAGGTTGCCTGCAAGTTCCGGTTAAGCGAACTCAGTAGATGATACAGTCTTCATTTTCTAAAACGGACACTGGAATGTATCTATAGAAAGGCATTCATTCTGTTGAGAGTCCTAGGTTTAGGGCAAGTTCTTTGTGTATAATGCCCATTATATCATTATGCCCGTGCGTGTACTCTCTCTGAGCCATTACGCGACAACCGTCAATAATGTGCTCAATGGTATCGTTGGTATCTCCACACAATCGGTACCTGTCAACTACGTGTTGATGTAACACATGCTTGCGATAGTTTGTAATGCTGACAACACTGTCCTGAATCGGTATCACGAATTCCTCTGTTTTCGAAAGCAGGACGCCCTTTTTCAGCCAAATATTGGATGCCCCTTTGTCCACTTCATGTTGATTTAACGTTTTGGGGTGCTTGCCGTGGATAGATTTTTGTTTCCATTGCGTTTCTAATTCCTTTATGGTTTCTGCCCTGATATTCGAGGCTTCCTCTGAGGACATGTTCAAGGGCGTGTAATCAAGATCTGCTTCACAGATGGATGTGAATGTAAAGCGTAACATATTGCTTGCTGTTAAAATAGTCTCGCACCTGTATAACTAGTGATTTACACAGTTTCTTGACATCTACAACGCCTCGACCGCCTTTATGACGTGGAAGAACTATCCTTTGAATGGCCGAATTACTGTGGTGCATTTGGTGCTTAGTCATTTCAACGTGGACGGTTCTGTCTATCATTTCAAGGTCGGTGTTCGACCATTTGATGAGCCCAAAAGAGTACGTGATGATAGGGATGGTATAGGTGTTAATAGCCCTGATTTTATTGGCTGAATTGAAAGAACTCTTTAGAACCAATCTGAGTCTTATAGTGAAGGCAGTCATTAGTCTTTCCTTCACTGTCGTATACTGAATACCCTTGGACTCAAGGATACACAGATATTTATGTGACTCACTCTCAACCATTGCCTCGATGTGATTCTCGTTCTCGTTCTCTAATTCTACGGTCCCTAATTCTTCCTTGATTAAATGCACTGTTCTGCATTGATCTAGCCCGAAATCCATATGGATGTCATTAGAAAAGTGGTTTGTGACATGGATCGCTTGCTGCAGCTTCTGGTTTGAACTAGCGTACAGCTTTAGATCATCCATGTACAGAAGACGGGTCAGTTGATGACCATCCTCGTCATCATGTATTTTAAACCCATGAGACATGCAATTTTGTGTATGGCTTAGCGGATTCAACGCTAAACAGAACCATAATGCACCAAAGGAGTGTCCTTGAAAAATGCCCGTCGTAATGCGAATTAACATAGTTATTCTCGATTGCCCATAATCAAAATAATCGATTCTTGTTCCCCAAAGCATCATCGCACGATGTAAGAAGTCGATGATACGTGGGTAGATCTTGTAAACTTTTATAACTTCAAGCAACTGGTAATGTGGTACCGCAGGTAACGCTTGGTTGTAGTCAATATAAGCCGTGTGCAAGTTTCTTTGATGTTTTTAGCTTGCACCCTGGCCACAGCGTCAATGGTGACAAGATCTTACTGCCTCGCAAGTTTTTGCAACATCCTTTTTTTTCCGTCAGGATATTATTCTCGTCGCAACAAGAGTGAACCTTATCTACGATTAGATGTATAAGGCACTCATAAATTGTTGGGAGGCAGGCTGTTTGTCGAAATTCAGTTGGTTTTGAGCGTCTGCTTTTTTAGGCAACATATACGTGCCACCTTTGAGCGTAAAGCCTGTAATCAGATCTGGTTGTTCGATAATCTTTTGAAAACACCTCGCCAATGCAGGATGCACATTTCTGAGATAGTTGCACCAGAAATTATCCACTATGTCCAGATTTGAGGCTTTCCAGTTACTTGCTCTTTTTAAAACTGCTGAAATGTCTGAGCCTGTGATATTAGTAGGAACCACGCAGCTTATAAGTTGCTTCTGTTTGTGTTTCTCCGCACAACCGAGCAGTAGTCAGCCATGTCTTCCAATTGAAGAACTTCGGTGTCTTGCTGGATATTTTGCTCTTTACTTAGTTAACGATAGAACCTACTTTCAACCACCTGAAAGGTTCGATTTTGCTGTCTTCTTGCATTACTCTTATTGTACCAACGCAATCTAGCAGTAAGAACATCAAGTCTCTGTCGTTGGGAGTCTGTAATCTCATCCAATATAGCTGGTGACAATGTCTCGATGTTCCCAGGGTGGATGATTTTAGTAACATGACATGTCAGCTTTTTGGTTTCTTTTCCTTGCTTATATTGAGTCAATCGACCCAATTTTCTCGTACTCTGCTGACATCCGTGTCCAACCTGATTTTCCATGGTGGGTCTCGTTCCACTCTTGAGGCAAAGACTGCATTTGTAGGCCTAGTTCTACAGTTCAACGTTCTAATGACTGCCACAGCCGCACAATACACAAGTGTTAGCACCTGAAACGCAATTAGTTATGCGTTCAAATGTATTGGCAAACCCTTGTTGGTTAGTTGCTCTATCGGTGCATGCAGATTTTCCGTAACGAACATCTTTAGCAGGGAAAGCCTTTGTGTTATTCCTACATCCCTGAAATTTAGTAAGGCTTGATCAAAATTCCTTACAAGTCGAAGAAACTTTTTAGGTTGGTTTTTCGTACCAAACTGAACATTCTGCATGTGGTTATCCCGGTTTACATCATTAGTTATTGACACATTGTTGCAATGCAATCAAGTGATATGACAAGAGCGATTTGCATAATTTGACATATTGGGCAGACTGGTATAATTTTACGCCACCATCCACGGGCTTGGTTGAAGCCAAGTGAATAATAGGGGGATCTACAGCTTAAGGTGGAATCCGAACCACCAGAACGTCGGTGAAAATACATGGTAAAATTTCCAGAGGTACCGACTCAGGGATCGAACTCCGGACTTTTAGAAGGAAGTTCGAGCGTTTAATCACCTGAGCCACCGAGGCTGTCGCTGTGCTTTTTTTTAAAAAGATTTTTATCGGGTGAACCTGGTGCTTCATCTTCAGCCACAGTCTAAGTCAAGTGCCTGATAAGTTAAAGATGTTAAGAATTTAATACGATGTTTGAAATTCCTGGCGATAATGTTGTAATGGGTACAAAATTAGGTGTATGAGGTAGTTCGAAGTTTGTC
>JAUMHM010000078.1:1586638-1607542 GCA_032362435.1 Melikaiella ostensackeni
ACAACTATAACATGACTGCTGAAATAGCGCCAATGGCAGCGGCATTGAAAATGTATTTGAACGAAACATTCACGACACTGAAACTGACTGACCTCAGCGTATGGATTAAGGTTTGTTCTTTGCTAAAAAATCCTCTTACAGTCGTAGCTTTAATTAATCCCTTTCGAGTATTCCGTGGAAAACTCATAGTGCGCTTGCATAAGATAACGTTAAAGGGCGTAGATTGATTATCGTGAAAGGCATCTATAAAACATGATGAATTAGTAGAGAATTTGAATGCATTTTTTAAATATTTTTTTCAAGTTTATATTCTAAAAATTTGATGAAAGTGCGATTTTCATTTCAAGTACTAATAGCTCATTTTAAATTGGTTGAGAATACCGGTTTGGAATATAGTCCAGTCACTCCAGTCAGTAGGAACTTTGAGCTTGCAAAAGGTCGGGACAAGACGATATTTGTCAATTATTTTCATTTTGGAGCACTAATGAAAATTCAAAATTTGTGCCCCTGACAAGTACGAGGGAACGCCGCCATCTTGAAAAAATGGCGGCCAAAACCTTTTTTTTTACGAATATCTCCACTGCATTTTAGGGCAAAAGTACTTCTATACAAAGTTCTAGAGCACACAATTTTCCATCACTTTTGTTATAAACATATTTTCCTCATATTATTAGTTTACGAGCTATGGCAGAGGAAAGCGGAGCGCTTTTTTGCAATTTACAAAAAGGTTGAATTTTCCCTAAAAATTTGAAAGATTAATAATTTGTATCGTTATTGTATTATTATTTTATCACTATATATGTATGCATAATATACGCATATCATTAATAATAATATTATATATACATATATACACACCTATATATACACAAACATGTATGGTGAGTTATCAATATGTATGTGATATCTACATTACTCGTTTCTACATCACCTTTGAGGGAGAGTAAGTGAAGCGTTTTTTTTTAAACGTGGTATCCCCAGTAGGCCTAGTCCGCAACCGTTTTTCTTTCAGAATATCAGCAAAGATGTTACTTAGCTAATGTTTCGTTTATTGTTCTTTTTCAAGTCTTTCAGAATACCTGGATGGGCCTGGTAGACTTTTGTCTTCTTGAAAGCGTCTTTTTGAATGCCTGGATGGGCCAGGTTGATTAATGTTTTTTTGACAATCTGCAGGATTTTCTTCTGAATCACCCTTCTTATTTTCAGCTCCTTCTGTTTCGTCTTCTTCTTCCATTGATGCCGATAATGTTTTGAATATATCTATTGTTTGAAGCTCATCTGCATTTTCCTCCTCCTCGTCAGAGTGTAATAAGATTTCCGGAACGTTTTCGTAAGAGTTTCCATTGTACTCGTAATACGAGCAGATGATGGAGCACTTTAGACCTGCTCTCCTGCAGCCACATTTTGAACCACATCCTTTTTTGCACTTACAGAAAATAAATCGCATAAGTTCCTCCAGGGCAGGTTCTTTTGTGGTTGTGACTGGAGTAAGTCCAAGTCTACTTCCAAAGTGGTAAAGTTTGTAAATGAAATTTCCTTCTGGTGATTGATCGCCTGAAGTGCAGATAGCAAAGAGAGTCCAGCAAATATGAAATTTTTCTCCTGAGATAGACCTTTAGACCTTCTTTCCTGTAGCCACATTTCAAGCCACATCCTCTTTTGCACTTACATGAAATAAATCGCAAAAGTTCCTGCAAGGCAGGATCTTTTGTGGTTGTGACTGGAGTAAGTCCGAGTCTACTTTCAAAGTGGCGAAATTTGTAAATGAAATTTTCTTCTGGTGATTGATCGTCTGAAGTGCAGATAGCGGAGAGAGTGCAGCAAGTATGAAAATTTTCTCCTGAGATAGTAACAAGTTCAGGATCTGTATTCGGGTCTTTAAATATTTGTAGATCCTGCTTTAAATGTACGTTCTTTTGAAGAGTATAAACTTTACTTTTTCCTTATTGTACATTGCAGAGCATCAATCTGTGCAAACTACGTGCAGTACGGTCAGGCATATTATGGTCCAAATGCAAATGTTATCTTTGATGGATATCCAACTGATGCAGCTAGCAAGATCACGATGAGTGCAGAGAGATTACATCTTTCCGAAAAACATACTTGCACGAACATGCATTTTGGGGATTGATGGTGGCAACTATTACACAAGAAAAATTCCTGTCCAACAAATAAAATCCGTTTGATCTCGATGCTGAAAAAGAAGTTCGAAGACTCTAACTTTTCAGTGAAGCAAGCTACGGAAGATGCAGACACATCAATCGTTCATTCAGTCATTAATCATTTGACTCGGTCTTCATCGTAAGTGAACACGTAGATCTTCTGGTTGTCTTGACAGCGTTAGCAAAAGAGGATTCAAATGTTTTCTTCGAAAAACCAAGCAAAGGTGAAACAATTGAAAAAGTATACTCTTATAAAAGTTACTAGTTAGGTGAAGGCGTAGCAGACAATATACTCTTCTTACACGCTTTCAGTGGCATGAACACAAGCTCTGAAACGTACAATAAAGGAAAAGTAAAGTTTATAAATACTTTTCGAAAGAGCGGACATTTGAAGTAGGATCTACATATATTTAAAGACCCGAATGCAGACCCTGAATTCGTTACCATCTCAGGAGAAAATGTCATACTTGCACTTTACGGTTCTTCCACAGAAAATACTACGTTGGACTCTCTTCGCTATCTGCACTTCAGACAATCGACAGAAGTAAATTTTATTTACAAACTTTGCCGCCCACAAGAAAAGCTGCACGAGAACACGAGTTACGGATGTACCTTCAAGTCCAAGCATGGATGGACAATAAAAAAATGCAGAGGAATGGAGGTGGCAGCTAAGTAGACTTGGACTTACTCCAGCCATAACCACAAAAGGTCCTGCCCCGGAGGAACTTTTGCGATTGATTTTCGGTAAGTGCAAAACAGGATGTGGTTCAAAATATGGCTCACGGAAAGCAGGTGCAAAGTGCTCCTTCATCTGCACGTACTGTAATGGAAACTCCTGCGAAAACGTTCCAGAAATCTTATTAGATTCTCTTAAGGAGGAGGAAAATAAAGATGAGCTTCGAACAATGGACATATTCAAAACATTATCAGCATCAGTGGAAGAAGAAGAAGCTGATGATAAGGAGCGTGATCCAGAAGAAAATGCTGCAGGTTGTCAAGAAGACATTAATCAACCTGCCCATCCAGGCATTCAAAAATACGTTTTCAAGAACACAAAAGTCAACCAGGCTCTTCCAGCTCTTCCAAAAGACTTAAAAAAGAACAATAACGGAGACATTAGCTAAGTAAAATCTTTGCTGATTTTCTGAAAGAAAAAGGTTGTGTGTGCGCGTATATATGAATATACATAATATAATTGTCAATGATATATGTATTCTATATATACATATAATATATAGTGATAAAATAATAATATAATGATGATAACAATAAATATTCTCTCAAATTTTCAGGGAAAATGCGACATTTTTCGCAAATTGCAAAAAAGCGCTCCGCCTTCCTCTGTCGTAACTCATAAACAGTTAATCTGAGAAAAATTTGTTTATAATAAAAGTGATGGAAAATTGTGTGCTGTACAGCTTTACATAGAACTACTTTTGTCCTAAAACGCAGTAAAGACGAAATATTTGTAAAAAACCAATTTGACCCAGTCTCCATTCATCGCCTGAAGCTTTTCCGAGGACATGCCTTTCGTCAACATTATTATTTGTATTATTCATTGTTAAAAGTATACACCCAATTACAACTTGATGCGAGAAATTTATTCCATAAGTATAAAATTATGTCCAAATCAAGCAGCTAAGTCGTCATAAGGGGGAGTGCCCATTCATAACGTCGGTCCCACCAAACTTCGGTCATTTAAAAGAAAGTATGAAAAACAAGCCAGAACCGAATTAGTTATGATGGGCTTGTGTTGTACACTGAGGAGGGCACCAGTCTCCTGCAGTTTTGCCTCTAGGATAGGAAAGGACCATTCATTGCTCCAGAAATGTGATAAAAATTCTCAACCGCGAATAAAAACTTAACAAAATTAGAAACTTCACTAAATTTTCATTTTAGAAAATTCAATTTTTAAAAACTTTCACAAATTTCCAAAACCTTCCATACTTTCGAAAACTTTCCATAAATTTTCAAAAAGCTTCCACAAATCTTTAAAACTCTCCATAAGTTTTCAAACGTTTCCATAACTTTCCAAAGTTTCCATTATCCGAAAGATTCCATACATTTCCAAAACGTCCCATACTTTCTGAAACCTCCCGCACTCTTTCAAAACTTTCCACGAATTTCCGTAAGTTTCCATAAATATCCGAAACTTTTAATAAATTTTGAGTGATTTATCAAAACTCTGAAATTTCCATCACTTTTTTTTCTTTTTCTTTTCTTTTTTAGATAACCTGTTCTCTATCAAAACTGAAGCCTTTGGGAAATTTATGTTTTACAGAAGATAAAATACTTCAGATAAAATACGCATCGTGAATCTTGTTGCCAATAGGAGAATTGCCCACTATACGTAAAGAATATTCGAAGAAAACTGAAAAATATTGAAAAATTAGCGCGTGGAAGAAGCTGGCAGAATTTTTCAATGTATTTTTTGAAAAAATCAAAGCGACTCCCGTCACATAAAGGCTCCCATCCCTGCAAGTTTTTTTTCTACTTTTAAAAATTAAATAAAAAAAATTGTAACCTATTATTGATTTATTTCTTGTACAAATAAACTCAGTTCAACGTCCTCTAAAAGATGCAATAATCTCAATGATTGTTATACTAATTCCCTCATCCTTTTTAGCACTTCGAAAACTGGCCGAAAAAGTATCCACTTTGTTGTCACGCTGAAGGGCAGATTGTGGCAACAGTGGTACTATTATGCAGTCTTAATGGCAGACCGGTTCACATTTGCCATGTAGCTCGAAAGGATGAAATTCTGATCATTCGAGCTGCTAAGGAGAAGGTGAGTGAAATCGTATTACCATTAGCATTACATTCATGATTTGGGTAAGAGCGACGAAATATTGTTGTAAAAAAAAGTCATGAAAAACCTTCTCGAAACTGTAAAAGACAAAATTTGATTTGACTGTTATTGAAAGAGTTACATGCTGCTGAGTTCGATATGTTACACCCAACAAGCCTAAAAATATCACCCGCTCCCTCTCGGTAAATATTTGTCCCAAGGGCAAAAGTTTTTTCTCCTAAATTGCCATCCAGTAGAAGTACTTTTTTGTTGAAGTTTGTGTCCGATCGGAGAACTTTGGCTTTTTAGGTGGGGTCACTTCAGAAATAATGCCCCAATTATATTTCAAATATTAGTACTACTTTCGACTTTAAATATGGGAATTAATAACTAAGATGCAAATTATTTTCAGGGTCTTCCGGTAACATGCGAAGTGTGTCCTCAGCATCTTTTTCTCTCTCAAGATGACTTAGATCGAATTGGTCATACCAGAGGTCGAGTTTGTCCAATGTTAGGAACGCGCGAAGATGTGCAGGCTTTGTGGGATAATATAAGTTTTATCGACTGCTTTGCGACCGATCATGGTAAGCGATATTATTAACCAATAATATTATAATACAATAATCTTCAACCAATTTAATTTTTATTCAAAAAGAAAATTTCTACATCATGACTTAACAACAAGTCTCTAATAATTTTTCAGTGGTTTTCCTCTTCCATATAAGGTAAAAACATTATATCATGCATCTAGATTAAATATTGTTAAACCAATCTGTATCGTCTATTATATTCCTTTATAGTGTATAAAGCCTTGATAAGGACTTGATATCAAGTCGAAACCAAGCAGAGGTGCCCTAAGCCTGGTAAAATATGCCAGCCCCTTTATCTCCCATAGCTTACTCTTTTCACTTATACATGTAAGTATTAAGAACGTAAATTGATATCATAAATTGCATTTGTTTTTTCAAATTTTTTATTTTACAATAATTTGATAAATGTTTCATAAAATATTCAATCACTTATAATTATAATCAAATCTTCGGTTGATTTCTAAACAATTATATCTACAGAGTCAATGTTCTTATAGTTGTCTCTCACTAGCTTTGGGAGTAGCAAATTCTTCGTTGAGCTTAGTAGCATCTACATTTTTTAGCAAATCATGCTCAATTGTCAAGGCTGCTACAGCAGTATTTAATCTTGTTTGGGAGCGGACTGTAATGTCTTTTCAATTTTTAATCTGTACTGTATACTTTGCGATTAAATTACGAACTGTCTACCGTTACGGCATTTTCCGTGAGACCAACTCCTTTCCAGCTCGTTCAGGGCTAAAGTTACGGCACTTTCCGTAACCCTAGCCCTAGCGCTATACTTGACCGTATAAGTCTTACGGAAAATTCCGTAGCACTAGTCAGTGCCATTACATTAACTAGGAAGGCGTAGTCACTAAGGAGACAGACATTGTCACTTAATTAAATGAATTGATGAAAATTACTCAATAAATATGGTTCTCTGCATGTTACACTAATTGTGAAGAGTATTTGAATTAGATTAGAACATTTATTTCACTTATTGCGAAATTTGGTTACCGGCTCCGCACGCACGAGGCTATCGTTTCTCTCGCAGTTTTTCTCCGATCGATTATTAGGAAGAAGGAATACGCCACACTCTCATACGTCACTCAGACAGGTCGTACAAATTGAAATTTTACTTGCGTGAACAAATCTTCCTTGATCCAATGTAGACCGCAAATAAGATTTCACTCTTTTGAACATCGAAAATGTTTGCTCTCCACTACAATTTGTTACTGGAGTACACAAAAACATGCGAAGAGCAGTTCGAAGATTCGAAAAAATACTGTAGTCATTCAAAATTTTCATGAATTTCAAAATGAAAGTTTTCGACTGTATGACGTGACTTTTTCTATCAGGTTATAAAGGTTTGAAAAAATGTTCATCTTTAATTTTTTGAAAAAACAACCTTAAAATTTCAAAAACTCATAACTTTGCAAAAAAGTTTTTTTTTAAATGGTAAATTACGTGCCGTCTTATTCTCCTTGAAAAACAACATATTTGAAAGGCGAATAATTCTGTGACTTTCAGTTGTACTGACTGTCTGATTTGATATGAATTTGGTCTTTGAATAATTATGTACGAGCTTTGTCTTAAAATGTCAATGTCGCGTGATCAGACAAAAAACTTATGGCACAGACTTTGGAGTGATATTCGTAATCCCTAATTCTTATAGATTGATCCCTCCTTCTTGTTTTTTATCTTTTTTAACTCAATATTAGTGATGTCTGTGAATCGCAAATGGTTAAAAAAAATTTTTAATAATATTATTCAGCAATATTTCATTTTAGATTTGTAGTTTGAGACAAATGAGTTACCGGACATTTTGAATAATTCTTATTTATAACTTTTGAACAAAATCATCTAAAATGTTGAAACTTTACTAAATTGTGCTTTGATAAGTATACTTTATTGAAATATTTTTAGAAAAAATGTGTGATTCAAAGAAAATACGGAAAATGGCTGTGAGTTAAAATTGGCAACTTTTTGTTAATCACCCATACCTACATTTACAAATAATGTAATTCTTTGATATGCAATCATCTGGTGATTACCTTACCTTTTAAGTGTGGTAGAATCTAAGCAAATTAATATTTCATATCGATTTCTGTTTCACTATTTGATGTTCAGGCCAAAAGCTGTCCCGCATATCCTCATTTGCTTTGTCTTTAATTGAGCTGAGTGAAAAAAATTATGGTTTGACATCCGAAGAAATTTTTTGAAAATGTCCAAAAAACATGTTTGTTTGGATTGAGTCCTATGCACACATTTTAGAGAAAGTTGAAGATGTAGAACCTGAAATTTTTTCAGCTTGTATTAAAAAAGCAAGCTATTATTTTACTTTTTGAAGAAAAAAATTTTTCGTGGTGTTTCAAGCGTTCAAAAATCGTCAATATTACCTTTTTTGAGCGATTTTGACGACATGCTAAGACTAAGCTTTCAGGCATAAAATACAATGGCGCTATGATAGTAGAACAATATCTTCCAAGAAATAAGCCAGGAGAATTACAATTCACTCTGAATTTAAGTCATCTGGATTTAAGTCGTTCCTAGAATTCCCACCGACTTGCATTCGTTGATAAGGGGGTCCAAGTGGCCGAGAGAGAGGTGCTGTGACTTCAGCGGAGCTGAGCAGATCGGAAGCAACAGAGCGGGCAGTTAGAACACTCGCGTGCATATTTTGCATTCATTTTTTAAATATACGCGGAAAACTCTCTTCTCACTAATAAGTCTTCATCATTAAAAAAGGTTCATCCTTTATAATAACAAAAATCTACATTTGTACAAAATATAGCAGGCCATACCCGAAACCCGACATAAATCCAGAGTTTAGTGTATTGGAAAGATATATTATGCCCCCTCCCCCCAAAGTAATGCTGACAACTCTTCCCTGATCTCTTTACTAGGTTATTCGTTGAAAAAACGGGATAACATTGACAAGTATGCTTCCCCCACAACTCCCCCCCCGAGATTGTTTGGGTGGCATTATGTCCCTCAAATAATGTCCTTGGCTTATTTGTAGGAAAATATCGCTCTGCCTTGATCACGCCATCATTTTTATGTCTGAAATCTTAGTCTTAGCAAATTGTCAAAATGGTTCCAAAAAGGTAAAGTTGACGAACTTTGAACGCTTAAGACACCACGAAAATTTTATTTTCGAGAAGACAAAATGACAGCATGTTTCCTTGATTCAAGCTGAAGGAATTTCAGGTTTGACATAATCAACTTTTTCCAAAATGTGTGCATAGGACTCAATCCAGAAAAACATGTTTTTTGGCCATTTTAAAAAAATTCTAAATTGAACAGAATTTTTTTTTTACTTTCAAATATTTTATTATTATTCACTAGCAAAAACTGTGCATATAAAAAATCGTCATAATTTTCGAAGCAATAGGGAAATTTTTTAAAATTTTTAAATCAAAAAAGAGAAGAGAAGATATTAACCGATTTCAAAATTTTTTTTGTCTACTTTTTTCGAATGTTAAGCCACTGAAGAAATCAACAGTTGGCTGACCGAGGAACATCAGAAGGAGTAGAATAAGGCCACTGGCTGCAGACAGGCTAAGGCACTCATGGGTATAAATTTAAACTTTAAACGAGCGTCGGAAATGCGATGGTGATGAGACATGATGTGCGATGATGAGACATCTATTCATATCCTTTGTCACTGCCCCGCAATCGCGGGGAAGCGTCTAGCCCTTACGGGCAGTAAGTGCATCAGTGAGTCAGACATATCGGCCAAAGGCGTGGCTGCGGCCCTCTCCGTATGAAGAGGGCTTTGGGGTCACGGATAGGCTTACAAGGGGATACAACGGATTACCTAAGCCTTAGGGTCTTCTTTTGGGCACGGGACAATTCCGCACCAGATCAGGTATGCCGTTACCCTACTACGCGGCTTTCCCTTGCTGTTCTCTTCAGCGGTAAAGGGGAAGCCGCGTATTTGCCGCGTAGTGGGGAACAAAAAGACTATCCCTAAGCGTGAAAAATTACCCTTTATAGGGGTTGATATATCAAATTGTGCATTTTGAAAATTTCACACCCAATTCTTTGGATATTTGAGTACTTAAATGGCTTGGTACGACATAGGAAAGTAGAAAATGGAAAACTTGATATTTTAAAATTTAACTCAGGGGTTTGAAGACCCATTTCGAAGACCGAAGTAATGACAGACCTTCTTTCTAATTCCGAAGACTTTTATACAGTACCGACTGCGGTTTTAGTTTTTAAAAATAGAAAAATACACCTTTTTTACCAAATGGAACGAGTTTAGAGGATGCGTAATCAAAAAAACATTAGGCTTTTTCAGGACACCAGATTGCATTGGTACATACTGCATTTGAAAATGTAATAGGCGTTTGTGGTACATCAGGATATTAGGAACTCCACCAAAAATTGGATCTATGATAAGGCTTACATTTTAAATTCGTTACTTTTTCTACTTAGTGGTGAAGTTTATTCTTTTTCTTTGTTTAAGCACCTCATACTGTCGAGGAGAAGGCGAGTGAAAAACCACCACCCGGTTATCCAGGATTAGAAACTGTTTTGCCTTTACTACTTACTGCAGTGCATGATGGAAGACTTTCGATGGAGGTAATTTTTTTATGTTCACTTTGAATGGTTTCGAGGGATTTAGACAATTTTATACGTTGGGATTAAAATTAAAATTCTATGAAAATCTTTCGGAAAGATACCAATGAGATAAAAAAAATGGCTTACATACATTAGTAAAACTTAATCGAGACAATGTGTTTCCTGTGTTTCCTGACTTTTGCTTCCCTTATCAGAATTGATAACCAATCTTCCAAGTCAAATTGATTTTTGTGGTAACAAATTGCCTTCACGGCCAAAGTACAAAAGCCTGTAGAATTTTTATATCCTCATTTTCCAATATTTACACTCCATTACTTTGTGACTCAAATTCCTTGTTCAATCTTGTCACTGCATCAAAAAATGCGTAATTCTTTCATCTGAATTCCTGACATTGTTTGAAATTATTTACTGACGATGAAAGATTATTGATAAAATCTATAGCATCAGAAAATATTTATTTCAATATGTATAGATTTTTCGTAATAATAATAACTAATAATAAAGTACGATGGTCTGTCTGTACACATTAAGGCTTCTTTGCTTCCGCTCACTTAAAAAAAAACATCCAAAATTGCATCAATTTCTATTATGCACATTAGGGTGGCCCAAAAAAATCACATTTTACAAATTTCAACGTGCTGGTTCACTAAATCATTCTTGTAGGCAAATAAATGTACACGTATTTCTTCATTTTCAAAAAATATATTTTCAGTACTCTTTCCAAGACTTCAAATTTTTCATTTAATGTACGATTTAAAATAGAGAAGTCCTACAGGTTCAACCCAGACAACAGTTTTAGTGTTATTACTCTGCCATTCAACTCAGTGACTTCTGATATGCTATTTACAAGTGACGCCCCTTGTGTAGAGTTATTAAATGCCCAAAAATTTCTGTTGAGCAAATGCTCTCGAGAATATGCTCAGCATTTAAGCTCGAACAGAGCATTTATAGAGCATTCAAGAGAATTAAATTATTTATTCCTCAAACAAATATATATCATGATTACTATATACATATTTTGTACAAGCACACTCTATAGTGAAGTAATATATATTTGTTTTAAATTATATACTGTTGGATGCGCAAAATATGTTTTATATTACTTTGAATTCTTTGATAATTTGAAATTAGCGCCCTTTCTAATTTGAGGCGATACATTATCGCGCATGATTCAAATACTGTAATTATTATTAAATTTGAGTATTTTTAAATAAATGAAGCTATTTCAGCGATAACAATTTGACATAAAACGTAAAATGTAAATAGGATGACATTTTTGCTTTTAAAGTTAATCAGGGTTGCCGCAAATCCAAGAATTGAAATTCTTGACTTTCCCTGACTTTCCAAACTTTTAATGGTTCATATTTTTAGTATTTTAAAATAAAAATCTAGGAACGTGAACGCGCGCATTGCACGCGTGCTTTTCCTGTTAACAACTAGTAATACTGAATAAATTTTTTCTAGGACCTTATCGAAAAGTTCTACCTGAACCCGAAGCGAATCTTCAACCTTCCGGATCAACCCAATACCTACATCGAGGTGGATTTGGAAGAAGAATGGGTCATCCCGGAGGCGATGCCGTTTACAAAATCGAAATGGACACCATTTGCTGGAATGAAGGTCAGAGGAATGGTTCACAGAGTTGTTCTCAGAGGGGAAGTGGCTTATGTGGAAGGACAAGTGCTCGTGAATCCTGGTTTTGGACAGGACATCCGAGATGTTCAGACGAGGGCCAAAGAACAGACTCCGAATTTCGTTTTAACACTTGATGTTCCTGTAAGTCGCCCTAATTGTGCGCTCAATTCTGTCTCTCCCAGTCTCGAAAAACTTGGTAAACCAGCAGAGTTTTCGGAAGAGGAACTACCGGGTATGGAATTATTTTTTAAACTTTTCTCATTACTTATTCATATTTAGTAATTATAGTATTCATTTATTTATAGAATTGCAAGCCAACCTGATGAAACCGATCTCCCAGAAATCGAACGTCCATTTCATAGAAGGAGATGCTCGCGAGCTTCCCAAAACTATCGGCGGACAACGAATCTCGTCCCCAGTGCCTTTTAGCACAGGTATGAGGCACAGAACGAACAGCGGATCGAATTTCATCCATCCAGTTGCACAAAGTATTCACACCGTCGGAACCCATGGTCTTATAAATCAAAACATACTTTCTGTGGATATGTTTAACAAACAGCAGTTGCGAGAAATCTTTATGCTTGCTGACACTCTTAAGCTCTACGTGAGGAAAGAGCGGCCTTTAGATCATGTTTTAAAAGTGAGCATTGCTGATTGAATCATTATTAAATTAGATGATAATAAACTTGTAAACATTTGCTATCTTATTAAATGTCTTTTCATGGCAGGGTAAAGTTATGGCTTCTATATTTTACGAAGTTAGCACACGGACATCGTGCAGTTTTGCTGCTGCTATGCTTCGACTCGGAGGCAGCGTCATTCACATGGATGGATCGACTTCTTCTGTTCAGAAAGGCGAAACTTTGGAAGGTTATTCTTTTTTTGTAGATTTTTATTTTTAGTTTTATAACTCTTAAGACTTTATATTTGTACAGCGGTCACAGTCCATCCAATTAAAGGGATTTCAAAGGATTTTAGAGATTTTAGGGTATTTTTAAATACCCAAAGGAATTTTCAAGAGCCTTTGGATATTTCAAGGGATTTCAAAGGATTTGAAATAGTTAAGGGTACTTTTAAAGATTCCAAGGAATTTTCAAGAGCCTTAAAAATTTCAGGAGATTTCAAGGATTATTAAAATATTTAAGGGTATTCAGAAGATTCCAAGTAATTTTTAAAAGATTTCAGTAAATCGAAGGGATTTCAAAGTATTTTGAAGATTTTAGGGTATTTTTAAAGATTCCAAAGAATTTTTGAGACTGTTTCGGGTTTCAATTGTGTGCAAAACTACGAATCTTGCCGACGTTTCGTGAACATTGCAGTTCACTTCTTCACGGCAAACCTGAAATTGAAGCTTCAAAAAAAAAAAAAAAAATGGGGGTGGGGATGAGGGGGCCCCAACCATTGCCCCCTCTTGTGAGATCCAATGCACTCGCGATTAATGATCTCCCCGAAGAATGATCGGACCGGAGGAAGTTGTTGTGCGTTACCTGTTTGGGTATTATTACACAATCTGAGAGAAATTTGACATGACTGCAATTAAAAGTGACGCTTATTATGTGGGAAAAAGCCCGCACGCGGGAAAAAACCACAAAATCTGTTGATTTATTTTATGACAGAGGAGAGGAGAAAAGAAGAAGAGGGGGAAGGGGAAGAGGGGTCGGGAAAAAGAAAAGAAGAGAGAAAGTTGATGGTAGGTCAGAGGTGTCAAGGCCACCTTGACCCGGGTGACTTATTTCATAAGAAAGTCTTTTGGCATCGCGTGTTTGCGAAGAGGATCAAAATTATATTTCCCCAGCGAGGAAATATGTTTAAAAGGTGATACTGAAGCAGATTCGTAAAATTTAATGGCGGTTTCTTTGATATACTCTGAAATGTATGGTAGTTGAAATTCTCTGTGAAGGACAGAGTTCTTAGTATATCTAGGGGTTTTTGTGATACGTCTATGAAATTTATTTTGAATGATCTGAATGTGATTAATAATACTTTTTGACGCGCCTCCCCATATTGAATATGCATAAGTTATGATTGGTCGGATAAACATTTTGTAGATTAGAATTCCATAATCAGGTTTTAGACTCGAGTGCCTATGAGTAATAGGATTGAGGCGTGACATGACCCCGAGGGCCTTTCCCTTAGTTTCTTGGATATGCTGCCTCCAGTTGAGACGTTTATGAAGTTTACCTCCTTGGTACTTGATGGTGTTTTTTCATTCTATTGGTTCGTTAAACATTTTGGGTGGATCTATTTTAGCTGGCCTTCTGACTGAGAAAAGAATTGATTCTGACTTTACTATGTTTATTTTTATTCTCCAGAGTTTAGTCCAAGTCTCAATGATTTCAAGAGCTTTGTTAAGTAGTTTTAAGATTTTTGGGATTGACCACGAGGAAGTGAATAGCGCGGTGTCGTCTACATATAATCCAGTTAAGACTTCGGGGATCTCAGGGATGTCGTTAACGTAGATAATAAAGAATACTGGTCCTAGAATGCTGCCCTGGGGCACGCCCGCTCGGATGGGTTTTTCTTCTGAGAATGTCTGGTCTATTTTGACTGAGAATTTTCTGTTGGAAAGATAAGCGTGTATGAAGTGGATAAGCCCTCTTGGAAAATTGTAATATATAAGTTTTCGCAGCCGTCCTATATGCCAGACGCTGTCGAAGGCTTTTTCTACGTCGAGGAAAACAGCCCCAGTGTGTTTTCTTCGATTCAAATTGAAGCTGATGGCTTCGGTAAGCTTCAACATCATGTTTTGCGTGGAGTGGCCTTTTCTAAAACCTTATTGTTACGGTTTAAGGATGCTGTTTTCCTCGAGGTGATAGTTTACGCGAGTGAGTATTATTTTTTCAAAAATTTTGCTCATTGTATTAAGAAGACTAATGGGCCTGTAGCTGGTTGGATGGTATGGATCCTTGCCTTTTTTCTGAAAAACTGGAATGTGAGCTATTTTCCAACATTCTGGAAAATAACTTATTTGAATACAGGCATTGAAGATAAGTGCAAGGAGAGTGAGGCACGAGATATGAAGCTTTTTAAGGACTAAATTTGAGATTGAATCCGGGCCGGGTGCTTTGTTATTTTTAGTATTTTTAATTTGTTTGGTTAATTCCTTGTGGGTTATTTTCTAAAAATTATCGGTGCTAGGGATTTTGAGAAAATCGGAGACAATTTTTTCACATTCAGCGATGTGTTGCGGGTCAGATGGCTCGTCATGTGGAGCGAAGTTACTTTCATAATTTGCTGCTAGTAGATTTGCTTTGTCAGCAGAAGAAAGCGCAAACGTTTGATCCGGTTTTTTGAGAGGGGGAATATTAGTTCGCAGCTTCGTTAGGGCTTTCGTCATACGATATATGAAGTTATCTTTAATTTGAAGTTTACCGACTTCTGTATTCCAATTTTTACATCTGTGCTCTTGAACTTTTATTGCTATAGTTTTCCGAAGGCGGCTAATCATGTTTTTGAGGATACAGCTTTTAGTTCTCTGATGTGTTTGGCAGAGTTTATTACGAGTGTGGATAAGGTCTTCAGTCTCGGAGCTGAGAGGTAGATCGTATTTGTCAATGGTAGTCTGAGGCACTGAAGCGCGAATAGCAGTTTTTATGCCAGAGGTGAGATTAGATATGGCTTCGTCAATGTGTGTAGTGATTGTTAGTGAAGTTTCGAATTTAACATGAGTTTGTAGGGTCGAGTTGAATGTTTGCCAATTTGCTTTTGCAAAGTTATAGCGAGGCGCAACCGGAGCTCTTTCACAATTGGTGAAAAGGCTTAGAAGTACTGGTAGATGGTCTGAGTCTAATTCGTTAATGATGATAGTGCCGTGATTGTAGAAGTTATTTTTGGTCATTGCAAAGTCGATAAGGTCAGA
Source organism: Melikaiella ostensackeni (assembly GCA_032362435.1). Lineage (NCBI taxonomy): Eukaryota > Metazoa > Arthropoda > Insecta > Hymenoptera > Cynipidae > Melikaiella > Melikaiella ostensackeni. Next base: position 1,602,242 of record JAUMHM010000078.1, read on the forward strand.
TTTATGTTCGATGTTGTGGGAAAAAAAGTATGCGAGTCTGGTGCGGAGACAGACAGATACTTGTCGTTTATGAATTTAAACAATTGTTTCCCGATTTTGTTGGTTGTTCTGCTATTCCAAGCTAAGTGTTCGGCATTTAGGTCCCCTGCAGCAATTACAGAGGGTGCAAGTTTGAACATTTTTGTGTAATCATTTTTTGTAAATTCGCGAGAGGGAGTCTGGTAGAGCGAGACGATGGCGTATGGTTTCCCGTGTATTTTTATTTGTATAGCCGTAGCTTCGAGGGCTTCAAGTTTAGGAATTATTAGTTCGTAGTGGTCAATATTTTCTTGAATTAGAATCGCAGTACCTCTATTAGTGTTATTTCTGTACAATTTGTAACCACGAACTAGGTTGACTCGTAGCGATTCGCGTAGTAAAGTTTCACTGAGCAAGCAAATGGTAATTTTATTCTGGTAGAGGTATGTGGCTAATCCATGTCGTTTTTTAAGGATACCCTGTGCATTCCAAAAAATAATTTTGAGAGTTTCATTATTGAGTGCTGCCATTTTCAAGAGCCAATGCTAATATACTAATTATAATCTCAGCTGTTTGCTTGATAGCTTCGTTCATAGTTACTATATGTCTCCCTCCATTATTTCTGTTGTTAAGGTCGTGGCTTTTTTTATGAGGATAACTAGGTTTACTTTATTGTCTTGAGAAAGTGGATTTCGAACAGCAGCAATTACTGGACGAAAGTTTTCCTCTGCAATGCGATGTGTGTCGGATGTAGATTTCTCGGCTGGAATATCAGTCTGTTTTTTAATTTTCTTTCTATTTTAAGTCTTAGTCACGCATTTTGAGGCTAATTTAGTGCTGTGTAATGAATCATTCTGTAAGAGCGGGGAGCTTACGGGGGCTACTTGTTCTAGAGGGTGGCTATGACTTGACTGAATCAGTGGTGCTGGGGGTTTGCTGGAGATAGCATCCTTTAGATTGTTAGCAGGTTCAGAATTAGGTTTTTCATTTGGGTTCTTATTTTTATTTGGCTTAGCTGGCTTTCTCGAGGCTTTTTTGAATGCTGCGCAGCCTTTGTAGTTAGGCAGGTGGTCTTCGCCGCAGTTAGCGCAATCAGCTGGTGTCTGGCGATCTTTTTCGCAGCAAGAGCTAGTGTGCGCGCTCCCACATTTCACGTAGCGTGGGGTAGCGTGACACATATCAGAGATGTGATAAAATCTTTGACAGTTAAAGCACTGAGAGGTTTCTTTCGGTTTGACATAGGGCTCCACTTTGATTTTAAAAAAGGCTAGGGACTGAAGTTTAAGCAATTCTTTTGCTTGTGGTGTGCTGGGGACTGTGATTAAGATCATGGGCATGGTTTTTTTAGTTTGCCGGTTACGCATACGGCTAGTTGTGGTAATCGCGAACCCCTCTTCTTTCAGTTCATCAGAAATCGAGGTCTCGGGGTAGGAAACGGGAATGTTTCTTATTATAACTTAAATAGGGGGCGACTCGACATTTTTATAGAGGTAATACTGAAATCGGAGCCAATGCTATAAACAATGGGTTTACATTCAGCACAAGATTTAAGAATCCTATAAAGACCTGTATAGGGGTGATTTATTTTATCAATGATTACGTTGATTGGGGGTATTTTCCCGGAGTACGTTAGATTTTGGGTTTACTGCGATAGAATCAGTTTTAGGATTTTTATTTGGAGAGTTGGCAGTGGTCTTGTCGCTGCTAGGTATATCAGATGAGATAGATTTATTCGAACCTGATCATGATCCTGTTAGTCTCCTACATTTCCTTGACGAGGTGATTGTCCAGGCGTCCTCATCCATCCTTTTTACAGTTTCTCGTTCTGTTGATTCCGATGACGAATTACTACCTCCTGGATTGGAGGGCATGGTTGCCTCGGCTTCTTGAGTTGCTTCTTCGTGAACGATGCCTGTGATTGGCCAGAGCGCCCACCGTGGGGACTGGTCGAACCTGATTGGCCAATCAAGTCCCAACGGTGTGCGCTCTGGCCAATCACAGGCATCGTTCACGAATGGCAATGTTCACGAAACGTCGGCAAGATTCGTAGTTTTTGCACACGATTGGAACCCGAAACACCTCCTTTTATTACCTGGCGAAGTTATCAATTTATGTTTCCTATGCATAAAATGCTGTGAGCCTTTGCTGCTATCTTTTTCAGAAAATAAGTTTAAAAAATTCCATGTCAACTGCATTTGTGGGTTAGAATATGACTTGAGAACAGAGTTGCCTAATTACGTCAATGGTATAGATTTGAAATACCAAAAACAGGTACTTTTGCAGGATGAGGAAATAGAAAAAGAGTTACTGAAAGATATTAGGGTAGCCAAAGAACGTGCAAGTAATGATTCCGGAGATATACGCGACTACTATGATGGCATATTATACAATAAACTTCTGAAAAAGTATTCTCATGTATCTCATCTTGTTACACTGACCTCGAGCACCGATGCAGCTCCTGTTTGCAATAGTGGGAAAAGTTATTTTTGGCCGAAGCAATGTGCCATTAACGAATTGCGTCGTAAGCTTCGATTTAAGGATCCTCTCCTAGCTGGTCTGAGCATAGACAAGAAAGAGCCATCACCTGCGTTTATGAATGCTTATATGAAGCACTTTGTTAATCAATTGAAGCCATTATCTGAGACGGGGCTTGAGATAAGTGATGAAAATGAAACGCATACCATATAACCTTAACCATTGTTCCTCTTTGCTGTCCAGTTGAATCTGTAACTCGACCACTCTTACAGAATAGGCTCCAGCCCAGTAAAAAGAAACTAATTGGGGCAAATTGAGAAGAATACGCTAGGAGCCCTCGTGGATCTCGCTTTACGACAATCGCGAATTGGAGCAGGTTGTGAATTCATGTAAATTCGTGAAAAGTAATATAATCTTCAAATATCCTATTCGCCCGAATTCAGCGAAAATTTTTTAGGGGAACCAATTCGTGTGTATTTATCAGTACAAATAAATTTCAATGCAGGCCAATTCAGTTTAATCCGCCCGGTTTGAACACAAACTCCAATTCGCCTAAATTCGTCAGCAAGAATGCAATTAATGTCTGGTCTATTCAATCGAATTCGTAAGCTATAACCAACGCGCTAGTCATAAAGGATCCGTTGTAAAAATCTATCAAAGAGTTCCGTAGCTCAGTGGTCGCCCTCTGGAATCACACACTCGGGACTTGGGATCGCTGGTTCGAGTCTTCAGACATGCACTTTTTATTAATTTTTGTCGAAATGACCTTGACCACGAGTTAAGGCGAATTGACACGCATTTAATTCGCGCGAGCTCAATTCGTTTCAACGACTCAGAAAGCAAGATTCGGGCGAATTGAAAAATGTTAATTCACCGCAATTCGTCGCAATTAGTTTTTTTTTTACTGAGATTGGCCACCAAGTGCATACTAGAGTTATCATTTCAGCAGCGGTGCGATATAGGTAGCCGAACTTTGGCAATATTTTTGCAGTTGCTGGGCCAATGCTGGGCCGTTTATAACTTCGCACTTGGGTTATCAACAAAATACATGAATTTTCAACAAAATAATTAAATTTTCAACCAGACAGTAGAATTTTTAACCAAACGAGATGAATTCCAAACCAAAAATATAATAGTAGACTTCATAACCAAAAAAAATTAAGTTTTAAGTAAAAACAGTTGAATCTTTTCCTTGGACTCTTTAACGTCTTTAACCAATATTTTTTACAGGAACATGAGTTCGGAACTATACACCAAATTGAGCCAATCGAATAAAACCAAGAATTTGACTTATGCACTGAGATCCACCAATTACCAAAGTTTGAAAATTTTGAAAAAGTTTAAAAAAGTCACTAAAGTTCTTTTAAAAAGTGTCTAAAAGCGACTTGAAAATCTTTGTGGAAGTCTTGTATAAATAGTGCTCTTTTTAGTCATTGTAAATATCTAAATGTGTAAAAATTGCACTATTTATATGTTAAATTAAAAAACTATATATTTTTATTTGTACAAGTAACGTTATAAAAGGACAAGTAGGGGAGAGCGGGGCACGAATGTTCCACGAAAAAATTAGTCACCCCCATAAAAATTGTATATACTATTTTTAGACTTTCAATTTTGTGTATAATATATTCTACAAAACAAATATTTTTTCCCCTTGTAAAGTATTTTCTTTCAAAATAAAAATGTATATATTATTTTAATGATTGAAATTTGGAGCATAAAAATCATAAACGCTACCGAATTTTGAGCCTACGGGAAAATTAAAATTGAGATTAAGAACCTCTGGCGGGGCGCGGAATGTCACACTAAAACTGCGCGGAGTGGTGCTTGTGCAGAACAGCTGATTTTTCTACCCTAAAACTTCGTTGTTGTTCTGTGATGTTTTGATTTTTAAAGTGTCGTTATTTAATTAAATAAGAAAATAATGGTAAGAAATTATACTAAAAAGAGTAAAAGAAGAAGTTGGACTGACGGTCAACTGAAATTGGCTATTGACAATGTAGAAAATGGCCAAACTATTAAAAGTGCCGCTAGTAAGTATGGTATACCGAGGACTACATTGCAAGCAAAAATTAACAAGGTTTGTGTTTCTTCTGCATCTGCTCCAAATAGTGAGTCTTAAATTCTGTTGTTTCTTTTATATCTTACTCTATTTAGTACATAAATAAAAATTAAATTAAATGTAAATGTATAGGGTTCAAAAGAACATTTACCGATGACTAGGAAAAAGCCTTAGCAGAGTATGTTGTGGATATGGAAAGTCGATTAATGGGCCTTTCATCTAAAGAATTGAGGAAATTAGCATATGACTATGCAGTTCACTTGAAGATCCTTCATCAATTCAATAAGGAAACAGGTATTGATTTTTTCTGAATCATTTGAACATACTTTTATAACCTCTATTCGTTACGTTTTTTAATATTATTTTTTCTTATATCTAAATACTTGACTTATTTATTAATAATATTATTACGGCAAAAGACATGTAAGTGTGAAACTGCTCTTAATGCTTTTAAAGCGACAGGAATAGTTCCTTTAAACATTAATATTTTTGACAAGCACTTTGAAGAAGCAAGTTCAACTTCAGATCCTTCAAGCAGTACAGGTAAAATATTAATGTTAAAGTAAGTTTCAGTGAAAATTGCTGTGAATTGAAATAAGATTTGGTTATATTACAGGACATGTGAATGAAAATTTTGCTGAGCAATGTAAAGAAATCATCACTACAATCATGACTGCAAATCAATCACAAACACAAAAAGTAGCTTCGATTCCTGTCTCTGACACTCTGGTTGAACCCGAACAGAA
>JAUMHM010000078.1:1607642-1618271 GCA_032362435.1 Melikaiella ostensackeni
TAATTTAGTGTTGTATAATGAATTATTCTGTAAGGGCGGGGAGCTTACGGGGGCTACTTGTTCTAGAGAATTCTAGAGGGTGGCTATGACTTGGCTGAATTAGTGGTGCTGGGGGTTTGCTGGGGATAGCATCGTCTAGATTGTTAGCAGGTTCAGAATTAGGTTTTTCATTTGGGTGTTTATTTTTATTTGGCTTAGTTGACTTTCTCGAGGCTTTTTGAATGCTGCGCAGCCTTTGTAGTTAGCCGGGTGGTCTTCGCCGCAGTTAGCGCAAGTAGCTGGTGTCTGGGGATCTTTTTCGCAGCTAGAGCTAGTGTGCGCGCCCCCTCATTTCACGCAGCGTGGGGTAGTGTGACACATATCAGAGACGTGATGAAATCTCTGACAGTTAAAGCACTGAGAGGTTTCTTTCGGTTGGACAGAGGGCTCCACTTTGATTTTTAAAAGGGCTAGGGACTGAAGTTTAAGCAATTCCTCTGCTTGTGGTGTGTTGGGGAATGGTCGAACCTGATTGGCCAATCAAGTCTTTTTCGAAAAACCCGGGAGGACGGAAAGGCAAATCGAATTGGTATTATATGTATATCCGATTTGGCTTTCCGTCCTCCCGGGTTTTTCGAAAAAGACTTGATAGGCCAATCAGGTTTTTGAGACTCTTTACAAGCTAACCCTTTTGGAACTGAAATAATTCTAACCTAAATGTAACTTATAACCAACTTAAAAAAGTGAGGCGAGCAAGGCTTGAAATCCATTCTAAATAGTTCAAAATCAATTAAAATTATAAATTTTCTCATAAGTCCTGAAAATTTTGAACAATTTTTATGCGATTTAGAACAAATTTATGTATGATATAAAAATTGTTCAAAGTTTTCAGGACTTATGAGAACATTCATAGTTTTAATTGATTTTGCACTGTTTCCAATGGATTTCGAGCTTTGGTCACTTCACTTGGTCGCCGCAATTTTCAGTGAAATCAGCGCCATCCAAAGATAGATTAGGTTCCTATATGGCCAGCGGAGAGAGAGGCCCGGCGAAAGCACAAGAGTGCAAACAATCGTTTCTTTCTCGCACAGAGGTGCACGCGCATCCCATCTGCGCAACTCAGCATTCTCAATCTTTACCATATATGTAATACTCCTATATGGCCAACTATTCTGTAAAGCACCGCGCATGCTCATTACAGAATAGTTGCTCCCCTCTGCATCTCACTCTATCCGTGACCGTCCCTCTTACGGGCTTAAATGGACCGCTGGCCATATAGGAGTATTACATATATGAGTGTACGGTATACAATGAGCAAAATAGCAATGGCTAAACGGCGCCATGAGCTAAAGTAAACTTCGAGCTAACATGTGTGCTGAAAAATTTAAGTGGTTTGAAACTCGTAAAATGCGCGCAGTTGGTTTAACGTTTCACCTCACACGGTGAATACAGTGAAGGTACCGAGAAGGTTTTTCAAATTTTCTAACTCCGTAAGTAAATATCTGAGGCTGGTGCTTTGCACTCTTTATATCTTCCCTTTTAGGTAGGTATTCAACTAGGGGCGTATGTTGTTTCGCATATTCGAAGAGGGACAGCACCAATGATTGACAAAGTATAAGCTTTACCCTAGGAGGGAGAGAACAACGGAAAGGGTTCATTTTCCTCAGACGCGGATACGCAGCTTTAATTTTATTTAAGACATGTTCCTCAAAACTTCAGTCAGATTGCATAGTGAAACCTAGGTTCTTCGCTTGAGCAACGGAGGACAAATGGGCACCATCAATCTTGACATTGGGTAAGCTAACGTATTTAACGTTCCCGATCGAAAGTATTGCAGGTTTAGAAGGGCTAACGACTAGAGCACACTCCCTGGCCCACTTCGTAATAAAGTCTAGCGCTGAGAACGGCTTTCTGCGGTACTCATTTCCTCAGTGGTCGGGTGGAAGATCGTCGAGAGGTTGTGGTGTCCGATTCCTCAACTCGCTGGCTCCTGCTCGAAAGAAAGCTACTGAACCATTGCAACGCGTTATCGTATATGCCGTCAGATTTTAATTTAGCTAGCAGAAGCCTGTGATCGAGTGGTTCATAAGACTGGTGTTGATAAAGGGAGTGAGCTGTTGCAGGCAGACCTTTTCTGAGACTTTTGACAAGAATGGAGGACGGTAATTGAACGCAAAACCGTGTAAGAACTTGGGCGGTTACATTATGGAAGTGGACGAACAATACTCACCTCTCGAGCTGTTGGAAAAAGGCCTGTCCTCAACGTGGAATCTATGATGATCAGCAAAGCAGGCATGCACGAGGGTACACAGAGAAAGATTGCGGAGCTATTGATACCGTCAAACCCGATGGCCGTAGACTAATTGGATTTGACTGCTGCATAGAGGTGACAAAGGTCAGCCTTCTGAAATTGAAGAGATTGCTGTTGCTGGAGACTTCAGCCGTAAGAAGATCGTGAATCACTATCCGAAGCCGTTGCTGGCGGCAGAGTATCGAGAAAGTGATCGTTGATTTATGTTGGATTGAGGTGAAGGTTTTCCCACAAAAATAGTTTCTGCCCGTACCAAACTCCTGTCTAATTCACTCTTTCCTAGATATGCAAAAAATCCAAGAGCCGACACCACATTATCTTCCTTTTTCAAAGTTCCTCATTCAGCTAAAAAAATTAACCGACTCTTGAGAAACCACAACGCAGAAGGAACATACCACGATCTTCATCCAGAATTATATTCTGGAACGTTAAAGAATATGAGAAGTGGGATTGAAAGTGTGTTTTAAATAATCGAGAAAAATGAGCATTCCAGGCATTCTTCGATATCGCTGTTTACATATACCCCTACTATCTTCCGCCTTTCCTCTCCTATCCTTATCGCTTTTTCCGAAAATCATTTTTGTTCTTTCTAACCATTCCCATCTTTTTTCTTCCCTATCGAATCTTTCTTTATTCCCCTTACCAATCCTTCTACTGTTCTATTGTTCTGTCCTTTTTATTTTTTCTCTTTGCCTCTTTACCTCCTACCTGTATCCCCTCGGTAGCCTTTGCATTATTCTCTCCCACCCCCTCTCCTAAAGCAATGTCTTCACCATCATCACGGCTTCCCATTTTCCCGAATTTGTCATAAACTCCCTGTCCTTTCTTTCTAAGCCAGCTACATTCCAGTTGGATATCTTCAATTCTTTCCTTCTTTCATTTCTTACCATGTTTTTTCTCCCGCCATCTGTTATTTTTCTCCCTCTCGTTCCTTTCTCACCTAATCCCCCGTCTTCTGACATTTGACTAATTCTTTCATATCTTCGTCCCAATCACGCGAAGTACCTTCTATGAGTATTCTCCCATACTTCAGTCATGTTCTTTCTTGCCTCTGTTTTTCTTTTTCTGCTTAAATAAATAAATAAATAAATAATTTGTTTGTAGTTTCTCTATTTTTTGCACCAATTCTTCCAATATTTTAACATTTATATCTATCCTGATTTTCTTAATGATTTTTTTAGGATCATAAAAAAATTGTAAGAAATTCATTCTATAGGAAAATCACTATAGTCTTATTTTAAAGTTCCTATAATATTTTTTCATAAGGGAAATTTTCTGAATGGCTTAAAATCCCTCACAATATTTTACAATCCATTACAATGTTTTAAAAGCCTTTGAAATTCCTCGAAATCCCTTAAAATTCTTTATAACATTCGGAAATCTTTCGAAATTTCGTTAAATCTTTTGAAATTTTACGAAATCCTCTAAAATCGGTGGATATACTTTGAGATCTTTTAAAATCTTTTTAAATCCTTGGAAATTACTGAAGTCATCAAAATTGCTTCAAATCTCTTAAAAACTGTTAAAATTTTTTTCAATCTTTGCAGTCCTTCGGAATCCCTTGAAATCTTTTGCAAATTTCGTAAATCCTTTAAAATTGTTTAAATCATGTGAAAATTTTTTGAAATCCTCTGAATTCCATAGATATTGTACATAATTTCCTGACATCCTTGTAAAAGGATTAAGCTGCCTGGAAATCTCTTAATTCCTTTAAAAACTATGGAAATCCCATAACATCCCTTGAAATCTTTGAATTCCCTTGAAAATCAATTTAAATCATCAAAATCCATGGGAATCTTTTGGAATCTCTTAACATCTCTTAAAATATCTTAAAGTCCATTAAAATCTTTTAAAAGCTATTAAAATTCCTCGAAATACCTTAAAATACCTTAAAATCTTTCGGAAATTATTAAAATATTTTGAAATCCCGTCAGATCTTTTAAAATCTTGTGAAATCTCTTAAAATCTTCGAAATCCATTAAAATTCCTTGTACATACTTCAAAATTCGTGAAAAATTAGATTCTCTCTAAAATTGTACTATGTAACTTTTTCAAGCACTTGAAATCTTTTAAAATCATTTGAAGTCTGTGAAAGCTCTCGTAATCCTTGTGAATCGTTCGAAATACGTTAAAAGTTTTGTAATCCCCTGAAATATCTTGAGATCTCATGAAATCCCTAAAAAGCTTTGTAAATCTCGTTGAATTCCGTAAAAATGTTGTAATTCTTTGAAATACTTTGTAGCATTTTGAAATGCCTTGAAATCTGTTAAAATCCTTTCGAGGGTATTGGAACCATTCCCTAACTTAAAATTAAATTGACTCATTTTACTCCATAAATACTAGAATGACATCTTTATTAGATGCTTAGGGCCTGCTCCTGTTCCAAATCAAGTCTATAGCCGGCGTAAAAAATTGGCTAATTTCAATACTTTTTGTGTAAAACAATTTTTTCGAATGCTTGAGTTAGAATAAAAAAAAAATCATTTTACACAAAAAGTATTGAAATTAGCCAATTTTCCACTCCGAATACAGTCTTGATTCAAAACAGGAGTAGGCCCTAAAATCATAACAAAAATGTAATTCTAGTATTTATGGAATAAAGTGAGGAATTCATTTTGAGGTTAGGGTCTGGTTCCAGTGCTTTTAAATTTAATCCCCTTTTCTCGGGAAAATCCCCGTTTTTACCTAAAATTGAACTCCTGAACCGCTGTAATCCCTGATTATAGTTCGATGATTCACTAATTAAAATTTAATAATTTGCTTTTGCAGATTCCGTAGCAGTGATGGCTGGATACGCCGATGTTGTAGTCCTCAGACATCCAGAGCGTGATGCCGTTTCTGTAAGTGATAAGTGCGAAATTGAATTCGAATTAGTATTTCTGCTCAAGTAACCCGTGTGGTTACTTGAGTATTGTACTCTTGAGTATTTACTACTACTACTTGAGTATTTAGTACTCTTCGGAATGTTGGTCCCATCAAGGGCCCATGTGAACAATCCATAGGAGAAAATCCACGAAGCATTTTTATTAAAAATTTGATGACATTTTTTTGGAAGCTGAACTTCGAAATCTTAGATATTCCACGAGGACCGCCCCAGGCGGGGGCCCTGCTAGTTGCCCTCATGCATCAATTTACAAAAATCACACGATTTCCTTGTAATAAATTGTCTTTTCTGTCAAATAGTAATAATATGTCAATCAAATTTGTATTCATTGAAAATAACGATAATTCCAACAAATTTTTAAGTGCGCGTGCGGACTACGGAGTGTCTGTCTGAAAAAAAGCTCTAAGCATTGTGGTAAGTTGTTTAAGAGGAAAAACGGAAGTCTGATAAGATATTGGGGTATTGAGTTCAAGTTCCGGTCCAAACGCTAATATTTTTATTTTGTTTTTATATTTAAATTTTTTTACATTAACAATATATATATATATATAAATATGCTTCCAAATCATGAGGATACAATTGGGCCACCGGATAGTATAACCACACACATACAATTTTTCGCCTGAAAGTGGGGGGACACCTGAACGTCACTCAAACCCAAGCGACCAAGAGCCACACCACTCTCAAGCGAAATGTTTTATGTATGGTTATACTATACGGAGGTTCAATTGTTGAAGGTATTTCTAAAAATATCGTTTTCATGAGGGGCCACGCCTAGATTGCCGTCATGGTTTCCCCATGGCCTGAGGGCAATCCATTTTTTCTTCAATCTATTTTTTCACAGGAAATTGCACTGCAGTATAATAATTATGAAATTTCCTCTTAGCGAGCTGCTCAGCAGTGTCGAAAACCTCTGCTGAATGCTGGTGATGGAGTTGGAGAACATCCAACGCAGGCGCTTCTCGATATCTACACCATTCGAGAGGAAATTGGAACAGTCAATGGTTTAACAATCACAATGGTTGGGGACCTGAAACATGGAAGAACCGTCCATTCCCTTGCGAGGTTTGTGTATTATTTTGGTTACTTATTTTTTTCAACTAATTCTATCTTTGATCTTTGATTGGATTTCAATTTTATAACACCCTCTTTCTTCAATCTATCTGTCTCTTCTTTTCCTCCTTTCCTTGTGCTTCACCCCAGGTATGTGGCATTGGTCATAATATTATAGCTTAATAATCAGGTTAATATACGAGGTAAAAGTTCCTCGTTCCCTCCTTTACTTTTATCCAGTATTGCTGTGAATGGGTTAAATCATAAAAATGAAACAAAAATACTATTTATAGAGCCTAATCTTAAATATTTAACTTGTTTTAGACTGCTGACGCTCTACAATGTACAACTTAGATATGTCAGCCCAGATAATTTGAGTATGCCTAAACACGTAAAAGGTTTTGTGACTGAACGTGGAATTTATCAAGAGGAATTCAACAAACTAGAAGACGTTATTGCGGACACGGATGTTCTCTACATGACGCGAATTCAAAAGGAACGTTTTGCAAATGAACAGGAATACGAACGGGTATGTTTCTAAATAAAGTATTTAGTATTAGAGATCTAAGTATAAGGGCCTTGGTTCAAGGACAGCGGAGTAGAGTCAGACAACCATTTTAGGCCCTAGACCCCGTCTCAGGCCAAAATCTCTTGTGCACATCCAAAATGTGATGAACCTTCAGCATTGCGTCTGCAGGTACTTCGCCCAGTTCAGTTAACTATCCAGGATTACTTCCAGATATTCAACCGACTCTGAGATCATCAGCCTCTTACCACGGATTGTAGAAGCGTCGACCTTCGGCACTTTGTACTTTCTCGTAAAAATGACCAAACTGGTTTTTTCCGGATTTACCGAGAGCCCCGAGCTATCGCACCAGGGTTCTACGATGCGCAGGGCTGATTTTGTAAGACCCATCAACGTTTCCAGATAAGCCCCCCTGGTTAGGATTACAAAGTCAACCACGTATCCCTGGGTATAATACCTCTCCTCATTCAGCCTTCGAACAGGACTTTCGACTACAATGCACCACAGAAGGGGTGACGGAACACTCCCCTGTGGGCATCCCCGCAGTGCTACTCGCCTAACCAGGCCTTAACTCCACATGATTTCGAGACTAGCTTGATAGCTGGCCTGGTACTCCGCACCTTGAATTTTTTCGGCTGATGACTTCTGAAGGCAACAAACTTCTGATTGATGAGAGATTGATGACAGATCTGACAGATGACTTCTGATTGCTGAAGGCAACTTTTATATCCAAGTAGTAACCCACAGCGTACCCTTCTTCCCTGTTCAAGCTACTGCTCCAATTTTTTTACAACAGCATGGAGCGTAGTTTCTACGAGGTGCTGAAAGCACCTCGTCCCTAATATATCTCTCGACCCACTTCTTTAACGATTTAAAAATGAAACACGTCAAACTGACCGGCCTGAAGTATTTAGCAGCAGTGAAGCCCTTCTTTCCAGGCTTGGGAATGAGGAGCACTCTGCCATCCTTCCATGCCAATGGCACGTGTTTAAGAACAATACGCACCCTAAATAGTTTTGCCAGTGGGAGGATGATGCAGTCCTTGCCCTTTTGTAAGAGCTTTGGGTAGACGTCATCGACCCCCGGTGATTTAAAAGGGCAGAAGGACCCGATGGCCATTCCACCTTCCCAATATTGACGACTCTTGAGGCGAAGTGCCAGTTGGCCTTCTCCTCTCCTGACCCCTGCCTTCCTCCTCCCGGTCGGTTTGGGTTCGCTGTAAATTTGCGAAGCGGCCTTTCCAGGTTTTCGAGCCTTATGAGCCCGAGGCGAGCCTCCGGATCTTTTTCCAGGATCTTATGGAGCCTTGCTTTCCCCGGAATGTATTTAGCTTCTTTGCAGAAGCTCCTCCAGTCTTCCTGTCTGTAAGTTCTAATGTTCTTCTTGTATTCATTCTGAGCCGTCTTGTAGTTACCCCAGCCTGAAGCCTGTTTAATTCTGTTTACCCTACTGTACATCGGTCTAGTCTTTTCACGGAGTTTCTCTTAATGGGTGTTCCACCACTTTGACTCTTTCCTGGATTTGATTGTACTTGTAGGACAATTGTTCTCATATGATGTAAAGCGAGTCCTCCGTAGAAACTCCTGAGCGTGCTCTAACTCATCTATGGTACCGTACTTCGTGGAGAATTCCACTAGTCTGTCTTTGAGTTCCTTCTTCTATGAGTCCCAAAGTATATTCCTGGGATTCCTGATCTTCGAAACTGCCGGTTTTCTCAGGCCCAACTGGAACAAGATATATTTGTGGTCCGAGAGAGACTCTTCGTTGGAGACTCTCTGGCCCACTATTTTGCAACTTAGTTCTTCCGAGCATAGAGTCAGATCGATAACCTCACTCACACATTAATACCGGTAATACTCCTGTATTACCTCAGCTTAGGATCTCTAGCTTAAGACCTGCTAAGTATTCAAGTAATTCTCTTCCTCTATCATTGATGTTTGTGTTCCCCTACACAATATGCTGAAGGTTCGCTTTAGAACCCAACAGCAGAAGTATCTTATTCTCTTGGCCATGCTGATTAAGAGCCTTGACCTCTCTAGGAAGTGGGGACCGCAGCTGCTTGCAGTGTCACCCGGAAAGTAAGTTGAAGCAATTAACACTTCTAATTTTTCTTCGCTTTCGTCGCTGAGTCTCACCTTAATAACAGTGAGGTCCCTGGAGCAAAGCTTGGGTACCAAGATCACACCCATACCCTTGACGACTATGCATGCGCTTCTTGCTTTTTCGCGTGGCCCCTTATATATGGAGCCACACTCCCTGAGTCACTAATCCTTTTCCTGTACAAACAGAGTGCCTCTGCTATGGTGCAAATTTATCTGCATCATTGAGACTCGCGTCTCAGCCATTGTTTGACTAATTTGGGTTATATATGGATGCTTCTGGACTCCTTGCGGAGCGCTGCTGGGTCGCCGGGAAGGAGACCCTACTCGCCAGAATCCAGCCCATCTTCGTCGGTCTGGTTCCCTGCCTGTTTGAGTATATTTTCCAAGTCTCTGTTCGTAGGGTAAATTTTCGAAACTCATGCGTTTTAGAATGCCCTTCGGATTCCCGAGGGTACCAGAGATCAGTAGGGTCGCTTTGTGGAAAATTTAAAGGCACTCAGTCCCCTACGTCGCCAAGTGTAGTCCCTCATTGAAGATGTCGAATCTGGGGGCGTGCCCCTCGCGGAGTAAAGCGTCAATCTCCTTTGAGATTTCCTCCCTCAGATTGTCCAGCTTCTTTGGAGTTAGGCAGACATCAGGATGACCTGATGCGACGACAACACTCACTAGGACGTTGTTAGTCATCTGTGCGAAAGTAAGACACTGTGTTCCCAGAGCATTTGGCCGTTTCGTAACCCTGTTCCGTAGAGTGTCTTTGGAGTCCTTCCTCCTCTTCCCCGTGGGCCGAGAAAGAGAAGTTGCTTCAGATGGTCTTGCGTTATCCGAGGCCCCTTTCGAGCTTCTGAGGGGACGACCTCTCTGAAGCCGTCATCCTTTGACGGTGGGTTAGGTGAAGACCCTAAGACGGAGCCCTAATTATTGGAGTTTGGGATTCGACCTGGTGTCCCAAAGTCTTCGTTAAGACATCTCCTTTATGACCCCGCCGTGTCCGTCTCGATTGAGGGGGGGGGGGCACGCCGGGGTGTTTAAGGGCATGTCTAACAGGAGTCACGTGACCAAAATAAGGCTCGATTTTCAATCTTTATTTTTGGAACGATTGACTCTTTTTGTAAATGAAATATCGCTCTGAAACTTTGGGAAATGCAAAAGGGAACAGTAACTTACGTGTGTATACGTCATTTGGTTGGAAATTTGTAAGAAAAATTTCCTTGAAGAAATTAAAACTGGAGGAACGTCAGAATTTGTTTTCAAACAACTTATATCCACATGAAATAAGATATTGAGTTGAAATTCTCGGAAATGACACAAACGGCACTAAGGAACGTTTTAATGGTCCTACTTATTTGCACTTGAAAAAAAAAATTTAATGAAAAACTAAATTTGAAGAAATACCGACCGTGTTGTAGAAAACGTGAACAGCATTCCATTCTCGCAACCGAGTTTTTTTGCGGTTAGGATCGATTGGGATCCATATGTTAGCCCGAGACCTGTCACTTACTGTCATTGTGAACTTCGTTATATAGGCCGTCGCACGGTCGGTAATTTTCCGAATTTAGTTTTTAAATGAAAATTTTTTTTCAATTTCAAATAAGTAGGACCTTAAAAACGTTCCTTCGTACCGTTTATGTCATTTCCGAAAATTTCAACTCGATATCTCATTTTGTGTGGATATAAGTTGTTTGGAAAAAAATCTGACGTTCCAGTTTTAATTTCTTCGAGAATTTTTTTTTTACAAATTTCCACCCAAATGATGTATACAAACATAAGTTACTGT
>JAUMHM010000078.1:1635655-1647847 GCA_032362435.1 Melikaiella ostensackeni
TGCACGATGGTAAAACTCTTTCGTAATAGCAGCGCCATCGGGCGGTGAGGCTAAGTACTTCTTGAATGACCCTCGTACATAGTAGTTGCATGTTCATTATATACTGTATCTTGAATTGTGATCATTTTATGAACACTGTGCTTCCGCAGATAATTGTTTTGTATTAAATTTATTGTCATAAAGAGTACAGCCGAGTAAAACAAGAAACCCTGTAACTACATTCAGAGTCGAAAGAAAAAAGTGTATCTAGAAACAAATGACGATGGACTGCACGAGCTCATGTAGCTACAGGTTTTTTTTCTGTATAGCTAGTGACAGGTCTTTTATTTTGGATGACTAGAAATTTCACAGATGCAGGTGGAATGAAATTGTTCATGAAAGCCTTAATTACCATAATTTTACTATAAATAATATAACACATAAAGAAGTGTGTTCGTACGATCGTAAATATATCAGTATCTGAAATTTTATAAGAAATGTAGATACCGTTTTTCTTACAATATCTAATCTCGGTTTTGGTACAATATTGTACTATCTTTTTTAGAAACATAGCATACAAAGTAGTTTAAGCGCGTTTATCATTATTATGCTGTATCTTCAATTGTGATCACTTGATGAACACTGTGCTTCCGCAGATAATTGTTTTGTATTTATTTTTATAAAGAATAGTTATAAGGTGTAAAGCATAAAGTTATAAAGGGACTGGATGACCTGCCGCCTGTGTCCGTTTCTGTGCCACAACCCCCGTTTTTGGTAAATAAACATAGGATTACAAAACTTTGGATCAACTTTTTTGGTACAATATTGTATTGTTTTTTTACAAAACATATGAATTCTTACAAATTTGGGAGTATATATTTCTGGTTATACTTCAAGTTAGGTCAGTATATTTAGTAAAATATCAGGTAATATGGCATATGGAGCAATGTGACACATAGGGCAATATGTCACATGTGGTAATATTGCAGATAGCGAAAAGTGGCACATGAGGTAATGTGGCACATCGAATGTACGTTTTTTGTTAGGCTAGTATATATATTTGAAATTTTTTGAATTTTTGGTATTCAAGAGTTGCTATGGGACGGACTTATTGTATTCAATAATAACAGAAATAATTAACTTGTTGATAGTATAACCAACGGAGAATGATAATTGATAGCATTTATATTAAATTTAATAACAGAAATTGAGTTTAAACACGGACAAAAACTAAAAGTCATTGGCTACATTCGTAAAAACGGTAAATCCTAAACTGTATAAAATCGAATATAACCATTTTTCCTGCACTTTTTCCAAAAATTTTCTGAAATCATTATTTTAAACTTACATATCATTCAAGTATTGTTTTATATTCAAGCATAAAATTCATAACACGTAACTATTATTGATAACCAATTTATTAATGTCACTATCTTAAATTTTGTTGTGAGGCAAGATAGTTTACTGAAATAACCCTCAGGAATTGATTGACTGAATATTTTTTCAAAAATATGAAGGTCTTACACAATAATAATCTAATCAATTCAAAAATTCATTTTGTAGAGAAACGTTTCGTATATTATTTAAAATAATATAAATTATTTCATCAACAAATTTAAAAGCAAGTAAAAAGCTTGACCCTTGGCTCGCGCTATCCCCAGAAATAGGTATATTATTGCTCATACGTTTTCTGAAATCTTTTCTTAAAAACATGAATGTAATTCTGATTGTTGAAGAAATTGAAATTGGGCCCTCTTTAAAAGTTATAATTTTTTTCCTGGGAATGGGGAACCTTTAAAGGGTTTCGGAAGAGGCTTTGGGGGTCCTCGTGGGAGGATCTGGATGGTCTCGCGGAAGGGTCTGGGGGCCTTCGTAGAAGGCTCTTGAGGGCCTTCAGGGAGGCTGTGGAGGGTATCGTAGAAGGCTCCTATGGGCCTCGTACAAGGCTGTCACATTGTTTTACCGCTTTTCTCTTAAATATACAAAAATAGTCTTATTTGTTGAGAAGATTAAAAAGGGGGAAAATGGAAACACTTCCTTTAATATCTAAAAAAATATAAATTATTGTATAAGCAAATTTGAAAGAAGGTAAAAGACATGGCCTAAGGGCGTAAAAAGGTGGAAAAACATGTAACGTGTTAAAAAGAATACATTTCGTTTTCTTCAAAATAATAATCCGATCAATCCAAAAAATCATTTTGTAGAAAAACATTTCGTTCATCATTTAAAATAATATAAATTACCACATTCTGAAATTTGGAAGCAGGTAAAAAAGGTGACCTTCCGAGCGCGCCAAGACTGAAAAGCAGAAAAGAAAATATGTTTTTTTTTTCTAGAACCCAAGCTATTATTGAAATACACAAACGAGAAACAAAATAATTCACTCTGAAAAAGGAGCTTGTAATAATAATATGGTAGTCGTAATGTTACTAAAAATAAGAGCGAGGGGCGTAAATACTGAACATTACATCTATGTGGAAAAGACGTTTTAATATTTACGCACCACGCTATTATTTTCAGTCACATTATTATTATTATTAAATTATTATTAGAAGCCCACTTTTCAAAGGGACTAAACGTCTAATTTCATTTAATTCAATTTTATGTAGTAGAATTTGAATTTTTCTTCATTCTATATTACACACAAGTGTGACATTTTCCTATGTCTTTGCATGATTTGCGCCATCTCACATTTTGATTTTCAGTTACGTCAAAATCCAGTTTTGGGAATTCTAAAGTAATTACGTATTAAAATGTCCTCTCCAGTTGGGTCAGGTTTGATCAATAGCTACCCACCTGATTAAAAATGAAAAGAAGTTGAAAATAACTTCGAAAATAATACCAGCAGAAACCATTTTATGTCTTCATGTTAACCCACTACGAAAATGAATCAAATATAAAACTTTTTGCATTATGCAATAGTAATTCCACCCGATAAACTGAAGAAACTTGGCTTCAAAAATGTTTTGACAATTCTAAAATTTTGCTCCAACAAATATGGTATTCCTCTGCAAGAAAATAATTTTTTAAAACACATGCATAATTGTAGCCGTTTTCCGTTCCTACAGAGCGAGGCTAAAGTTCTACTTTTCACTCCCTCGGGAGTAAAAAGTGAATTCAGAGGTGAATAATGAAAATTATACATCTATGAGCTCACAATTTGGGCTCACAAAATGTGATGGCCAGGCGATCAGTTGATCACGTTGATATATTGATTGATAGATTGGACCAACTCGAAGCAATAAGTTACTATAAATTATGGAAACTTTCCGGAAATTTTCGGATATTTTAAATTTTCGTAAATAACCAAAAATTTAAGCATCCAGACATTTGAGAAATTTCCAGTAACTTATAGTATCTGAAAATTTTCAGAGTTCATCGATTGAAATTTGAATACAAGCAGAAAGCATGCCTGTGTTCCACTTGTGTCTGAAATCATGCATTCATTATAAAAAATATCGCATGCACCAAAGGGGAGGGGACTTTTCACGACTCGTTTATTTTTTCAGCATTCCTCTCCGGTTCGTGCTCGCACACTTACGATTCATGCTGCTGAAATTATGCTCGGCGTGGAAATCTCCACTTTTCCACCTTGATGCATAATATACTATAAAAGTAATTTTAAGGAAAGTTGCTACGCACAACCCTCGTTAATACTTTTTTTCCTCCATATTTTGATCAAATTTCGAAAACTATTAAATTTATGTTGAAAAAGGTTGAAAATTCTTTTCAAGATAGACTCAGTCATAAACTTTGGTGCAGGTCCTGTTGAAAAAATGGTTTTGTTTATAAAATGACTTGCAAAATATGTAAGAGGACTTACGCGGCACAATGGGGCCAAATGTGGTGTTCGTGGACAAATTAACTCTCAGTCCAAACTATTTGACCGATTTTGATTTTTTTTTTGAAGCTTATGAAATTTCTAACAAAGTTGTCAAGGCATATTTTTCAAAAAGTTGTTAAATTTTTTTTTATTTAACATTGAAAATTTATTTAAAAAAAGAATTTCGAAGATGCCATTTTGTGGAAATTAATCCAATTAATGCGAAAGAACAAAGAATTAGTGAGGAAATTTGTCTTGAATAATGTCCAGCAGTATCAGCTATTTGAAAAAATGTTTACAATGGTTATAAACAAATTAATCACCAAAAGTTAGATTTTTAGTGAAAATGACATATGGCTACTTCAGATCTGTGTTTTCATGTGGAAATTTAAAGAAAAAAAATTTCGATATGACCTATAAAAAAATAGGGACCATTTGTTAATTATTTGAACAAATTTTATAAACAAATGCATAAATTTGTCATTTTTGAATAGATTTGTTTCGTTTTTTTACCAGAAAGGACAATAAATATCCTGCTTATAGCTTTTTTGTGCGATTCTCTGATTTCAGACAGTCAGTGTTATTTGTTTGAACGAAATTAATTAACAAATGCATAATACTGTCATTTTTCAGTAAAAGGAACTCGTTTTTTTTAATCAACTTCAGATATGTTAAAAATACCTCTTCATATGATACTTGGTTATCAAAACAATAATTTCTATTTGTTTAAACCAATTAAATAAGCAAATGCATAGTTTTGCCATTTTTCTACATATAGATTTCGCTTTTTCTGTAGGTCGAGAAGTAATAAAATAATTAATACTTAGTAAAAATCGGTTTCATTGTAATACTTTTTTCATCAAAATAATTCGAAGTTGATACCAGAATAGAAAAGATTTCTTGCTCCAAGACGAATCGATAGTCCTTTAATATTATTGAGTGTGATTGAAGAGTACGGAAGTTATGGTTATTTATAGTATTTGACAAATCTGCTTTCTATACTATACCTTCTTCCACCAACATAATTTAAAGTTGATGCAAAAATAGAAAATACTCCTTGATTCGAGACGAATGATTGACCCACTTATATTTTTGTATTTTCACTCATTCTTTGAGAAAGCAAATATATTTGCTGATTAATCATAATGAGGAAACAAAGGGCTCATCACATAAGCACCATACAATTATCAATACAAGCAAAGTGGAAATACTTGAAATCGAATTCACAATTAGTTTATTTTGTAATATAACTGAAAATATGGCCTCGGATCCCTGGTTGGAGTGGAATTAATGAAATTTCATGATTTAAAAAAAAATAAAAAATAAAATGGGCCAGACAGACGTACCCTTATATATTCTAAACCATTTTCCAATATTTCAGCACAATATATTAATTTTTATAATTTAAAACAAAAATTATTGTGTTTGAAAGAAGGGGTGAGAACACAATATTCATCGCAAAATTGCCACAAACGAAGGGAGGATAGAACAACTTAATGGTTTCGTGTATCTTGGAAGTTTATTTACTGTCGACAGAAAGATAGATGTAGAGATATCCAGACGTACTAACGAGGATGAAAAGATTATCGTCATTGTGCGAGCCATTACTAGAAGTAAATATGTAACGAATAAAACAAAAATTGTAATATATAATTCCGTGCTTGCATTCACTGTGACGTATTGCAGCGGGACCTGAACCTACCAAAAAAGGGATGGAAGGACAGTGAAGACGGTTGGCATGCAATTCCTGCGGTATATGCGGTAAAACGCTAATGGATAAAGTCAGTAATTAATGGGTTCTCAAAAAATGTGGTGTAGGAGCAACGCTAATTGACAAGATTGAAAGAAATTTGATGAAATTGTTTGGTCCTGTGAGAGAATGAATGATAGACACTTTATGAAGTAAATGTACGTAAGTAAAAAGAATGGTATCGAATGTATGAATGAGACTCTGGAGTGAAGAAATATAAAGATTCGTAGCATCACAAGAGCTTGCATGAAAATATGTATATATGTAAAGCAAGCAAAAGATGTATACAATAATAGGGATGTGTGGAGGACAATAGTTTATGAGAAGAAGAGTGATGCCTGAAACGAAAGATTTTGTATAATCATGGGCCCTCCTGAATAGCTTTCCTTAGTGGATTTGATTGGTGTAGATAGTATGGATTCATTAGCCAGTTTGAGTGCTTATATGTCAACCCTGATGTGAAGCTTTGTGAAGCTCTTGATCTGGGGTGATTGCTAGAGAGATTGATCAGCGAGCCTTGTCGGATCGATGTTGTGGGACAAGTGTGTCGTTGAATAAGCAATACGCGACTTCTAGATCGATCTAAAATCTATCCAGTTTCCTACACAACCCCCACTTACACTTATCAGATAATTTCCTGGATCCCTGATTGTATGAAGAGGCTGGTACCAAAGGAATTACGCTCACCCCAGAAGGAATTTTTCCTTATAGTTTAATAATAATTATAAAATCGCTGAATACAATAACATGTAATAATTGGTCACGTGACAGATCTTCACATTCCCTTAATCTGTAAAACTGTCAGTAGCACATTTGTACAATATCGAAGATCTGCATGACGACACGATACGGCATAACAACTGAAATGTAGCGAGCAGAGACAAGCTGCTGAGTAGGTACATATACAATTAATTCAGTCTAATAGCAATTTTGCACATTCGATGGCAATAATAGTTTGAGTAGAGTAGGTGTCGCGCGTCAGTTGCTTCTTCTTCAAGTTAAGTAAGCACACGCTGAACAATCGTATCGCATGACACGTGAAATATCGACGTTTCCGACACTCTCTTCCTACCTCTATTATACACGAGTAAGAGAACTCTACTCCATCTGAAGTTATGCAATTCTAATTGAGAAATACGTGCACATGCCATGACTTATTAGACCGAGTCTCAGTGGGGTTCTAGTCATATGTGATGCTTTGCAATAAATTATGGCATATATTATAGTTAACTGCTTTTGCCGTATTGTCTTAAGTCAATTCAAGTATAATTTGATGACTTAGATCATTCTTTGGAGGTGTTAATATGTTGCGCGGCTTTAGAAATATACAAATGTATGTATCTAAATTCAGACTTAATCAAAATTTAAATACTTCTTTAACGTCTGACATTTAAATTTAAGTATGGAATTTTCGGAAATTGAATAAACCAAGAATACAACGATCAAATTCTAGCAATGTTTAAGTGTTCATTCGACATAGTTTATAAGGTAAAAAAAATTCAACAAGTCAAACCATATTAGGAAACAAGGATGTTCTCGCGATGAGATCTGACTGAAGACTAAAACTAAAATACGGTAAAAATTATAAATCTCAACAAAAACATAAACAGTCAAGGAAACCCAATCGATTGAAGTTAAATTAAAAAAGAAAAAAAATTGAAATTTATGGAAACTCACTGTCAAATGTAGTTAATCATGTTATCATGAACATTATTTAATTTCTCTAAATAAATTTTAAAATTTTCAGAAAATTCTGCTTTTTTCTCAACTTGAAGCATTCCCATAAATTCTCTTTCTTTCGTTACTTCCGCAATGCTAAATTTCAACATTATCCTGATCAAAATCATCACCAACATACATTTTTTTTATGTCTAGCAAGTACACTGCAATAATACCGTTTTAAACGAACTTTTAAGTTAATCACTTTTAAGCTCTGCTACTCTAGTGATAAAAAATCTGCCAGTCTGTCCTACGTAAATTATCTTACAAATTTCACAACCTTATTGTTTTTCCCTAACAGATTGCAAATGCTCATCAATAGTAATAAGTGGAGCTTTTGTTGTTTCGTTTCTTTTTTCAATTGAGCATGAAACGGTGCTATCAACCACTGAATCTTTGTCTAGCAAAGTAGCAAAGTAGAGCAAATTTTTCTTTCTATTTCATTTTTCACCGAAAGACACATTATGTTGTATGAAATATCTTCGTAATGAGGGCAAACTTCTCTGAAAATTATGTTCTTGAAAATTTGTGTCATAAATAAATTCTGAAACTTTCTTTTATTTTCAGAAATCTTTAAAACTTGTTGACTTTGGAAAATTGATGAAGGAGACGGGAGAAAACGATTTGGCAAAACTTTTAAAAGTGAACTGCGTATCAGTGAGCAACAGTTAGGATCTGTGCATTTCACAGTTTGCGTAAAATACTGATTCGATCTAACGTGAACATCTTTCCATTTCTGTGATTTTTTTACAAGGTCTGATTAATCGATTTCAGAATTTCCCGAGGTAATGTATTCATTCAGAACGGAATATTGATCAATAATTGTGTTGGATCAGATAACAGTTAGCGCCTAACCAGCAAATTCAAAATTTTGTTTCTCTTTCAGTTCATCAGAAGTTTTGCCATTTTCATCTAAATGAGTTTCAAAGTTTTCAAGACGGAGAATCACGCCCGATATTTCTTCTTTCAGTGGGGCCATCCTGCGTTCAAACCGATTGAAAGCGCCTTAACCAGGGGCGTTGCAAGCGATGTAAAAAGTATCTAAAATATTTTTCATGAAATTATGGATCCCCTCAAAAATAACTTTATTATATCGCGGATTCTCATCAGGCCCCCCATGAACTATGAAAATCATGATTGGTTTCGTATTACTAAAATGATCTTTAGTTATTACATCGAATTTCGGAATATCGAGTAGCTTTTTTACATCAAAAACGTGAGATCATGCTGTTGAAGATGGGTGCTTTCCCGATCGTATAGTTATGTAGATTGGTCCTGAGGAACTAACAGCATCTGGGGTTCCAAATCCGTTCTCTTTGATGACAATACCTGCATTAACTGAAGGTATTAGTTTATGGGCAGCAGCAACGACTCAATCATGATCCGGGAATCTGACTCGGTACTCCATATTTCTCAAGAATGGGCTTTGTTTTTGAGCCGATAAAATTGAAAAAAAAACAATTTTTAACTTTGTATCGAAATCTGGCAGAAAATTGCACTTCAATAATTTGCACTCAATCACACACACGTTCATAGCAATTTAAGCAAAAATTCAAACTTTTTATACTTGACTACGAAAATGTCAATTTTACTATATATGATATTCTTTGAAATTCTCAAAAATACTGAAATTTATAGACAATACAGAACTTTGTAATTTTCAAGGTTTTGAAGTCATGATTGTAGAAAATCATTCTCGAAAACTTTTTCTGAGTACGTTACTGTCCTAAATGAAACTCTAATAATTTGAATTAAATCTTAAAATTCACATTAGAATTTCAATAACCTGTGATACCCAAGGGTACCCGAGCTTCATCATCTTGACTGATATAGGCAACTTTATGGGGTCCTAATGTAGAAGCTAGTTCTTCCACATTGAGGATTGTTGCAGGTGCGAACTGCGTGTCAACATGTTGTTTGTGTGAATCATTCTGTGGTCTAGCTAATTTCACAGGGAGAGTCAAAATATGCGTTTTCCCTTTAATTGAATTACCACGACAAGGAATCAGTCTCAAATAAGTCTCACTCCTGTGAAGTTGAATTTAGTCCGGAGAACGTCAGTCAATTCGCTCAGTGTTTTGACACAACTGAATGTTTCAGTTCGACGTCTATTATCAGCTGCAGATCCATGACTGCAAATGTTCCAAATTGCCTTGAATAATTCTGGCTGTTCTTTTTCTGTTACTGTTCGAGGAGGCTTTGCGCGTTATTTCAGTTTTTTGTTTATCTGAGGAGATTCCGAACATATTTGCTCTGATTTTTTTCTTTTATTTGCACGAAACTGTCTGCTTTTTTCTGCGGTGTCTTGTTCCAATTTCAAAGACTTTTCTTTTACTTATAAAATTTTTTTTTCTTTCAAAATCCCTTCTTTATCCTATGACAATAAATCAGCTTTGTTTCTCACTTCGAAATGTTGAATTTTAGTGCACGATAAGTTGATTTCTTTCTTTAACTTGTCGTCGGCTGGCGTTTCGAATTTGTCGCCGTCACGTTCCACCACCTGTAAAGAATGTTCAAGTACGATTTTTTTAGGTTTTTTTATGTGAAATTCATTCATTCCAAAATTTCAAAGTCATTTTCAATTGCTTACTTGAAATATATAATCTCTTTAAAAAATAATTGTATCGATAATGTAAAAGAAGTTTTTCATTACCTTCTCAAATTCTAAGTATTGAATTTGAAAGTTTTCCATTTTATAAGCACGAATTTTTTGTTTTTCGATTTGAAATTTATTCGTTCTAAAATTTCAGAGTCGTTTTCAATTGATTACTTGAAATGTATAATTTGTTTGAAAATTATTGTATCGATGATGTACAAAAAGTGTTTTAATGCCTTCCAAAATTTTGAGTATTGAATCTTAAAATGTCCATTTTATGGGTACGAATTTTTTATGTTTCTTGATTTGAAATTGATTAATTTCGAAATTCAAAGTCGTCAAATCCTGATATT
Source organism: Melikaiella ostensackeni (assembly GCA_032362435.1). Lineage (NCBI taxonomy): Eukaryota > Metazoa > Arthropoda > Insecta > Hymenoptera > Cynipidae > Melikaiella > Melikaiella ostensackeni. Next base: position 1,645,876 of record JAUMHM010000078.1, read on the forward strand.
TTCAAGTTGTTTTTTTTCTTTGAAGACAGAACGTCATTTTTCAGTTCATTATTACTGCAGGAAGCCGAACCGTTTTCATTCGAAGATGAACATGCATTGTTGTCATACGAATTTTCCGCTTGCACCATAAAGTTTGCTGCTTTTGCCGATGCCTAATAAATATAACAAAACACGTCTGATATTTTTTCACAATATAAGCTATAAATGAACATAAGATGAAAAGACGGAAAACCAACCTTGCCCCAGTAAGAAAAAAGTGTAAATTTCTATTCAATATTGTACTACTCAGTTCTGTCATTTTTAACTAAAACATGACCGGAAAATCATCTCCGTTTTTGATCGAATTTCACAATTCAATTGCTTTATTTTGTGAATCAACTGCCGATTCTTCGGGAAAAATCTTTTCAAAAGCAGAAGCCAAGTCTTGAAAAGATGTATTTTTGTCAATTATCAAGTTCTCTCATTTGGTTTCAAACAGATTTAACCTCTTTATTTGTATACACCTGACAGTTCACCCGACATTGTTTGAACTTTACCGAACAAGAAACAACAAAATGCAATTCATCCGCATTATGTTGATGGCAGTTACTGTCACATGATGCACAGTTGCTTGATTGGCGCTCAATTTGAAGGACATAAGTTCCATTTTTAAGAGTTGTTAAGTGAAGCTATTATAATATTGAGCGTCACTTAACGCAGCGGACGACCTCTCTTCTTCCTTTCGTCACAAATCGTGACGATAACCTTCTCTAGTCTAGTTCTCTTCTTATTACTGAAACCTTCAATATTTAGAGTTCTCTAGCACGCTTACTTTTTGTCATTAACAACCACGCGTATTTCATCATTTCCTTAAGCATCTCCAGTCTTTCTTCCCACGACCGCAGCACCGCACACTTCAGATGCACTCTTGAAGACGCCATCTTGTAGTATTATCCATGCACCCTTTATATTTTTATTGCCTCATTCTTTTCTCCAGGCCTCTCTATGGTGACTTAAATATTTATTCAGCTTTCACGATGTAACATTTGTACTTCTGGTTTCTGCGAATTCCTTGTTTTAACTCGCGTCTGCTTCGACTGATTATTACCTTTTCTTCTTCTCCATCCTTGACCTAGATATATTTTTGAACCTTTTAGGTAGTGATCCATTCGACATTCAGAACCTCACATAACGCCTCCTCTGCGACATTGACTTTTTAATGAGACTATCGTCAATCGATAGTACGTCAAAAGTAATTAGACACGTCTCTCGCCATCTTTGTAAGTAGACCCTTGTTTGAGAATTATGAGCGTTTGCAAATCACGGTTGCCGCGGCTGCCAAAGCTCCACCAAGTCGCGCGCGGTTGCTTTCACCAAGCGCCGCTGGTGCAGCGGTGAAGGGCCTGTCTAGCGACCACATTGCCGCTCATTCAAATCTTTTTGTCGATATTTTTAAAAATATTTTTCGTATTGTAAACATGTCAAATGATCATTTTTTTATGCTGCCCCAGCGATTAAAATTTTTTTTTCAAAAATAGTTAAATTATTGGGGAATAATTATCATGCAGAAATGTTATACACATCAGAAGCAACGTGTTGAATTTTATAGCGTAAAAAAAAGATCTGTGGTTAAGTTCGAGACCTATGAGTGTGCGTAATTATTCTGCTTTTTCAGAATCCGGTTTTGAAATCATTGTCACGATTCATGGGAGAGGGAAGAGAGTTGGGCCAGCTGCCCTTGTCGTCGATTCTCATGGATGATATCTATTTCCCAATAATTTAACTGGCTAAAAGAAATTAATCGCTGAGGAGCATCATAAAATGATTATTTGACATGTTTACAATGAGAAAAATATTTAAAAATGTAAAAAAATATCGACAAAAAGATTTGAACCAGCGGCAGCGTAGTTTTTAGACAGGCCCTTCACCGCTGCACCGGCGGCGCTTGGTGAAAGCAACCGCGCGCGACTTGGTGGAGCTTTGGCAGCCGCGG
>JAUMHM010000078.1:1647947-1662181 GCA_032362435.1 Melikaiella ostensackeni
ATTATTTATTTCCAAATTTACAAGTCCATTTCTTATAAACAAATAAATTCCCTAAGTTGTCAAATTATTTATTGCTAACTTCACAATTCACTTTTCGTTATAAATAAATAAATTTACCAACCTTGTAAAATTATTCATTTTTGAATACTAAATACTATTTGTCGACTTAAATTATTTATAACACAGCTCAATGTTAGGTGTTAACCATTTTCTGGGGTTGAGAGCTGAGAAAAAAAATACTTTCTTTAAATATGCACTTTTTTCGTAACCTTGTTTTCCAGAAAATAGGCTAAAAATTATTAAATTTGAAAACATCGCTTCTCACGTTTGTTAAACATTTAATGCTCTTTAATTCTAAAAAAACACCCAATAAGGTTAAAAATTGAAAACTGTAGACTTATTTGAGAAGTAAATTCCAGATTTGCACCACTGTGTATCTTAAATAATTTTTTCCACAAAAGACATATTTATACCTTTCTGAACAACTTTCCCGCTAGAAGTTTTTTATTCCTAAAAATTCGCTCGACTTCCCAGGAGCTTAAAAATATGAATGGATTATTTATTTAATGTCTCGATTAAAAACTGATAACTTTCGTTTGAACAAAAGTGTTGACATACTTATTCCTCCACTAGTCGTAGAATATTATAAGAAATAATTTCTGTCAATTTAATCAAAGAATTTCAAGAAATAGCTGAATTACAGAAAGTTGAAGTCGAAAAAGAGAAAAAAGTTTGTTTTATAAAAAACAGATTTTTCGAGTTTATTTTGAAAATGGAAAGAGCTACAATTTTTTGACTCACGAAAAAAAGATGTGGAATTAAATTTCACATAAAAGTGTGTACTTTTAAAATTAAAAGTCGAAACTTGTTTCAAAAGTATCCAGGGGCCAACGCCGTTCATCGAGAAGAATTTATAGGCGATTATTATAGAATCCGGCTCCTCAATTTTAAATTGTTGCAAGTGAAGTAAAGTTGTCTTTTAATGATAAATTTGAATCAAATTTGTTGATTTTGCGAAATATGGCCCTTCTATTTATGGTTGAAAGTTAATTTTCCTGATTGAAGTGTCTTCTAATATTTTTTTGCTTCAGAATTCATCTCATTTGGCTAGAAATTTTACTATTTTGTTGAAAATTTAATTATTTTCGAAAATTCCTATTTTTTGAACAAAAATTCAACCACTTGGTTGAAAGTTGAAATATTTTGTTGAAAAATTAATTTTTTTTGGTTGAAGATTCATCCCTTTGGTTGAAAATTTACTATTTTGTTGAAAATTCGTTTCATTTTTTGTTGAAAATTAATTTTTTTAATAAAAAATTTAACGAATCCATTTTTTGTAGTAAACTGATTTTTTTCAGTTGAAAGTTCAACATTTTGGTTTAAAATTTATCTATTTCATTAAAAATTCAAGTATTTTGTTGAAAATTCATCTTTTTTGTTAGAAAGTTAATTTTCCTGGTTTACATTTCATGTTTTTTGATTAAAATGCTACTGTTTGGTTGATAATTAATCTGTTTTGAATGTGCATTTAACCATTTTTCAAAATTAGTCTCTTGTAGTTGAATTCAACTGTTCATTACAAATTTGTTAAAAATTCAACTATTTGGTTGTAAATTGACTTTTTTGTTGAAAGTTCATATTTTCGGGTTGAAAATTCAACTATGGTATTTTGTAGAAAATTTGTCTTTCTGACTTGAAGATTCAACAATTTGGTAGAAAATTAAAACTATTTGGAAGAAAACTTATGCGTTTTCTGGAAAATTCGCCTTTTTGGGTAGAAAATTAATCTTGTTTGTTGAAAATTTATATTTTTGTTTGACGATTCAGATATTTTGTTAAAAATTCATCTTTTTTAGTCGAGTTCTCCTGGTTGAAACTCATTTTCTTTTGGAAATTAATTTTTTGAAATGAAAACTTAACGATACTATTTTTGGTTGAAAATTTATATTTCTAAGTTAAAAATTCAACTATTTGGTGGAAATATCATCCTTCTTGATTGAAAATTCACTGACTCATTGGAAATTTATATTTCGGGTAGAAAATTCAACTGTTCTGTAGAAAAGTCTTTTCGGCTTGAAAATTCAACAATTTGGTAGAAAACTAAAACTATCTGGTTGAAAATTAACTTTTTGTTGAAAGCTTATATTTTTTCTACAAATAAATTATGTTTGTAAGAAATTCAATTATTTGGTTAAAAATTCAACTATTCATTTGAAAATTTAACTGTTTGGTAGAAAATTAAGTTTTTCATTGAAAAAGCATATCTCCGAGTTGAAAATTCAGCTGTCTTGTTGATAATTTGGTTTTTTGTTGCTTCAAAATTCAACAATTTTGTTAAAAATTCGTCTTTTTCTGTAGAACATTAATCTCCTTGGTAGAAAATTAATCTTTATAATCGAAAATTTGACTTTTTGGTTGAATATTCACCTTCTTTGGTTGAGAATGCAACTACTTGGTTGAAACTTGAACTTCTTTGTTAAATATTCATTTTATAAAAGATTCACCACTTTGGTAGAAAGTTTAACTATTATATCCCATTTGTTGTTGAAAACTTATCTTTATGAGTTGGAAATTCAACTATTTGGTAGAAAATTCTTGTATTTCATGGAAAATTCGTCTTTTTTGGTAGAAAATTAACCTTATTTGTTGCAAATTCATCTTTTTGGTTGACGATTCAACTACTTTGTTAAAAATTCGTCTTTTTTGGTAGAATTCAACTGGTAATTTATTAAGCTGAAAATTCAAGTACTCCATTTTTACTTGAAAATCAACTATTTGGTTGAAAATTCATGTATTCTGTTGAAAATTTGCCTTTTGGTAGAAAATTAATCTTCTCCGTTCAAAATTACAGGTATTTGGTTGAAAATTCAACTATTTCGTTAAAGTCATGTTTTTTTATATGAAATTTGATTTTTTTGTTCAAAATTCGTCCCTTCGGATTGAAAATCTACCATTTATGGTACAAAAATCATCTTTCTTGGTTGAAAATGAAATTTTTTTCGGCAATTCAACTGTCTTCAAAAAAACTCGCCCTTTTTGCTTGAAAATATAACTATATGGTCAAAAGCTCAACTATTTCGTTGAAAATTCGTCACTTTTGCTTGAAAGTTTTACTATTTAGTTGTTAATACAGCTGTTTGGTTAAAAATTAATTTTTTTGTTGAGAATTCGTCTTCTTGGGTTGAAAATTTATATCTTTTGGTAGAAAATTAATCTTTTTTGTTTGAAACTTTCACTATTTTGTTGGAAATATAATTTATTTCGACTTGAAATCTTAGGAATTTAAAGCGTTCCATATTATACAAAAAACTACGGTCATCAAAGGGGAGGGGCAAGGGGGTCGAAAATATCTAGAATTACAGCCCCATTACATATATTATATTATATTTTATACCTGCACTAGCGTCGGAAATTATCTACACGGCTAGCGCGAGCGGCACTAAAAATCACTGATGACTTTGAAACGTGATAACTCTGTCGAAAAATGATCTTAGACATTTTTTAAAAAACAGTTAAAAACCTTATGGAATTCCACGTCAACTGACCCCTAGTAGAGATATTTCCGACTTTTTGAAGAGGATATATCACGTGAGAAGTTTGAAAAAAATTCAAGAATTTCTCGAATTTTTTACATCGACTTCATCTTGTGTCATGACCTAGGAAATTCATGGAAGGAAATTAAAATTTACAGGGTATAATCTTTGAAATTTGATCTTTAATTTAAGCTAATAAAACTTTTAAAATCTTAATGAGTTCCCAAGATACGACTAAAAATGTCCAAGCGCGTCTGCGTCGACTTTCAGTCGACGATCATCGCTGTTGAAGGCGACTGAAACTTGACGCAGACATGCTTGGATATTTTTAGTCATATCTTGGGAACCCGTGAAGATTTTTTGAGTTTTCTTGGCTGAAATTAAAGACAAGATTTTAAAGATCAGCTTCTGTAAAATTTAATTTTTTCTCGCAACTTCCTAAGTCATGGCACGATTCGAAATTACGTAGACAGCGGTGATCGCCGACTGAAACTCGACTCAGACACGCTTAGACACTTTTAATCATATCTTCGAAACTTGTGAAAATTTTTAAAATTTCATTGACCTAAATTAAATATAAGATTTTAAAGATTACGTCCTGTAAATTTCAGATTCTTGCTCCAACTTCCCTAGGTCATGACACGAGTTGAAGTCGAGAAACAAATTTCGAAAAACTCTTGCATTTAAAAAAGAACTTCTCTCGTGATATATCCTTTATAAAGAATCAGAAATATCTCTACGAAGACTTTTTCAACGTGGATTTTCATAAGCTTTCTAAAAAAAAATTTCTAAGTGTCTAGCTTTATTTCCGACCGAGTTATCGTGTCTCAGTCATCATTGATTTTCAGTATCGCTCGCACTGGCCGTGTAGATAATTTCCGACAATAGTGTACTTTGCTATAAGTAGTTTTCTTTCTGAGAAGCTTGAATTAATTTCCATCATTTTTTTATTTTTCATTTAATTAGATGCCTGCAAATAATACAGCGGCTTCCACCTTTCACGAGGACGATCTACAAAGAATTCTTTTCGAGCGAAGACAAGCTTGCGAGCAAGAGCCAATTTCTGTCACATCATTACCAGGTATGCATAAATATTTTTATTGAATTTTTCCTGTGTTTTTGAAGTAATGAAATTTTTTTATTATATCACTCTGAAAAGATTGACAATTAATTATCATTAATTGGCGATATCTTTAATCTTCAGGTCCTTACGAAGCTTGCTATTTTGTCTTACTCTTGTAACGTTGCAACACCTTGCATATTTCATTTTGAGTAAATGAACATATTCATCTTTTCTCGTGTTTATCAGGCATATTATAATGATTTATAGACCTTCCCTTAGAAGTTTGAATAGGTAAGTAGAGTTAATTTACAAATCGATATTTACTAGAAATTAGCCTTAGTTAATGCCTATCAATAACAAACAATAAATAATGAATAGTTTTCTCTGAAACTTTGTGAAGTAGTAAGGAACATAAAATTTTTTGGTTCGTAAAACAGGAATTATCATTTTTTATTATTTTTCAAGATAAGTTTACTCTAGGGTGGTCCGAAAATGCATTGCAAATTTTTTTTTTCACTCTAAGGGGCAAGATATCCCCCCAAAAGTTTCCATTCCTGAAAAAAAATCCGCTTTTTTCCCAAAATTCCAATATTCACAGGTGCCACCAGGCACTTCGAAATCCCATATATTTAACATGGGAAAATTTTGGATTTTCGAAAAATTGGACTGTTACTTCAGGGTTTGATCGAAAGTTGCCAAATTTTGCAGAGATTAAAGAGAAGGGTCTGCGGAATCTAATCATATGAATAAGTTTTATTTTTACCCCCCCCCCCCTTCCCACCCTTCTCCAACGCCCGAAATATGACCCAAAAAAAAACTACATTTTTACGTATTATTGTTGCTTTTCAGCATTTTCTGATGTCTTTTTTTATGAAAATAATTACTAGTGGATAATTTGAATATTCCACATGGCTTTTGCAACAATTTTGAATTGTTTAAATGAACATAACTTATTTAAACAATTATTTTTTCCCAAAAAATGTAAAAAATAATCGTATTTTCTAAATGAAATGTAATAGTTGATCATTGTTTGGGAAAGTGAATATTTTAGAAACATTTTGTAATTAATTAAACAATCAATTATTGTCTATTTCCGAAATTTCTTGAAATCGAGCCAGATATGACCACTTTTTCCTCAAATTGGTATCCTTTGTTACATATTGTTGAATACTTACCTAACTTTGATACTTTTCCTCTAATGTTTAACAAATTTTTATTTTTTCGAACAATTTTCATTTGTTCAAGCAATTTTTTTTCCCAAAACTTTAAAAAAATAATATGAAATAGAACACATGCAATTATTTTTCTGACTGCATAGTGCATACAAAAAATATATTAACCATTTTTTCATGGTTTAAACAAATGAAATGTGTTCAAACGATTATTTTTCTCAAAAAATATTTTAAAAATCGTATTTTTTGAATCAAACATAATATTGAATGATTTCGAGAAGTAGTAAATTCTGTTAAAAACGTCATGTCATTGTTTGAACAATTTTTATTCGTTTGAACAGTTTTTTATTAAAAAATGTGGATAAATGATATAAAATAAAACACATTGAATTTTTTGTATACATATGTTATTTCATATTCTTTCTGTCTTTCGGTACAACGTCAGCTTGGTATTCATAAAAGACTTTCAAATGCTATAACGAAATAAGATTTAAAACTTTTTTATATGTTTATATTGTATGTGTTCTATTTTATATTTTTTTTGGAAGTAATCGAAAGAAAACTGCTTTAGCAAATAAAAATTGTTTGAATAAATAGAAATTTGTTAAACATTAGAAGAAAAGTATCAAAATTATGTAGTTATTCAACAATGAGTAGAATAAGATAACAATGTGAGAAAAAAGTGGACATCTCTGGCTCGATTTTTAGAAATTTTGAAAATAAACAATAATTAATTGTTCAAATAATCACAGAATTTTTTCTTAAAATTCAATACTCCGAACAATGACCAACTACTACATTTGATTTAGAAAATACGATTAGTGTTTACATTGTTTGAGAAAAAAAATTGTTTAAATGAGTTACATGTATTTAAACAATTAAAAATTGTTCGAAAAGTCATAAGGGATATTCAAATCGTCCATTAGTATTCACTTTAAATGAAAAAGATGGCAGAAAATGTTAAAAACTAACGATAATACGTAAAAATGTAGTTTTTTTATTTCTGGGTCATATTTGGTCGCCAAGACCCCCATTAATTAAAAATTGGAATTTGCAAGTTTTTAGCGCTAATTATTAGTTTTTTATGTTTGTTTAAAGTGAAAATTGCTTCTAAAACATAAAATATCACCATCTCCTGATAATTAGATGTTTGAATGAATTGTTTTAACAATTTATTATTGTTTACAGCAAATTTTCTCTTAGAATTGAGCAAGAAAGTCACGATTTTTTCCGAATTTTTCAACTTTTCAGTTACAGCGAGGTCCTAGTTAAATAAGGTTAACAAAAATGATTGTTTAAACAATTTATAATTATTCATAACAATATTTTCTTGGAATAGTGCTAAAAAGTTGCGGTTTTCTATGAAATTTTCAACTTTTTGTCCACTTTTCACGTATAGTGAGGTAATAATTAATGTAATTTAAGGAAAATAATTTTTCAACAATATGTCATTGTTTATAACTACCTTCTCCTATAGCAATGCTGGATAGTTGCGGTTTTCTTCTGAAACTTTCAGCTATTCTTCGACTTTGTATTTATGAACAAATAATAAATGAACATCAACAACAATAATCTTTTCAATAATCTCTTTCTTTTTTGTGGATATATTTTTCTAATTATTGTCCTAATTATTTCATCCTTTGTTTTCATCTCTCCTGTAAGAAAGCCTTTTTGTTTCAATTAATATTTTTAAAATGATCGCAAAGGACTACAAATACTTCTTTAAAAACGAAATGGAATACTATTTAAAAAATGATTCTTCCCGATGTTCATTTCTTATTTGTTCCTAACTGAGAAGTTAAAGAAAAGCTAAACATTTCAGCAGAAACCGCAACTTTCTACCATTATTTTAAGTAAATATTGTTATAAATAATCACGAATTGTTTGAACAATTATTTTTAGTGGATTACATAAATCATTATCTCACTCTTAGTAAAAAGAAGACAAATAGTTGAAAATTTCAGAAGAAACCATAACTTTCTAAGAGAATGTTCTCATAAATAATAATAAACTATTTAAGCAGATATTTTCAACTTCAGTTGGTAAGTGCCTCTCTCTTACTGAAAAGTTGGAAAATTTAAAAAAAACTGCGACTTTCTAACTTTATTCTAAGAGAAAATTGCTGTAAACAATAATAAGTTCTTTAAAAAATTTATTTGAGTATCTAATTGTCAGAAGAAAGTAATATTTGATGTATCGGAAAAAGTTTGTACTAAGAGAAATCGCATAAAAATAATAATTAGCGCCAAAAACTCGCAAAACCCAATTTTCAACTTACGGAGGTGTTTTCAGACCCTATAAAACAGACTTGTGGGGGTGATAATCAAAAACTGATTTTGGATTCGTATTCTATGACTAATTGTGAAGATAATTATTGAGGGTCAACCCGAAACACTTAATATTGATTCTGAATAAAATTTACAAAACGTTTTTAGACCACCCTAGCATACATATTAGGGTGGTCCAAAGAAGGTTTTTTTTTCTGAAATAGATCCCCTGCAAATTATTTCTTTTGGTGTTAAAACGATCCCTGAATTTTTTCTGAATTTAAAAAATATTTAGTGGTCGTGCAAGCCCAGTTTTGCAAAAAATGTTTATTTCATTTTGATTGCCTCTGCGAATAGATTACTTCACTTTGACATACCTACCTGAAATCTATTACTTTTAGTAAAATACATCACCCAGATTTTTTAAACAATAAAAAAATATATTGTGGCATTTTACAGGCCTATATTTGTCAAAAATGCTTATTTCATTTTAATTGCCGCTGTTAATGAATTCTTATACTTTGGCATACCTGAACTGTATTACTTTGAGTGGAATACATCACCCGGATTTTTGACAGAATTAAAAAAATATATTTAGAAGTCTCGCAAGCCCATTTTTGCAACAAAAAAATGCTTATCTATTTTAATTATCGCTTTTAATGCATTCTTTTATTCTGGCATACACAAATTGTATACTTTTTTGAGAAATGTATCACTCAGATTTTTACACAATTAGAGAAAAATATTTAAGTGTCTCAGGAAACTTTTTTTTTAAAGAGCTTGTAATTTTTGTAAATAAGCGTTATTAATGATTTTTTTACCTAGCATGCGCATCTTGTGAAATATTCCATTAAAGGCGGAAATTTTTTAAAGAAGCATTTTCTTGAAAATGGGCCTGCGAGACCCTTAAATATGTTTTTAAATTCTTTAAAATTCTGGCTAACGTACTTCACTAGAAGTAATACAGTTCAGGTATGCCAAAGTAAAATAATCGATTAACAGCGGCAATTAAAATAATTTTTTTTTAATGGGCCTGAGGTCACTAAATATTTTTTTTTGTAATTCCGTCAAAAATCCGGTGATGATGTATGTATAAAATAAGCATTTCTTGACAATAATAGGCCTGTGAGATGCCTTAATATTTTTTTTTGGTAAAAAAATCTGGGGATGTATTTCACTAAAAGTAATGCAGTTCGGTATGACAAAATAAAATAATTCATTAATGGCGGCAATTAGAATAAAATAAGCATTTTTCAAAAATAAACTAGCGCGACCCCTGAATATATATATATATATATTTTTTTAATTCAGGGATCATTTTGATACCAAAAGGAACAGTCTGTAGTACACTCATTTCAGGAAAAAAAATTTAGCTTTTTTTGGACCACTCTAATACCTATAGTATACTATAATTTACGATATATATAAAATTTACTATATACAATTTCTATTTCTAGAAACCAATTGGCTTACAAAATTTGTAGAAGTAAAACCAATGTTAATTATAGTCGAAAATTTTTAAATCGTCTGTAATATAAAATTTATGAATTCGAAACATAATACTGCTATATCAAACAGTTGCATTTGTGTCACACGTGCTTTTAAGTTTCTGAATGCATTCCATAACAGCTGCTTTAAATAACAATGTACTAATGAACACTCATAGAAACTATTTTTGAGTCGTATGCTATTTTTCTTTTTTAGCCAACAGTGCATCTTTATCTGACTTTTTTGTATTGAAAACGAATTTAAATAGAATTTTGATGATTAAAAATAAGATATAAAATGCAAGCAGAGCAATAAATAAAATGAAACCATAAACATCCAGCAATTCGACTTGCCACCAGGCTAAATTTGCGGCTGGTGATCGCAAAATGTTTCCATTTCTGATAACATATTCCACCCAAAATACTGCTGTATCCTGTGGAGTACCTGGACGATCGTAATAAAGTTTCGATATCTTCTCAACATTATTTCTGAAAAAAAAATTTAATTCGTGAGAATGTTCTACTATAAATTTATATTTTCTACACTTTATTTTGAACAGTCATAAAAATTTTGTTCACCTGTATTCCGGGATTTTCAAAATCGTATTCAAAGCTTCCGTAAATTTCTCTTCGGTGACATCACGATGATCTAAAGTAACTACAATTTTCTTTTTTTCATAAATTTTAAGATTATAAAATTGATCCCCAAACAGGGCGAAGCCAATCATTGGAACACCAGCATAAATTGATTCTAAAGTTGACATCAATCCTCCGTGAGTCACAAAAGCTTTAACATTCTTGTGCTCTGTAAAAAAAATATTATAATTTTTTTTAAGGCGTTCACTACTCAAAATTTTGTGGCCAGTGGCGTAACTACTGTATAAGGAAACCCCGCATTACGGGGGGCCTCCTCCTGCGAGGGGCCTTTTAGGATGATCAGCAAAAATCTATTTAAGGGATCATCCAAAAATTACGTGAGAGGACTGGGGGGGGGGTATATCTTACTGGTTCATATGACGGGAGGGAATTGTAAGATGTTATGTAAGGAAAATTGTTCATAGAAAAAATTGAATCCAAAGATAGATGAATTTTTATGGAAACTGATGAATTTTTAACTAAAAAGATTAATTTTGAACAAAGAAGATTAACTTTCTATTGAAAAAGACGAATTTTCAACCAAATACTTGAATTTACTCAGAAAATACTAATGTTGAACAAAATAGTTGAAGCCACATCCCAAAAAGATTAATTTTCAACCAAACAGTTGCTTTTTAACCAAAAACATGAAATTTCAATCAAGAGAGACGAATTTTAAAACCAAGAAGTCAAACTTTCAACAAAAAAGTTCAATTTTCAACGAAGAAATATTTATCAGTCAATTCAGAAAAAAATTTTCCTTCAAAATGTTCCATTTTCAAGCCCAAAAGACGAATCTTCAACAAAATACAAACATTGTTAACCAAATAGTTAAATTTTGAAGAGAGAAAAATTAATCTTCAACCAAAAATGGAATAGTTGAATTTACAGTTGGAAAGATTCATTTTTTGAGAAAGAAAAATTAATTTTCTATAAAATAGTTAAATTTTTAACGTAAAACATGAATTTTCAAATCAAAAAAACGAATTTTCAACCAAAAGAGGTTTTTTAGTCGACAAAAAAAGTTTCATGAAAAATCTTGAATTTTTAGGCCAAAAAGGCGAATTTTCTACAAAACAGTTGAATCTTGAACCCAAAAAAATGACTTCCTAAGATAATTGTTGAAGTTTCAACAAAATAATTAAATTTTCAACTAAAAAAAATTTATTTAAAAAAAAAATCTATCAAATAGTTAAATTTCCAACCAAAAATATAAATTTTCAAATTAAGTGATGAATCTTCAACTAAAAAAATTAATTTTCAACAAAATAGTTTCAACCAAAAGACAAAGTTTCAACCAAATGGTTAAATTTTCAACTGGAACAGATTACATAATTTTTAATTAAAAAGGATGACTTTTCAACAGAATAATTAAATTTTTAACCGTATAAAATGAATTTTAAGGCAAGAAGATTAATTTTCTACTAAAAAGAACAAATTTTCAACAAAAAATACGAATTTTCGACTAAATAGTTAAATTTTCAACTGAAAGTATTAATTTTCTACCAAAAAGATGAATTTTCAGCGGAATACATAAATTTTTAATTAAATAGTTGAGTTTTCTGCTAAAGAAGATAAATTTTTATGAGAAAAATAGATTTTTCAACAAAACAGTTAAATTGTCAACGAAAGAAATGAACTTTCAAGCAAATATTTGAATTTTCAAGCAGAAAAGACTTATTCTCAGCAAAAAACGTAATAGTTGATATTTAAACCAAATAATATTTCAGAAATAATATCAAAAACAGTTGAATTCAATCGAAAAAGACGAATTTTCAACAAAATAGTTGAATCCTGAACCGAAACAGATAAATTTTCTAACAAACGTTTGCATCTTTATCCAAAAAGGAAGAAATTTCTACCAAAAGAGATGAATTTTCAAACTAGAATATATAATTATATATTATTATAATAATAAGCAAAAATATAATACTATACTTTTCAACTAAATAGAATGAACTTTCAAACAAAAATAGTTGGATTTTCTTATTGGGGTCTATTAATTCAGTTCGCATTGAGGTTGAAAACGAGAAAGAGGGCAAAAGAGGAGAATAGGGGAAAGACCGAAGCCTGCGATAAGTAAATAGGAATTTTGATAATTTATAGGGCTAAATAAAAATAGTTTGAATAAACCTTGAAGTTCATTTTTAATAGTTTAAAAATATTATTTTAGAAAGCTGGGAATTTTCTCTTCTAAATCTAATTTCATTAACATTCCCAAAGCTTATACAATTTTAGTCAGATTTTGGGCGGGGGAGGGCGAGTCAAAAAAAATCTTATGGTATCTTATATGTACTCGGCTTTTTTTTAAATAGGGCAATATTATGCATTGTATTATATGAACTGCTTTTTTTTTTAAAGGGGCCAACTAAAAATTTTGCAGGGGGACCTCCACATTCCTAGTTACGCCACTGTTTGTGGCCTCACATTCCTATGCCTTGAAGCTAAAATTATAAAAATTGGTCAAAAGCGGGCGACATACGCCTGCAAGAAAGGGTTTTATATAAGATTATCTAAATGTTTTATCAAAAATATCTATATTTTATTAAAAATTATTACAAAATATGGTGTTCCCGGCCGAAAGTATAAGAGTTTCGATCATAAACTATAAAAAACCGTAAAACTTTATAAAAATGGGCGGCAGGCGCCTACAAAAAAGGGTTTCGTCGCCTGTTAAGCCGTTAGAAAAATCGGTCAAATACCCCCCTCCCTTCATTTCCCCTCATTCCCCTCCCACACTCCTCCCCACATTTACCCATTCCTTCTATAATTTCCCCCCTCTCATTCTCCCCCACATTCCTAATCATTTCCCCTCACTTCTCCCCCTTGAGAAGCCCTCATTTTCCATCAACCACCTCCCCTCACCACCCCTATTTCTCCTTACTTCTCCTTATATCCCCTCACTTTCCCTTTTTAAGGTTTTGTAGTTCCGGGCAGGAACCCATATGGTTTCGGTCCGTCCGTCGTATGAAAATAGGTAAGTGAGGGAAAATGAGGGAAAGTAAGGGGAAATGGAGGGAGTGAGGGGAAATTAGAGGAAGGAAGAAGAAACTATAGAAAGTTAGGGGAAATGAGAGGAAGTAAGGGAATATGAGGAAAGGAAGGGAGGGGTATAAGAGGAGTGGGGAAAGGGGAAGATTTGAACAACTTTATTATTGAAAGAAGCTACAAAAACCTTATCTGTAGACGCATGTCGCCTATTTTTACTAATTTTTGATACGGCGGATGGACACCCGACCGAAATCATAAGGATTTCTGCCCGGGGCTACGAAACCCTAAAAATTCTGAAAGTCAAACTAATTTTGAAATACTAGAAATTATTTTCGTGAAAGAAAATTGATAAAAAAATTCTGCGAGATTTTTGAAAATTTTGTTGCACTTACTCAAAACTTGAATTTGCGGAAGCCAATGATGGGTCTGGACATTGTCAGGAAGTCCGGGTGGCATTTTCTCTATGTTTACAATTTTCATCAAAACTCGCACAGGAGCTATATTTTTAAAAGCTGCATAAAAAGCTTTTAGAGTTTTTCTAGGGAAAGATTCTAAAGTTACCATTGATCCAAAGGAGACGTAGACACATCCATGTTTACTTTCGTCTAACCATTTTTGTAATGCCTGTGATGATATTTAAAAAAAAAGGTTAATGATCAAATTATAAATTATAAAAATATGTATGTATATAATTATTATAAATTATATATTGATAAATATATATAAGACCTAATCCATTTCAAATCAGGTAGGTTCTACACTTCATGGTGCAGTATTTCTGAGCGACGAAATATGTTGTCTTTTAGAAGAAATTAGGTGACACGTATTTTTTCCGATTTGAGAAAAAAAAGTTTTCCATGAAGTTAGGAATATTTGAATTTTGACACATATTCTTGAAAAAAATACATAAATTTCTTCTCTGAAATTCTATAGTTTTTGATCAGAAATTTTGAGAGAGGTTCAAAATTAACAAAGTGGCGACGGTTCATTTGAAAATATGAAAAGTCTACTTTCACAAAAAACCCACACGTATATTTTTCGCCCAAGAATTTATGTTAATCAAATAAATGCTTCCGAGAATATGA
>JAUMHM010000078.1:1678409-1702136 GCA_032362435.1 Melikaiella ostensackeni
ACTGCAATGTTCACGAAACGTCGGCTAGATTCGTAGTTTTGCACACGATTGAAACCCGAAACACCTCTTTTCATCAATATAATAGTTGATATCTCAGCCAAAAAAAATTACAATTTTAAACTAAAAACAGTTGGATCCAATCAAAAAAGGCCAATTCTCAGAAAAAAAGTTAAATCCTCAACCAAATCGAATGGACCTTTACCCAAAAACATTAATTCTCAAGTGAGAAGGATGAATAATTTTTTACAAAAAAAGAAAGATTTAAAAAAACATGAATTTCCAGACAGGAAGAATAAATAATCCTTTTTACGAAAAAAGAAGAAGTTAAGAAATAACATGAATTTCCAGCCACGAAAAGAAGAGTTAAATTTTCATTCAAAAAATTAATTTTCAACCAGAAAAAAAACCGTATTTTCAACAAAATATTAAATTCTTGACCAGAGAGGTGAATTTTCAATTAAAGTGATGAATGTTCAACTGGAATAGTTCAATTTTCAGTTGAAATAATTAATTTTCAATGAAAAAAACAAACTTTCCAATAGAAATGGTGAATTCACAACCAAGAGTGGAATAGTGAAATTTCCAGCTGAAAAAATTAATTTTCAACAAGAAGAAGAACGAATATTCAACAAAGTAGTTCAATTTTCAACTCAAGTTATGAGCTCTCAGCTAAATCCAAAAAGAACTACTTTTTAAAAAAATAATTTAATTTTCAACCAAAGAGATGAATTTTCAACTAAGATGATGAATCTTCAGCAAATAATTAATTTTTAACAAAGTAGTTTAACTTTCAATCAAGTAGTTGAACTTTCAGCCAAAGAAAATGAAATCACAACAAAAGATATAATAGTTGATATTTCAACCAAAAAAGATTACAACTTTAAATCATAAACATTTGAATTGAATTGAAAAAGACGAATTTTCTGCCAAATGAGATGAATTTTAAAACCAAAAAGATGAATTTTCAACAAAAGACTTGAATTTTCAAACAAGAAAGACTTTGCAGTCAAGAGAGAAGAAAAATTTTAACCAAATTGTTGAGTTTTTAAGCCAAAAAGAGAATTTTCTACAAAACAGTTGAGTTTTCAATAAAGAGAATAACTTTCTAACATAATTGCAGAATTTTCTACAAAATATTAAAATTTTCAAACAGAAAATAAAATTTTTAACCGAAAAATAAAATTTTCAATCGATAAATATGAATTCTTAAGCAAAAATATAACATTAGACTTTTGAAGCAGAGAGATGAATTTTTAACTAAAACGATGTATGTTCAACTGGAATGGTTCAATTTTCAGATAAAAAAAAGAATTTTCGACCAAAAAAAGGGTTTCTATACCTCTGGAAGATTTACAACTTGCTTGGGCCAACAAGTTTTGGAAAATTTTGAATTTCGGGTTGGGAGAGAAAATCGAATTTCCTACATTGGGATATGAAACTATATGGTTCTGGATTTTTTTCCACTTCCAGGAAGTGTTTTTTTAGATGTTAGAAGTTCAAGGTTCAAGTCATCGTAGAAAATTAATGATTTTTTTATTAAATATAGGAAATTTCTTTGAACAACTGCATAACAACTGACACTCGAAAACTAATGAAAATTCATGACAGGATAATTCTGATGCGCAATTTGCTGATCAAAAAAAAATTCAAAATATAAAAACGTTGCGTATCATTTTGATCCAATTTCGGGATCAAATTGAAACAATAAATGGTATAAGATTAGGGGGGAAAGAGATGGACACAAATAGCTAGATGGAGATGGGGGAAATGAAGTAAGAGAAGCAATGTATTGGGAGATGGATGAGAAGAGAAAATGCAGAGTATGTGAATGAGTAGAGGAGAGATGGAAACGTGTATGTTTCAAAGAAGATGTATGGAGCATAAGATGATTGGATAAGAGGAAAGAAAGAGAAGGGAGGATGGCAGAAGAATGTTAAGGAAATTTCAGGGGAAGAGGAACTGGGAGAAAAATGGATAAAGAGGTAAAAAAAGCTAGAGGAGTTGAAGGAGATAAGAGAGGGAGTGTGTGGGAGAGAGAGTGGAAAGCATAAGTGGAGAATAAGCTATCGAACAATTTTTAAAGGAACGCAAGTTATGTAAAACATATCTTATGAGAACTCCAGGTTCTATGGTAAGAGAAGAGGCTCAAAGGGATAAATTAAGAGCAAGGGTGGGAAGGAGAGTGTGAAAATTTGAGGAGAAACTAAGGAAGGGAAAGGGAGGGCAGTTAGCAAGAAAGTGTTAGAAGGAGGTGGAACAATCAAGAAAGAGGGTCTTAGAATTAACGCGATGGGAAGGAGAAAGAAGACTTTTTTAGAGATCGAGAGATAGGAGAAGAAGGAAATATAGGCTATGAGGAATTGGAGAAAAAAGATAGAAAATTGCAGGTAACAGATAGATAGGAGAAAATAAGAGAATCAAGATACAATAAATGGTACAAGGTGATTTTATAGAGGAGGATTGCCAAAATATCTGGGAAGAAGATTGTGGGAAAAAGAGATGGACAAGAATACCTGGCTGGAGGTTGGGAAATCAAGTAAGAGAAGCAATGTATTGGGAGATGGATGAGGAGAGAAAATGCAGAGTATGTGAATAAGTAGAGGAGAGATGGGAACATGTATTAGCTAGCTATTTGTGTCCATCTCTTCCCCCCCTAAACCTCTTTTCAGATGTTTTGGCAATCCCTCTCTTTTTATCACCTTGTACCATTTCTTGTATATTGATTCCCTTATCCTTCCCTATCTATCTGTCACCTGCAATTCTCCATCTTTTTTCTCCAATTCCTCATAGCCTATATTTCCTTCTTCTCCTATTCCTCGGTTGCCAAAAAAATCTCTTCTTTCTTCTTCCCATCGCGTTAACTTTACGTCTCTCATTTGTCATTCTTTCACCTCCTTGTAACACTTTCTTGCTAATTGCCCTTCCTTCCTCTTCCTTAGTTTCGCTTTGAACTTCCACGCACTCCTTTGCGTCCTTGTTCCTAATTTATCCCTTTGAGCCTTTTCTCTTACCATATAACCTGGAGTTCTCATAAAATAACTTCTACATAACTTCCGTTCCTTAGAAAATTGTTCGATAGCTCATTCTCCACTCGCGCTTTCCATTCTCTCTCCCACACACTTCCTCATTCATCTTCTTTAACTCCTCTAGCTTTTCTTCCTCCTTTATCCGTTCTTCTCCCAGACTCTCCTCCCCTAAAGTTTTCTTAACATTCTTGTGCCATGCTCCCCTCTCCTCTTTTCATCTCATACAACCGTCCCATAGATGTTCCCATCTCTCCTCTACCTATTCACATACTCTGCGTTTTCTCTTCTCATCCTCCTCCTGATACATTGCTTCTCTTTCTTCATTGCCCAATTTCCACCTATTTATTCTTGTCCATCTCTTCCCCCCATTTCTCTTTCCAGATATTTTGGCAATCCTTCTAGTTTTATCACCTTATACCATTGATTGTATCATGATTCCCTTATCTTCCCCTTTCTCTCTGTCACCTGCAATTCTCCATCTTTTTTCTCCAATTCCTCATAGCCTATATTTCCTTCTTCCCCTATCTCTCGATCTCTAAAAATAATCACTTCTTTCTTTTTCCCATCGCTTTAACTCTACGGCCCTCTTACCTTATTTTTCCACCTCCTTGAAACAGTTTCTTGCTAACTGCCCTTCCTTTCCCTTTATTAGTTTTTCGTCAAATTTCCACGCTCTGCTTTCCGTCCTTGTTCTTAATTTTTCTCTTTCAGCCTTTTCTCTTACTATATAACCTGAAGTTCTCATAACGTAACTTTTACATAATGAATGGATGAATGAATGGAACATAAGATGGTTAAATGAGATAAAAGAAGGAGAAGAGAGGATGGCAAAAGAATGTTAAGAAAATTTCAGAGGAAGAGGGACTGGGTGAAGAATGGATAAAGAGGTAAAAAAAGCTAGAGGAGTTAAAGAAGATAGAAGAGGGAATATGTGGGAGAGAGAATGGAAAGCATGAGTGGGAAATAAGCTATCGAACAATATTTGAAGAAACGGAAGTTATGTAAAAGTTATGAGAACTCCAGGTTATATGGTAAGAGAAGAGGCTCAAAGGAATAAATGAAGAACAAGGACGGAAACGAGGGCGTGGAAATTTGAAGAGAAACTAAGGAAGGGAAAGGGAGGGCAGACAGCAAGAAAGTGGTACAAGGAGGTGGAAGAATGAGGAAAGAGGGTCGTAGAGTTAATGCCATGGGAAGAAGACTTTTTCAGAGATCGAGGGATAGGAGAAAAAGGAAATATACGCTATGAGGAATTGGAGAAAAATGATAAAAAATTGCAGGCGACAGAGAGATAGGAGAAGATAGGGGAATCAAGGTACAATAAATGGTATAAGGTGATAAAAAGAGAAGGATTGCCAAAATATCTGGAGAGAGGATTGTGGGGAGAAGAGATGGGCAAGAATAGCTTGATAGAGATTGTCAAATGAAGTAAAAGAATCAATGTATTGGGGAAAAAATGGGGAGAGAAAATGCAGAGTATGTGAATTGGTAGAGGAAAAATGAGAATGTATGGGATGATTGTATGAGAGGAAAGAAGGAGAGAGGAGTGGAAGATAGAATGGAAGGCATGAGTGAAGGATAAGCTTTCGAAAAATTTTTGAAGGAACGGAAGTTATGTAAAAGATATGTTATGAGAACTCCAAGTTATATGGTAAGAGGAGAGGCTCAAAGGGATAAATGAGGAACAAGGACGGAAAGGAGGGCGTAGAAATTTAACGAGTAACTAAGGAAGGGAAAGGGAAGGCAGTTAGCAAAAATGTTGTACAAAAAGGTGAAAAAATAAGGTAAGAGGGCCGTAGAGTTCAAGCGATAGGAAGGAGAAAGAAGAGATTCTTTTAGAGATCGAAGAATAGGAGAAGTAAGAAATATAGGCTATGACGAATTGGAGGAAAAAGTTAGAGAATTACAGGTAAAAGATAGATAGGAGAAAATGAGGGAGTTAAGATACAATAAATTATCTAACGTGATAAAAAGGAAAGGATTGCCAAAATATCTAAGAAGAGGATGAGGGGGAAAAGAGATGGACATGAATAGCTAGATGGAGATTGGGAAATGAAGTAAAAGAAGCAATGTATTGGGAAAAGGGTAAGGACAGAAAATGCAGAGTATGTGAATGGGTAGAGAGGAGATGGGGACATGTATGGGATGGTTGTATGAGAGGAACCGAGAAGAGGGGAATATGGCAAAAGAATGTTGAGAAGACTTTAAGGGAGAAAAGACTGGGAGAAGAATGGATAAAGAGGCAGAAAAAGCTAAAGGAGCTTAAGAAGATGAATGAGGCAGTGTGTCGGGGAAAGAATGGACAGAATGAGTGGAAAATAAGCTATTGATCTATTTTTAAAGGAACTGAAGTTATGTAAAAGTTATGTTATGAGAACTTCAGGTTATATAGTAAGAGAAGAGGCTGAAAGAGGAAAATTAGGAACAAGGACGGAAAGCAGAGCGCGGAAATTTGACGAAAAACCAATGAAGGGAAAGGAAGGGCAGTTAGCAAGAAACTGTTTCAAGGAAGTGAAAGAATAAGGTAAGAGGGCCGTAGAGTTAAAGCGATGGGACAGAGAGAAAGGGGAAGATGAAGGAATCATGATACAATAAATGGTATAAGGTGATAAAAAGAGAAGGATTGCCAAAATATCTGGAAAGAGGAATGGGGGGGAAGAGATGGACAAGAATGAATAGGTGGAGATTGGTCAATGAAGAAAGAGAAGCAATGTATCAGGAGGAGGATGAGAAGATAAAACGCAGAGTATGTGAATGGGTAGAGGAGAGATGGGTGAACGGGTAGAGGAGAGATGGGAACATTTATGGGATGGTTGTATGAGATAAAAAGAGAAGAGGGGAGGATGGCACAAGAATGTTAAGAAAACTTTAGGGGAGGAGAGTCTGGGAGAAGAACGGATGAAGGAGGTAGAAAAGCTAGAGGAGTTAAAGAAGATGAATAAGGGAGTGTGTGGGAGAGAGAATGGAAAGCGTGAGTGAAGAATGAGCTATCGAACAATTTTCAAAGGAACAGAAGTTATGTAGAAGTTATTTAATGAGAACTCCAGGTTATATGGCAAGAGAAAAGGCTCAAAGGGATAAATTAGGAACAAGGATGCAAAGGAGTGCGTGGAAGTTTGAAGCGAAACTAAGAAAGAGAAAGGGAGGGCAATTAGCAGGAAAGTGTTACAAGGAGGTGAAAGAATGGGAAATGAGAGACGTAAAGTTAACGCGATGGGAAGAAGAAAGAAGAGATTGTTTTAGCAACCAAGGAATAGGAGAAGAAGGAAATATAGGCTATGAGGGATTGGAGAAAAAAGATGAAGAATTGCAGATGACAGATAGATAGGGAAGGATAAGGGAATCAATATACAAGAAATGGTACAAGGTGGTAAAAAGAGAAGGATTGCCAGAATATCTGGAAAGAGGATCAGGGGGGGAAGAGATGGACACAAATAGCTAGATGGAGATGGGGGAAATGAAGTAAGAGGAGCAATGTATTGGGAGAAGGATGAGAAGAGAAAATGCACAGTATGTGAATGGGTAGAGAGGAGATGGGAACTTGTATGGTATGGTTGTATTAAAGGAAAGGGGGAGAGGGGAGGATGGCAAAAGAATGTTAAGAAAATTTCAGGAAAGGAGAGACTGGGAGAAGAATGGATAAAGGAGGTAGAAAAAGCTAGAGGAGTTGAAGAAGATGAATGAAGGAGTATATGGGAGAGAGAACGGAAAGCATGAACAGAGAATAAGCTATCGAAAGAATTTTAAAGGAACGGAAGTTAGGTAGAAGTTATTTCATGAGAACTCCAGGTTATATGCTAAGAAAAAAGGCTCATAGGGATAAGTGAAGAACAAGAATGCAAAGGAGTGCGTGAAAGTTTAGAACGAAACTATGGAAGGGAAAGGAAGGGCAACTAGCAGGAAAGTGTTACAAGGAGGTGAAAGAATGATGAAAGAGAGTCGTGAAATTAACGCGATCAGATGAAGAAAGGAGAGATTTTTTTAGCAACCGAGGAATAGGAGAAGAAGAAAATATAGGCTATTAGGACTCGGAGAAAAAATATGGACAATTGCAGGTGACAGATAGATGGGGAGGATAAGGGAATCAAGATACAATGAATAGTGTAAGGTGATAAAAAAAATAAAAAGATAGGAAGAGATGGAGAAGAATAGCTAGATGGAGATCGGGAAATTAAGTAAAAGAAGCAGTGTACTGGAAGAAGGATGAGAAGAGAAAATGCAGAGTATGTGAATGGGTAGAGGAGAGATGGGAACATGTGTGGGATGGTTGTATGAGAGGAAAGGAGGAGAGGGAAGGATGGCAAAGGAATGTTGAGAAAATTTTAGGGGAGGAGAGACAGGGAGATAAATGGATGAAGGAGGAAGAAAAAGCTACAGGAGTTAAAGAAGATGAATGAGGGAGTGTGTTGGAGAGAGAATGGAAAGTATGAGTGGAGAATAAGCTATTGAACAATTTTTCAAGGGATCCAAAGTTATGTAGAAGTTATGTTATGAAAACTCCTGTTTATATGGTAAGAGAAAAGGCTAAAAGGAATAAATTGAGAACAAGAACGGAAAAGAGAGCGTGGAAATTTGGAGAAAAACTAAGGAAAGGAGAGGAAGTGCAGTTAGCAAGAAAATGATACAAGGGGAAGGAAGAATGAGGAAAAAGGGCCGTATAGTTAACGTGATGGTGCGAAGAAAGAAGAGATTTTTTTAGCAACCGAGGAATAGGAGAAGAAGGAAATATAGACTATGAGGAATTGGAGAAAAAAGATAGAAAATTGCAGGTGACAGATAGATAGAGGAGGATAAGGGAATCAGGATACAATAAATGTTATAAGGTGATGAAAAGAGATGAAAAGATGAAAAGAGATGGACAAGAATGGCTAGACGAAGATTGGAAAGTGAGGCAAAAGAAGCAATGTGTTGGGAAAAGGATGAGATGAGAAAATGCAGAGTATGTGAGTGGGTAGAGGAGAGATGGGAACATGTGTGGGATGGTTAGATGAGAGGAAGTGATGAAAAGGGAGGATGGCAAAAGAATGTTAAGAAATTTTAGGAGAGAAGAGACTGAGAGAAGAATGGATGAAGGAGGTAGAAAAAGTTAGAGGAGTTTAAGAAGATGAATGAGGGAGTGTGTGGGAGAGAGAATGAAAAGCATGAGTGGAGGGTAAGCTATCGAACAATTTTTGAAGGGACGGAAGTTATATAAGCCCTAAGAGGACACATCATAAATAAAGAAGAACTTACGTGTATAATGACGAGATCATATGTTGTACTGTTTGGTGACTTATTAATTAAACTTTGCATTACCGGGTGGCCTAATAATTCACAGGTAGGTGTTCCCAGTATGTCCAGACCAAGTTTTATCCAAAACGTGGATGAATAATGATTAGATGCCGCGAAGGTTAAACTATTTATTGAATCAGGAATGGATCCACGTAAACTTAAGTCTTTGTAATTTTTGTAAGGTTTCTTCTGTGGATAATGGCTAACTACTTCCACTTCATGACCTTTTGCTGCTAAGCCTTTCATTAATGCCTCCAACATGTTAAAATGACTTCTCGAATTAAAAGGACATATTCCTAGTATTTTGTAGCCATCAGTAGGTTCAAAATGGTTAATGGTGAAAAGTAACAAGACCGAAAATACTGTTTGATACATCTTGACTACCCGGTTTAATATATTACACTTATTGTCACTCAGAATTATATTTTAGGACCTATAAAAAAACTTTGTACTTTTCACTTATTCCATGGTGACACTCGAAGACTGAGTAATGCTAATCTCCGTAATCGGAGCATTTTCGGTTGATTTATGAGCATGACATTGCTTTTTGATAAGATTGAAATAATTATCTATATCAGATTTCTCAATTGGAAGAAATATTTTGAGAGATTACAACATGAATCATGTTAGCTTATCTTACTGTTTTTTCTTAGATAACAATTTTTTTACATTTCAGAAGACATGCGAGAAAAATGAATAATTTCTTGATTATTAAATAAATTAAAAATAGTAAAGTTATAACTATAAATAAGAGGAAAATATATATGTCGAGAAGTTCAAGCTGCCACATTTTCAAGTCAACCGCCGCAGATTTGAGGACATTTCCGTTTCTACCGATGTACTCAATCCAAAATATTGCAGTTTCTTTGGGAGTTTTAGGTCTATCCATGTAGAGCTGTGACACCTTGGCAATATTTTCTCTGAAAATTAAATAAAATTGTTTTTTTGATAGTAGGTGAGCGTCCTTTAATTATGTGAGGATGATTTTTGGAATTCTTAACCCCCTTCACCTCTACTGTAAGGATTCGAAAGATTGTTGTGACCAACCCCCCTTTCTTATATGAATTTATATTCGACTCAATATATCAACAATATTTTTTTTATTTACCCTTTAAACGAGCTTTCAAAGGATTTCAAAAGACATGAAAGATTTCCGGTGATTTGAAAGCATTTCAAGTGACTTTAAAGGACTTCAAGACTTTGAAGACATTACCTAGCACAATTTCAGAGAGAATCTCAATTTTTACATTCTCATCAGAGAAGGTATTAGATTTGTGTAAAATTTTACCCCCTCCGTTTTTGTCGAATGTCCACGTTTTGAGAACCCCTGAACCCAAAAAACAGATTTTTACGAATGTGTTTGTCTGTCTGTATGTCTGTATGTCTCTATGTATGCCTGCCTGTGAGCACGATAACTTTTGAAAGAACGAATCAATTGGATTGGCCTTTGGTACAGTCTTTGATTTACAAAAAATGAAGATCAATTTCGTTAGCCAACCATTTTGGATAGAAATTCAAAAAGTTAGAGCATTTTCAAAATTCTTGAGACCATTTTTTTTTCAAGATTTTAAAATTATATGTACGACTATTTGTAGTACTCGGAGAGTTGAACAATTTATTTGCATGACTTTCTTTAATATAAAAGAAATTACGAGAGTTATAGCGTTTTGAAAATTCAAAAAATTAAACAAGAATGAAAATTTTAAGCCAAATGATGCACGATATGAAGAAAAGTCATAAGGAGGAAAACTTTGCTTTTTGGAAGCCCTACAAGATTGTCATATCAACTTTTTGAATTTTCTTCAAAAATCGAAAATTAAATTTTTGAGCTTAACGACGCGACGTAAGAAAAAAGTCTGAAGAATAGAATTTGTGCTTTTAAAAAGTCAAATAAAATTGCCATTAAACGTTTCTTCATAAGAACAATTGTAAATCATTAAGATAATGTTTCAATCGTCTTTTCAACTATTTATTTGTATATATTATATGGTGAGCGCAGAAAATCGAGCGCGAATATTATGATGAGAATATATTCCTCAGGGCCGATAGAGCCTTGAGTAAATAAATTTCCTTTTTCATTTGAAATCGAAAACAAATTTAGTAACTTGAACATGAAGGACCAAGGAATTTGATCAGATTTAAATATATTTTAAGGGATTTCGAGAGATACCGGAAGATTTGGCGGATTTTTAAGGATTTGAAACAATTAAGAACAATTTCCGCGTATTACAGAGGATTTTAAGGGTTTCCAAGCGATTTTAAGAGATGTCAAAGATTTGAAGGAATTTGAAAGAATCTCATAAGATTTTACGGAATATCGAAAGATTTTAAAGGATTTCACGGATTTTTAAGGTCATGTCTAACAGGAGTCACGTGACCAAACTGATGCTTGAATTTTAATCCTTATTTTTGGAACGATTTACTCTTTTTGTTACTAAAATATCGCTCTGAAACTTTGGGGAATGCAAAAGGAAACCATGCGACGGCCTACATAACAAAGTTCACAATGACAGTAAGTGACAGGTCTCGGGCTGACATGAGGATCCTAATCGATCCTAACCGCAAAAAAAACTCGGTTGCCAGAATGGAATGCTGTTCACGGTTTCTACAGCACGGTCGGTAATTCTTCTAATTTAGTTTGTCATTAAGTTTTTTTTTCAAGTGCAAATAATTAGGACCATAAGAACGTTCCTTAGTGCCGTTTATGTCATTTCCGAAAATTTCAACTCGGTATCTTATTTCGTGTGGATATAAGTTTGACAAAAAAAATTCTGACGTTGCTCCGGCTTTAATTTCTTCGAAAATTTTTTTTTACAAATTTCCACCCAAATGATGTATACAAACGTACGTTACTGTTTCCTTTTGCATTTTCCAAAGTTTCAGAGCGGTATTTTGTTTACAAAAAGAGTAAATCGTTCCAAAAATAAAGATTAAAAGTCGAGCATTAGTTTGGTCACGTGACTCCTGTTAGACATGCCCTTAAATCTCGATATACCGCGCCTCGTCTTACTGCGACCTTAGAGTTCTGTCGGTCTCACGGTCAAAGTAAGCAATGCCCGAGACCCACGCTAGCTCGAGATTTGAGTGTATTAATCTTCTACAAATCGATATGTATTAATTTATTTATATGGTCGATAAGGTCTATTGAGATCTATTGAGTCCAAGATCAATTTGAAAATACAATTATTGGACCTTTGACGATTTTGTGAAAACTGTTGTAGCGATTCGCCCAGGAGTAGCGATTTGCCCCGGCTGACGGTACGAATTACGTGTCACACAACTGATGCGGAGACCAAGTAGTTCTAGTGGTAGGTCCGATATATAGTATATATTTCCTAATTCTCAAGTATTCATTTATTAATGAGTTTGCTATAAATTGTGTAAAAATAATCAGATTCGTAAACATTGAACGACCTCATATTTACTATTATTATGTTTTGCTGTTCTACTTGAATATCATTAAAAAGGTAATTAATACAGATTTTAGAGTTCGATTAACCTGTCCATTGAATAAAATTAATTTCCAGTCACGCTCTCAGGGATTTGTCGACCAGAATTCTACATATTTTTTCTAAAAGCCTAACCCGGAGATACATCTTTCTGCAAAATGCGAACCTCTCACATCAATTATTCTTTGCGCTAGGCGTGGTAACAGGGGCATTTTGAGTCTAAAATGTCTAGGTTTTATGTATGTGCAAAGTGCATAGCAGTGACTTGCCTGTAAGAAACAAATCAATTGATTCAAAACAAATCGATGAGCTTCAGAACACGTCGCCACCTGCCCACAGAACACCAAAACCCATCAGGATTTTTCACCAGAGACATATTAAATAAATCACCAACACCAGATAATTTTATTGACGATAATTTGTATATATTTAGACGATCAAAGTGATATTGGACCTTCCGTCCTACATCTAAATCCCTCAGTCGCCATACCGTCACCGTAAATGCCAGCGATCGTCTGAGCTTTATATACTCTGTCCTCGCCATTTTTTCTAATTCTAACCTAACCTGACTAATTTCTTAGATAGGCACTACTCTAGTCGTTGACTCACCATTTTAAATTTCAGTGAATAAAAGCTAACAGATCCGGCCATCCGACCTTTGATTGCCCTCAATCTAATCTAAGTAAATAATACAATACAAGCTGTTTCATTCCTTTTAAACATAATGTTGGCGTTCGTTCTCCTTTAACATTAGAGTTCCTAATCGTTCAAATATTTCGGCTTTCGTGTAATCCGTTTTTCGGGCTCTCGTCAATTCTCTTGCGACCCCGTTGATGTCTTCTCTGTCTCAGTAGCCATGTTTTCGTCTACATGATCTGATTCCCATCCTCTTGAAGCTGTTGTGTGAGATCTGTTCGATCGTGATTACTGACATCCTACTGCTTTTTCTTATCACCCTCCTGACTCTCATCTTCATCGTCAGAATCTCCTTTCCCAGGTCTCCAAGATTGCATTTGAGATGCATGAGCCGTTGCTGCATACGTTCTTTCAGCGCCAGTATGCTTGAGTTGCATGACTCTATATGTAACATGCCTCAAAGACTCAATTACCATATTGGGCCTCTAAATTTGTGCTGAAGCTTAGTTGGCTCTCAATTATTTTCGGCTCCTCACATCACAACCACAACTTCTCCAGGCTGAAATTCCTCTTAATCACAACGCTTTTTGTCTTCGCGTACCTTCATTTTCAGCTGCTGGGCTTTAAATTTTGACCGAACCTCGTTCTGAACCTGCTCCATTGTCTCGATCTCATTCGTTACAATCTCCGCTCCAAGTTTACTGAGTCATCCTTCGTCGTATCGAGTTTGATACCAGTGTAACGCTTCAAATGAACTGCGCCCAGTGGTTTTTGATCTGGCCAGGTTGATAGGACGTTCAACATCGGACATCTGTTTCTACTGTTTCAGGTTCTCCAGCAAGTATCCTCTTTCGTTGAGTCTTTCTTCCCACATCTCGCTCTCTTCGGTAGATCGGTAGGTCATGTTTGTATTCGCTCTTTGCTCGGTCACGAAATTCTCTTGTATTATTGTTCTGAGTGTGCTTCTATTAGTGTGCTGTATCTTACTTCGCGTTTAATCTTCACAATTGGCTTCTGTGTCACAAACTGAGCTCTGTTGAGTTTTCTCGAAGCAAAACTATCAATGAAAATCAGCGCCGCGGAAAAAAATATTTTGGTTGAGTTATCTACAAAGATTCATAATTGCAAGGATTAGCGCAATGAGAGTGGAAAACGTCTACCTCACGGTACAAATATCCAAGCAAGCCGAGCTGCTAGACAAGCGCAGTATGAAAAACAATTGACTGTTTTTTGGCATGCTTGACGATCCAACGGAAACCCCCTTAGTTCTGTTGGATAAGGTGAAAAATTTGATCCGATTGAAATTGAACTTTTCGCTTAGACTTGTCAGGTGATCATGAAAATACTTGGTTCAACTCACAGTACGCTAATCCTAAGAGGCTCGCCTCTAGTGCATATAAACAGTATTCGCGTAGTCTCTCTGAAAATTCGTTAAATCACTTTATACAAGCTTGCAATTCATATAGACTGAAAATCAAAGAAACAAAGGAAGACAGTTGCAGGCTAAATCTCTTGAAACTGTCAAATGTTAAAAACAGCACGTAATTCTGGAAAACAGTGAGAATATTTGACACTAAACCGGAATATATACATGTAATAAATACTAGTGAGTGGTTTGATTTTTATCGAGACCTTTTTCCACCCAAATTTGTATCAGACTGTAATTATATTTCAGTACTGGGCCCTGTGCTTGATACCGACTTTTTATTAAGGGAATCGCAATTGGTCCTTTCACATTGTAAACTAAACAGAACTGCGGGTCCTGATGGATTCAACAACGACTTCTTCAAAACGTTGACATCTGAATGGGATCATTACATGCTTAATCTTTTCAATTGAGTTTTAAATACTGAGATGGTTCCTGGTCAATAGTCTGAGGTCGACATGTTCATGTTACATAAAGCGGGTGATAAAAAAGATCCCCTTAAGGCCATGTAACGAGTGGGTCACGTGACTAGATTCCTACCTTACCAACACTTTTTTTATTTCCCAACTTACGTTTACACGAAGCGCCATATCGAGTTACAAATTTAGGACCAGGCACACCTTCCTTAGTGCTTCTTATTTAGTTTCCCAAATTCTCATTTCGATATGTCGCTTCGTGCGAACGTAAGTTGGGAAATAAAAAAAAGTGTCGGTAAGATAGGAATCTGGTCACGTGACCCACTCGTTACATGGCCTCAACTACAAAGATATTGATCTTATTAATTCAATAACAAAGATCTTTACAACGTTGCTGTCATCCAGATTGTCGCTGTGGGCTAACGCATGTAGCACACTCCCAGAGGAACAAGTCGGCTTTAGAGAAGGTAGAGGCTGTAGAGACATTCTGTTCACTTTTTACTTGATGCTGGTTATGCATCTTAGGTCTGGTAAAAAAGATCCCCTATTTGTTATTTTCGCGGATTTCAAACGAGCATTCGGCTCAGTCAATCACGAGAAGCTTTGTAACAAGCTTCTTGCCCTTGGCGTTAGTGGATTGTTCATTAGAATTCTGCGTTCTTTGTATAGAAACGCCAACTTAAGGGTAAAATGTGGCAGCTCTAACTCAGAGAAAGTCGAAGCGAAGCAGGGATATTGCTACTGTTATAAATGAAATTCGTTTAATCCAGTATTCGGAACTTTCATTTCTCGCGAAATTGAAAAATCTTGAAAGTCAAAAACATGATATATGGCACTGCTATTTAGAAATTTCGTATATTTATAAGTTTGCGAAGATTTTGTAAAATATATTTAATTGCAAAGTATGATTTTAAATAGGGGAAACTATGCAAGAGTAGGTCACTAAAATTTTCAAAGTGTCTATATATACTTTATAAAAAATATTTGAGAACAGTAATCACAACCACGGAAAATCTCAACTATTTATACAATTATTTCCACAAAAACACAGTTCATAAAATCAATTACTTACCCGGTTTTAATGTTTTCAAGAAACACTCTTGAAGTTTGTTTTTCACGCCTCTCATTGAAGAGTAGGTTAACGCTTCTTGTGAAAAAATTAGTGATGAAGAAATACTTCCTCATACCTAATTGTAAAGTATCACTGATAGACTTCAAACTCCAGTCGGTGTAATGGGGTAAAATTGAGAAAATTATTCGAAATATTGGATAAGATGATCGAACACAGATTCATTCACACTTTCGGATCTCAGAGAGTACAAAAGGTTGGTACACAACATCTCTTACCAAACCTAACCCAACAAAAGTGACAGTTATTAGCATTATTTGCCTATGTTCTGTGAAGTTGTTTTCTGATCCATTTAGTGATACCAAACAAAATAAGAAATTGTCAATGTAGTGATGCAATATCGTAACGAAAATATCGATATTTACGATACTGATATATTGGACATAAAAATATCGATCTAATTAGGTAGGATAACTACTTTAGTTTGTCAAAGCGACTATCTGTAGGTAGTTGAACTTACTAATACAGTAAGTCATGCCTACTAAAAAATTTGTAGGTATGACTATTTTTTTTGTTACAGGGACTAATTAAAATAGAATCCACTATACCATCGGAATTTGAATTGAAAAGATCCCAGTAGGCTATACTATGTTGCACTTAACATAACAGAAGAACATTATAATATTTTGTTTTAGGCAAAACAAACTCTTATCATGAAAACTGAACCATCATGTAATAAAAGTTATAATTAAAATACTTTTAAACAAAGCTATTTTAGACTTTAAATTTATATTGAAAGTGAAATTCACATTCGTTTCATTAATTGTCAATTACAGTCTGTTTTGCTTATTTTAAAAATCACGTGACAATATTTCGTAATCTCTCAAAGAAAATGAATAAGCTATAGTTATTATTGAAAGTATAAACGCGTGTCGAACTTTAAAAATCTTTTCAGACTAGAGATGCTATTCTGGCTATGTTTACATATATAGGGATTAGTATTGATTTGAATATTTTATTATTTATATACATAATAAAGTCTTTATTTTAATATTGATATTTATGAACCTGTCATTGGTTCCTTTTCGTTTCCATCTTCAATTCCTCGTTGTCCAGATCTTTTTAAAAGCTTTCCCAAATTGACGTATTCATTGTATAATTTGCCTTTTGGAGCAATTACTAAATTCCCAATTACTTTTCGAGGAATATAGTAAATTTCCTGAAATATACAAAATTAAAATTCTTAGTTTTCAAATAAATTAAAAATTAGATTTTATAGAACATTTTTTGTCTCTCCTGAAAGTCGGGAAAATGTGAGTTGATTCATTTTGCTACGCTAAACTTCAACTAATTCTTCCTTTTAACTCACAATAATAAAATGTTTAAAATAAAACAAGTCCCTCTAACAGTTTTGTACAAAATTTCAAATAAAAAGTTCCCTATTTTTATCTAAATATTAAAAATACCAAACTTACCAAAAAGGCTGAAAACAGAAAACTGGCCTCTTTCTATTAAAAAAAACAATGAATGGCAACAATTTCCCTCCTTTCAACTCTATAAAAATTTGAAAAATAAACAAATTTTGCTCTTCCAATTCAGAAAAAATTTAAATCTAACATTTCTTATCTTCAAATTCAATAAAAGTGTTAAAAATTTCCCTCTTTAAATTAAAAAAAAAAAAATAAACATCCTTCCCTTCCATTCAACAAAAATTTTAAAGAGAAAAAAGTTTTCACTATTAGTTCAGAAAAAAAGAAATAAACAGAATATCATACCTTCCATCTCAATAAAAATGATAAAAACAAGAGACGGGCCTCTTCCAATTCATAAACTACTGAAAACTAAAATTTTCTCCTTTTCAATTGGATAAACAAAATATATGAAATGTCCACCTACCAATGATATTAAAATTATAAACAAAAATTTTCTCGTTTCAAACTTAATAAAGATGTCAAAAATACAAAAATTCCCCCACCCCTCCCTCAGCCATCAAATTAATAAAAATGTAAAAAAAAGAAAAGTTCCTCTTCCAATTGTTCGATTGTTATTTATACATCAAAATTCAACACTTTCACTTACAAATTGAATTTTTTTCAAGGCTTTCTATTTCAAATAATTCAGTTTCGAATAATTAGGTTCTGAATATCTGAATTATAATAGCTCATTTTAAATATAAATGTTGCTAAATATTAAAAAATTATTTCTTTTTTCCTACAGCTTTCGAATTGAAACTGTTCAATTTTCAGAGCTAAAATCTGTAAATTGTTTAATTTTGAATAAATGTAAAATCGTCTTTTAAAATCAATTTTTGTTCACTTTTTAACACTCGAACTACAATTTGGTTTTGAAAATAAGTAATTCATTTATATTTATAGTTCTTCAACTTAAAACGTTTTTAGACGAAATTTTCAAATTGAAGCGCATTTAATTTTTAATTATTCAAGTCTTTAAAACTGCACTTTAAAATTTAATAAATAGATAATGTAAGCTTAAAAATGAAAACCTGAAATTGAAATTTTTTCATCTTAAAGCTTTTATAATTACGCATAGTAAGCTGAATGATTACATAATTGAAAAAGTTAAAAATTCAACTTAAAATTTAATCAAAGTTATAATCAAACTTATATGTTAAATTGCATTAAATCATGTGATATTTCAAGTGATTAAATAGTTTTTTTTCTAAAATTTTTTAAAATTCCGGTAAAAAATTAAATCTTTGTCATTATCCGGTTTCCCGACTCGGTTGCCACCCTGACTTAGCATTTAAAATAATGCTATTGTCAAAAAATGCTGATACAACTAGTGACTAGCAATTTTTATAGTTTATATCATATAAAATAATGTTGAGAAATGTTATAGCTTACGTACGGAAATTTCACTAGGAAAAACTTGTTGTATTTCTGCGGCCAATTCCGAAAATCGAAGTGATGAGATTCTGAAGAGTGCACTTGTATTAAAGTATTTTTAATACTCAATTTTTAAAATACTCTCCAAATCACCAATACACAAAACTGAAATGAGTCTGGTTTTTAAAATAGTATTTGTTAATTTAGAATTTAAAAATAAATTTATATATACCTTCTGTGGGGATCTTTTTATAATTCCAAGCGGACCAATAGTTCCGTCAGTCGTCCTTGATTTACAGAATTCAGTTCATTGTGAGTCTCATTATACTGAATAATGATATTACGTGTAACTTCATTTGCCTCTAAGGCAGCAGTCACGAACTAGA
Source organism: Melikaiella ostensackeni (assembly GCA_032362435.1). Taxonomy (NCBI): domain Eukaryota; kingdom Metazoa; phylum Arthropoda; class Insecta; order Hymenoptera; family Cynipidae; genus Melikaiella; species Melikaiella ostensackeni. The sequence continues at coordinate 1,696,935 of JAUMHM010000078.1, forward strand.
AAATAAAAAGTTCGGCAATAATATTGTTCTGAATATTTAAGTCTGTCAGTCTGGCTTTGTTTTACATTTAAGATATTTAAAGTAAAACTTACATTTATAACATCCAGTCTTATGGCTATATTCTCTCTACGTGGAGCATGTTCTCTTGGTTCAACTTCTATTTCGAGTTGAATTTCTTGTGAGTGTTCAATTTGTTCTCTTAGTTCAAGTACTCTTTCGGGTGGAATTTCCTCTGGCAGATCAGTTTGTTCTCTTATTTGATCAACTTCCGGTGGTCGAACAATTTGTTTTTGGTTTTCAGTGTTCTCTGCCCTTTCCTCGAGATTTTCTCCTCCTTCTACTAGTGTGTCGTTGGGCCTCAACCGTTCTTTTAAAAATGTATTTAACCGTATCAAAAATTTTCCTCTTGGTCCTACTTGTGGGATCAGACCATTCACCAATTCGGGTATTGCAGCAAACGATTCTAAAGCTTCAAAATCCACATCCTGTGCTACATAAAAATGATCACGTTTCGATACAAAACATGCTTTAAAAAATCGAAACTGCACAACATCATCGAATGTCGACATTTATTATTTCCCAGTTTTTCCAGTTGATTTTTAAGCGTTTATAATAATTATTGTTTATTTCGCTTTGTTACATAAATTTTTAAAAAATTTAAATATTTTAGAACTTCATTGTAAAATATACAATGTAAATTATTGTGAAAATGATTTCAGACTTCACAGCCCAAAATGCTCTCAAACAGGGGAAATAAGGTGATTTTCCACGAAAAAGGGTTAATGATGAGGAAATAAATTCCCTCAAATAACATTAATGTAGGTAACATATTTTTAACATTTCAAATCGAAATATATTGCATTTTTAACAAAATAGTGGAATTTTCAGTTAGAGAAGATGAAATCTGAAAATTTCAAAACCAAAAGGTGTATAAAAAGTTGGGAATATCATCCCTTTAGAAATAAGTAAATAATCCAAAAAATTCAATAAATATTGCAATTTCAAACTTCGTGCGTTGATAAAAAAATTAACGGACAATTCGATCGATTTATGTCTTTCTCACCTACGAATGCTTCGATGCACTTTGTAGGTTAGGATTTCTAGTAGAACTTATAACTAGTTCGATTTTACGATTTCTTATACATACCTTTGAATGCTTCGATATAGCCACCTAACCCTAGACTTTCCAACACTTCTGACACTTCCATAATAAGTGTAAAAAAACGAGCTGTTACCTAACGATGCGTGTCAGACATCAACCGAAAAGTGTGTTATGACGGCCATACTTAAACGTTTTCCCTCGTTTTACCCCGCGTATGTTGGTGCCTTTGTCGCATTTTCAGTCGTACCAACAAAAACAGCAAATAAAATAGTCACGCCACCTACTTAAGATGTTAGACAAATCAATGAGTTGTGCAAATGACTAATTAATTAGTAACTCTGACTAATAAAACATTTCTAACTTCAATTAGTCACGAGTACCACAGACGGCTTCCTAGACCGACTATTTGCTTAGTTGGCGTTACTAACTGAATAGTTCTAAGAACCAATGAATGCTTTACTAATAAGAAGGTAGTAGCCCCAACTATTCATTTTCCTCAGCGTGAAATCAAAACATTTAATTTAGCGATGAGTAAACTAGTTCTAGCAGTCGAAAGTGTGTCCATCCTCACCTTAATTTTTCGCTTTCGTTATCATTTTCCCCTATATTCTACATACTACTAATCAGGAATGATGAAAGGCATCTTTCTGCTCAATTCACAATTTTTTCATTCTAAATCGAGTAATGTTCTGTCCTCATTTTCGATAAAAAACGAACATTTTGCTGCCGATAAACTCCAGAGCTGAATTTTATAGAAATTTTGATCAAACTTCGAGAAATATGAAAGTTAACATATTTGGCGTTCTCTCATGTTATGATGAGATGTCTGAAATATCTTAATGAAAAAATACATATTCCTTTGCTTATGTCTATCAGTATTTGACATTACGCTACTATATTTGATGAGTAATCAAACTAAACGTGGTAAATCCATTCAGGGTTACTTTCTCAATAATAAGTAGACACATTTAATACCAAACAAATTTATATATATACGATTGTTTCACTTATTAACATTGTTTCTTACAAACTTGAAATTGATTTACTATGCATAGAATTTATGCAAATTACCCGGTTTTTTTCTATTACTACAGTTTTCAATAATTTAGAAGCAGCATACAAGATCAAGCAATGTAATTTATCGATGCATTTCAATTATATACAATCAATGTAATTTATTCAGGCTCAGGGACTCGATCTACAAATCGTCTTCAATATGTCAAGGTTGCTCCATACAGTATTTCAGTATATTATTTTGTCAATAATTTATTTTGAAAAATGTTCAAAATTGTTGTTGAAATATCTATGTGAACTTAATATTAAAAGGTCAGAAATATTCTTGTAAGTACGTCGTGTTCTGAAAGCAACTTATATAGAGTATTATTTCCAAAAGAACAGTTTACTTCTTATTGTGACATGTTCCAAGTTGATTTTTTGAGGTATATTTTGTTACCCTCTAGTCAGAAATACATACGGATTAATCTCTTTATTACACATATATTACAGTAGAAAATTTAATAAAACTACAATAAACTTCAACATATCAGTTTTGAATCTTCTCATTAGTGATTGCCACACAAAAAGAAATAGTAGTAATGGAAAATTCAAAGAGCTCTTGTGAAACTGAATGAGCAATTGCCTCTTTTTGTCATCAAAGAATGTATTTTGAAAGATAACGAACTAAATAATAAATGACCTAAAATAACAGAAAATATGACAGAAGGTATGCCAATATAATTCAGGCTCAAGGTGATATATAAAAATTTCATTCAAACCTTAATTTAGCTCTATCACATGACTAACCTAATTCTTGGTTTCCTAAAATCAGAATTATAAAAGACATCGTAAATAGAGCTATAAAATTGTTACATGACACCTTTCATGAAAAGAATGCACTTTGCTTCCTCATAATGATTAATCAGCAAATATGTTTGCTCTCTCATAGAAGTAGTTTGGTTACTCATCAATTATAATAGCGTGATGTAAAACAGTGATAGACCTAAAGAAAGCAATGTTATTTTTTTATCAAGATATTTCAGACAACTTATCATGACAACAGGAAATGCCAAATATATTAATGCTCATATTTCTGGGAGTTCAATCAAAATGTTTATAAAATCCAGCGCTTGAGTTTACTGGCGATGAAATGTTAGTTTTTTATTAAAAATGAGGACATGACATTATAAGCTTCGAAAACAAAAATTCGTCGATGGAGCAGAAAAATGCCTTTCTTCATGCTTGATTAGTAGTATCTAGAATATAAGGGAAAATGATAACGAGAACAAAAAATTATTATCTCATTGTTTTTATATTTTACTTCCAATTTTCTCCAATGTGGAATTTTCCACATTGTAAATAAATTTATTAAATCTATATTTTGCCGCTATCTCATTTGTCCTTATGAATTATTTCACTACTCATAAGATGTTTTCACGTCCATAGAATTAGGTATGTCAGACCGACACCCTTATATATCTTAATGACATACAAATTTATATATAAATATTTACCAATAGAATTAAAGAAAACCGTTAAAGCGAAGATGAAAGTACCAACGACCCTAATTTTTTCGGTCTGCAAGAAACTATGGAGAAATTCTTGATCGTAGTGTAACTAATGATTTTTCTAAAAGATTTTTGATCATATGCAGGGTGTTTTTTTTTCTTGAGACATTGAAATATCTAAAGAAATACACATCCAACGATAAGAATGTCCGTAATAAAGCTTTTTATTTTTGAGGGAGAAAAGCGACTCCGCAAAGATTCACCTTACACCCCACCCCCCTGGGGGTGGTAGGGGGGTACCTTCTGAATTTTAAATGGAAACCTACACTGTAAAAACTGGATATCTCTTTTTCTGCGGAATCATTTGCTGCCTCTCCTGTTTTCGAATAGGAAAACTTCATTCTGCTAATTTTGATGTAAAACAAATGACGCTGGGATCCCACCAGTGATCTCATTTTAGTACCACTCGACACTGTTTTGTTCTCAGCCTCATCTTAATACTTGAAATCAGCCCTGAAATAATTCCTTCTCTTTGTAGTGTATATTTTTTGTTGCAGATTCAGATTATCCCATAAAAGATACATGTTTTATCCGAAATTTTTTTCTATTCGCGCTAGATGGCGATGCATTCGCACAGGCGCAACAGAGAGTTGTTCACCGGGGGTGGAATGTAAATACGACTCCCGCATTCCTAATCCTGTACCTGGAGCCATTCGAAAATTAATTAAAAATTCTGGAAAATTAATTTGAAGTCCTCTTATTTTCTTTAATAAAATGGAGAAATAAGAATCTTTCTTTCACTTTCGTTAGGAAGCGCATTCGTTGAATAGATAACAATGTCATTTTTCGCAAATGCATCGCCATCTGGCGCGAATCGAAAAAAAATTTCCGAATAAAACTTACGTATTATTGAAAGGAGAATCTGAATCTGCAAAGAAAAATATAGATTTCAATTTGAAATTTTAAAGTTACCTCCGTCCCCTACTGCCCCCAGGGGGTGGGGTGTGGGGTGAAGTTTCGCGAAATCGCTTCTCGCATGGTACCTTGCCTTATCAGTTATGTTTGCTCCAGGTGTCGCACAGACTTAAGAATATCGATATAAAAGACCCTGAAATAATGTAAACATACGTCACTGTATTTATCCTTAAGCTGATGAATTTGCAAGCTTATCTGCACCAAGTAATTCTTGCCGCGATAGCAGAAACTGCTATATATATGTTGTGGGCAAAGCCCGGAATGCGGGCAAACCTAGGATGGACCGGTCATTCCACAGATTGCCCGAGCGGTGTCGGGCAACGTACGAAACACTCCTTTACTCCGTTATATTTGAACCCATTTCCATATACTATACTATAACTATATTTCTATATGATATATAATATATATATATATATATATATATATATATATATGTGTACATATTAAAAAAACATTGGTCAAACAACTATTGTAGGGTCCTCCTGAGAGCGACATCGGCTCCCAGTCAAACCTCGGTAAATCACACCCATGGCCACGCCTCATAACCGTGATATATATATATATATATATATTTCGGTTCGGTTCGGTTCCGTTGGAGTCGAACCGAGGGGCCTATGA